>CM041628.1:29208204-29235990 GCA_023333625.1 Bothriochloa decipiens
CTATCAATCTTGTAATGTCTATTAAATCTAGATTACTATAAAAATCACACAATGCATAGTCTTTTTTTTTTCTGACTTAATATCGTATAAATAATTCCCCCTGTCGTATAAATACTACTTGCAATGGCCTCATCCTGCTTGACGAGCACGTGGTCAACCCGGCGACGAGGTAATGGATGCGCTTGCCGCCTGAGGAAGCACAGAGCGATTACAATAGTTGGTACCTTGTGTTTGATCCCACTTTATCGCCACATTTTGAGGTGTTCTCAATGAAAGATCCACTTGATTACAAGGACGAGTTATCAGAACGGGCGCAACTAGAATACATGTTAATACATATTTACTCATCTAACACACAGAGGTGGGATGAGAGGATTTTCCTCCGTGAGGAAGACCACACAACAACGACCGCCAACGTGTCGTCAAAATTGGATTGCGGATGGGTGGCATGCTGTCTACTGGCACGGAGCACTCTACGTGTATTGGAGGTTAACTTTCATTACGAGGTAGCCACTTGTCCCATAAACCCATATGTTTAGTTTATTTTGATTTCTTCCGTAAACTGATATGTTTTTTATCAATGGTTTTATATTGCAGGATAAATGTGTCCACTAATAAGTACCAAGTAATTAACCTGCCGTCTCACATTAACTCGACAAGTTATCATGAATTCCGTCTTGGAAAGTCAACGGGTGGGGTACATTTTGCGGTGGCTGGTCAACAAGGCCTCGAAATTTGGTTCCTGGATGAGTCTGCTAGCAAGATGGAGTGGGTATTGAAGCATGTTACTAGGTACCCATTCAGTTGTGATCATATTCTTACTGATAGGCCATGGATTTTACAACATGGTTGCTACGCCTACGATGATGGTCAAGAAGAAAACAACAAAGAACCAACAACAATGAAAAAGGATTCTGATTGGGACTCTGATGCTGATAATGCTGTTGACATTGATCTTAAACGGGTTGAAAAAGTTCTTGGATTTCATCCTTACAGAGAGATTGTCTTCTTGGTTTTATGGAGGAAAGTCGTGGCGTATTATTTTAATAGCTCAAAGGTTCAACATTTGTGAGAGTTACACATCAGATATAATTATCAGGTCATACAGGAGGCTTTTATATACACACCTACTTGGATTGGAGAGTTGTCTGGGGCCAATTATCTAGTAAGAAAAAGAAACTCGTATAGTATAGAGGAAGAGGACTTGCTAGATAGTATAGAGGATTAGTATGCATCAGAGTTTGTGAGCCAACGCAGTAGATCGCCATGTGTAATAAAAATGGTGAAGGATGTTCAGATGACCCACCACCAGAAGCAGAGTTTCTGATTGACTAGCTTGTACATTGTTGCATCAGCCGGAATATTTTAGTGATGATGCATGGTTATTAATTTTAGGAAATTTTCGTAACATTGTTTATTATATGCTGTACATATTATCCACCATAGACGGAGAGAGAGCAGGGTCAGAACTCGTTAGGCCGACTCCGTTTACTGTTCGTCCGTTGTCATGTCGAGACGGAACAAAGATTGATGCGTATGCGTCCAATCTCCCGTCCTTCCATGAATCAATAATGACCCCCAGCCAGAGACCAGCTGAGCTGAGCACGAAAGCGAAGGGCGGGGTGCAGCGCGCTCTCTCGGCGGCACGGCGACCGTGCCCTCCTTCCCGACGGAACCTCGGCGGGACCGGGAAAAGATGGACCAGGCGCCTCGAGACGTGCTAGCGGATGTGCTAGCCCTCCTGCCGCCGCGCGCCCTCGCCGTGTCACGCTGCGTCTGCAGGGAGTGGCGTGACGTCGTGGACGCGGACGCGCGCTGCGTGCTGCGCACGGACCTCCTCCCGGTCTCGGTGGCCGGTATCTTCATGATGACGAACGAGGCCGAGCCACCGGAATTCTTTGTCAAGCCCTCGATGGCGCGTAAGATCGCCGGCGATCTCCAAAGCTACACGAGGATGGAAGACAGTTACTCTCTCGGCGACATCTCGGATTGCTGCAATGGCCTCATCCTGCTTGACGATCACGTTGTCGTCAACCCAGCGACGAGGCAGTGGATGCGCTTGCCGCCTTATCCGACCTTGCCTGAAGAGAAGAGCTATGACGGTGACAGATTCCTTGTGTTTGATCCCATGGTGTCGCCACATTTTGAGGTGTTTTCGATTAAAGGCCCATTTGATTACAAGGATGGGTCAGCAGAGGAATTAGAATGGCCGCCTTTAGATTACATGGTTGTACGTATTTACTCATCTAGCACACAAAGGTGGGAGGAAAGACATTTTTTCCGTGAGGAAGAACACACAACAACTGCTGCAACAAATTGAATTGCGGATGGTGGCAAGCTGTCTACCGGCATGGAGCACTCTACGTGTATTTGATGTTAACTTTCATTACGAAGTAAGTAGCCACTTGTCCCATAAACCAATCTGTTTAGTTTATTTGATTTATCACGGTTTTGAAATATGTATGATGATATCTTATATATGGTAATTTTTTTTTGCAATGGTTTCATATTGCAGGATAACCGTGTCCAATAATAAGTACCAAGAAGTTAACCTGCCACCGAACCTTATTAACTGGACAACATATCATGGCTTTCGTCTTGGCAAGTCAGTGAATTGGGTACATTTTGCGGTGAGCAGGGATTCCAAGTTTGGTTCTTGGATGAGTCTGGTAGCAAGACGGAGTGGGTATTGAAACATGTGACCGGATACCCATTCAGTCATGATCAAATCCAAACAGATAGAACATGGATTTTACAACATGGTAGCTATGATGATCAAGAAGGAAACAACAAACAAAGACAGAAAAGGATTCTGATTGGGACCCTGATGCTGACAATGCCGTTGACATTGATCTTGAACGGATTAAAAAATACGGATGCCCGCATTTTCAAGTGCTTGGATTCCATCCTTACAGAGATATTGTCTTCTTGGTTTTGTCAAGAAAAGTCGTGGCGTATTATTTTAATAGATCAAAGGTTACACACCTACTTGGATTGGAGAGTTGCCTGGAGCCAATTATCTAGTAAGAAAAAGAAAGCAGTATAGTAGAAGAAGAGGACTTGCTGCATAGAATAGAGGATTAGTATGTGAGCTAATGCAGTAGATTGCCATGTGTAATGAAAATGTTGGAGGATGGCGTGATGATCCACCAGAAGCACTGAAGCAGAGAGGGGGAGTCATAATCTGGTCCGGTGAGATGGAGTGCTCTGGCAACCGGCCATCGGAATGCTGAATAGGATTACTTTTAACTCATTTATAGTACATATGATCAATATCAAACTATTTTTTTGTAACATCGAACTCAAATTCAGAATTAATTTAAGAGAACAATGGGTTTAAAAAGTACAGATTATACTGAAACAAGATAGAGAGATTATTCTTTCTTTCAATTTAAAGCCAGATTCAAGCTAGGCGAAGAAGGCATGAGGCGTTAATGTCTGATCATGCGACCCGCAAGTCGGCCTGGCTAGGTACGTTGCCGCGTTATGAGGGCTCGGTGAATGGCTTGATTGGAGAGACGGACGGTGGAGCGGAGGAGCTCTCGAGATCGAGAAGGAATCAGTGACGGAGTGGACACGGAGACGCCGGACCGTCTGTTTCGGCCTGCTGGTTCGCCTGCTTGGTGGCCGTTAGATTCGACGTTGTTAGATACCGTGGGACCTGTCGGCCCCCCCAGGGACCGACAGGCCTTCGCCTCCTGGTCATCTGGTGTGCCGATAGGTTTTGTGTTTTTTCCTCGCCAACATGAACGAGGTCCCCAGGCATTAGTGCGTTACCAGATATGCAATACTCCGTCAGATGTAGACACGAAATTTCAATATAAGATAGTACTAAAATGCACCTTCAAGAAATTCGTCTATGATGGAAATCAAATATTTGTTTCCGAGTTCTAACCTATTTTCGGAAGTCCACAGGCACCGTAATGTATTTGTCTCAACGGGCAACTCCAAGCACGTAAGGTGGCAACATTCTCACCAGAGTACATAGTAAACCAACCATGCAATACACATATGAAGAATAAACATGCATATCCATCACTGGATGTGCAAATGATATCAAAATTGCTTTATTTACAGTCCTAAAAATAATTCAAACATACAGACGTTACAGGGTTCACAATATCTTCCTAGCCTTTAGATACGAGTACATGAGGAAAAATCCAGCTACTGCTCCAACTACTATTCCACCAGTCGTCACCCAAAATGCCCACTGCTCGAAAACAAACTTATTGTCAACTATGGGCATGCTATATATTGACTATAGATAGTGCCGATACACGGCACAGAACGAGAATAAAAGGTCAAGAATGCAAGGCTATACCGCATTTGTTTCGAGATATGACATAAGATTCATGCCAAATATTCCTACAAACAAAGTACCCGGCATTAGTCTAAGAGTGTTGTGGCAAATATATCTAAAAAGGAACTTGATATAAACATAATATTTACAAATTATAACAAAATTAAGATTCCTATACCTGCAATTAATGCCCCTATTGCAACGCAAAATGTTCCCACTTGAAGAAGCAGCTCCACTCTACTTACTTCAAGTCGTCGGGAACTGCAAGGGTTCCAAAGCAATGGTAAGCAAAACATAATCCATTATATGTTCAAATTTAGAGCAAGTTTGACACCTCCATTTCTCATGAAAATATTAGCAATATTTATAATTCTTTATTGTAGCATGCAGGATTCAAAAAACAAACATGAAACATGAACCAGCAGAAAGAGCTGAGAGGCCGCTAGTAGCATGCAGTAGTAATTCAGGCTGATGAGCATATTTCAAAATACACACTTGGTCAGCTTCAAATTCAGAAAAAGAAACCAGTAGGAATGACGAAAACATTATCATTTTGCTGTACCCTGGCGGAAGCAATAAATATACTATTATACTGCTCATGTCACAGATACTAGTTTATTTTTATATTCAAAGTCGTTGCATGTAGTGAACTCTTATTGGTGCCTTTATTTTAATATTCAAATCTATAGGGGAAGCCAACAATTCCACAAATGTATGTATCATCAACTACAGCTTACTAAGAGAGGCATTAGCGAAAGATAGAACACACAGCATCTCTTGAATTCAGCTGGTGACAATGGACAGACCTTAAGTTCACAGCAATCGAGTCTTCCATTTCTCTTGCAGAATTCAGAAGTCTCTCTGCTTGACCATGGCATGATTCACATCTGAAAGAATGCACAATAAAATGATAATGGCTGCCAGCAAGAAAAAGATTAAAACCAAAAAAACATATTGTTTGCTGGAAATGATAGGAATACCGTTGAAGATAATTTTCCAATAACATTTCAATTTCTTCCTCTTCCTCTGTTAAAGCCAAAAAAGTTATTCATAAATTAAGTCAAAAGCAACACTTTGTTTCCAAAAATAAGTAGATCACAGATCATAAAAGGAACCTCAGTGCTTTGAGAAAAAATAATCTCACCAATCAAACAAAAACCCAAAGAAACACAATCTCCTAATTGAATAAAATTATAATCCACTCCAATTTTTTTTATTCTAGTAGTTTGTAAAGTAATTACCGAAACCGAAACATTACATGGTACTTGTTCTTTGACATATGAAATCCTTATGTGTAAAGTAATGTATAGATTGTAAGATATGTACACATGTTTTATACATGTTGTACACATGGCTATAAACACATATCTAACATAAATACATATGCCTGCTATAAGATTTCTTCCATATAAATAAATATCACAGAATTACATAGACTAAGCTGTGAAAATCCTTTCTAAACGCAGTCTTCTTCTTTTTTTGCGTATGTCAATTTGACTAGACAATTAGTCTAATAGCATGACATCAATCGGCATATTTAAGTATCCAGCTAAAGATTCAAGCTTTACCGAGATAAATACAATAGTCATAATCTCCAGAAATATGAAAAGTTACAATGATAAATTACAGCTGTACCTTCAGCAATCTGCTTCTCTAAAGGAACAGAGCACTCCATGTTATCACTCAATCTATCAAGTGTGCAATTTCTCCCCATTATGCATATTCGTCGGATTTCATGAGGATCATCAAGGAGATCAATAAGCATCTGTTTGAGGTCACCTGCTCGTGAACCCAGCTCAACCTTGACACATGAGTACATACATAAAATCAAAATAAAGTTGGAGAAGTGGCCGCTGAAATTGATTCCAGAGTGTGGTTTTTATACCAGTGTTTGTTTACTTAGACGAAGCTGCTCCAACACATCAGCTGTCAATCGATTTGGTAGAACTTCTAGCAATGTAGCTACCTGAGATGCAAGTGAAAAGCAATATTTGTCATCAAAGTTTTAAGTGCTCGAGTAATATATGATTCAACACAAATGCAAAGGTCTATGGTGGCGTTTAAACCACCAAGCAGCTTATAAACTTCATTTCACAATTAAATGAAAGCAAAAAACTACTAACTGCATTAGTGAACTACTAAGTCCCCTACCTAGATCAGCACATTGAAAATGCAGAATCAACTTGGTAGGGCTCTTCCCTACTGTATCTCAAAGGAGCAGAGTCAAAAGCTGACGACAAATTAATGGATTAACTTTCTGAAAGTGCTGCGATGACATTTGGCACAGCATGTCCTGTATGAGGTCTGTTGTAGAGTTAGTCACTTAGTAGCCAAAACTGGGAGTATACAATCTCTTATTCTTTGTACTGGTTGATGTATCTGAAGATCAGGAGCTCAGATTAGTTAAGGTGGGAATGTGTTATAGGAAAGGGATGGACTGTGAATTTGCAGTTGGGCTTCTAAAAGGCATATAAGAAATGGAAATAACTGGAAGCATCGCTGTTTGAATTCCACTGTGTCCACTATAATGAAAGGTGCCTAAATTGAAATCCCAATGAAATAGGGGATGGGAGTAACAGCTTAAAGGTTTGAAGCCAATGATTGAGAAGAATGAAAGTGATAATGCTTAAATGGAGCATGCAGTAAAAAAAACATCATCGTGTACATTTTTCCACAAGAAGAGCAAGAGTTATATATAATATAAAAAGTTTAAGGATGCAGAGACTTCTTTGGTACTCACATGAGGCTCAATTCTCATTAGTCTCCGCTCCAATCTTTGTATTCTGGAAATAAGTGCAGCTTCAACAACCTGAACACATGGAAATCATGATGAAAGATCAGTTCATAAGTCCAACCAACACTTCCAATTTACATGAAAATGCAAGCAGATAACATTTTCTTAAATGCAGAGGACATACAATAAATATCAAATTGTGCTACAAAATATTTTAAACAAAAATAAGTGTATGATTCAATGTTTTTGAGGCGTTGCAGTGTCCTGTGGCGCTGGGGGTATGCCTGGACGCCTAGGCGCCTTCTAGGCGACGCCTAGGCGATATGGTGTAACTAAAACCCTGTGGCGTCCTGCAGCGCCTGGGGTACGCCTCAACGCCTAGGCAACGCCTCAAAAACATTGGTATGATTAAAAAAGATCAATCAGAATAGTAACCACTTGGTGTGATGTCTGTACAGTTGCTCAATATTCACAAATCAGATTAGGGATCACAGGAAAATATTGCTTCAATAATTAATTTGGGTGTTGATGCAAATTTAATGTTCATAAGGAGCAATTATTAGTGTTTACTTAGCATATCTGTTGAAAGTACAGTACAAATGTAAACAGAAATATGTGCTGTTTAATAATCTCCGAATCTATGCAACTTAAATTTGCAGCAAACTTTTGATGGAAAACAGAGAAGAAAATGCATTTACTTTGCAGAATATCAGTATATCACAAGTTCAGAACTGCTCCCAGACCACGAATATGGATTATTGGATATATCCGTTACCTCAAGCTGAAAAGGCATTGTGGGCCCGCCATTGATGTTTCTTGGATTTAACCTAGGTAGTAATAATCCTAGAAAGGCCTTCCCTCCTGGGCTACATAAGTTAAAAAGATAACTGATAAGTTCATAAAACAATTGGTAAGATCATGAAAAGGAAATAACTTATTATTATAAGATGAACACTGACCTGTTATAGTTGAATATAAGAACACGCTCATACATAGCAATTGCTCGCAAGGAACCAAGATTGAGTAAAATAGCTTGCTCACGTACCTACAGACAACAAATGATGAAACATGGTTTTCACATGCTATAAGAAAGGATGGTCTTTAGAAGCCATATGAATGAAGGTGCAAGGAGACAATGTAAAGTACAAAGTACACCAAAATACAAAATCAGGAAAGAATGGAATCCCAACTAAAAGGCATCAATACATGGGTTAAAGAAAGGTTAAGAAAAGGCAGAAATATTCTATAGATGTAAAAAGAAGCAGTAATTGTCATTAATATTTAACTCAGTATATCATGAAAAGATTCTAAAACGGTTCTCTTAACACAATGTGAGCTGGAAAAGCATGAAAGAAATGGTATGATCACCCTTTTCTCAATGCAACCATTTGTGCCCTCCATGATCTACTATAAAAGTGAAAGCATGACAGAAATGGTATGATCACCCTTTCAGACTCTAGTCATCTAGTGCGTACATCATGGTATTATTGATCATCAGTATACAACTGGAAAATGCAGTATAGCATAAACAAAGGAAACTCAACGCAGAGCGTTCTATTACCAGCAGGGAAGGCATTGAATTCATCAACCATAGTGACGGGTCAACGCTTCTAGTATCTCGTAGGCGGAGACCTAGCATGAAAAAAGATGGAAATCAGAAGAAGTCCTTTTATGTGCTTGGAATCATAAGATAGATAGTCAATTACACGAATTGGGCATTTCATGTGCTGAGAAACATGTTCCTCATGCATACCACTAGATTTCAGTAGCTGCCGCCTGCTTATTTTCTTGGTGGACATCCTCCCATTAGATCTCACTTCTATCGCCTGGATAGAGTGAATTTCGGGATTGAAGGTTAATGACCATATGTATCTTGCAAGGTTGTAAATTACAAACTATCTAACGGCCAGATATCGTCAATTCATCATAAATCCAACCTAAAAGCACGTATGCTTATTTAGATTCAGATAGTATTCACTGGCTGGCAAGTGGCAACAATGGGAATATGAAACAGTATGGGAACAATCAGTGAGAAGCCATTTGCGGAATTCTGGCTGCCTTGCTGGCCGCTTACCTCGTAGACGGGCTCCCTGATGCCGAGCGGGATGTAGTCCGCCGCGAACCGCTCCGAACCCCTTGCTGCCTCCTCCTTGGTGGCATCACTACCTCCTCCTCTCTCCTGAGTATCCTCATCGGCATCCTCGCCCTCCTTGGCCACCTCGACCTCCTCTTCTACCACCTCCTCCTCCACCTCCTCCTTGGTCACGGCCACCCCGTCATTGCCCTCCGCGGCCCGGGGAGGCGCCAGGATCGGCAGCGGCAGGAGCCCTCCCTTCCTCACGCTCGAGAGCCCCGGAGGCAGCAGCCTCGGCAGGCGGTAGCGGAGGCATGCGCCGACTACGGCCGGCTGCAGGTGCGGGAACGGGAGGACGAGGAGGCCTGCCTGCGACGATGAGGACAGCGGCACGGACGCCATGGCCGGGGCATCAATCGCGGGACCGCGCGCGGTGAAAATCCTCACCCCGACGCAACGCTGCTGACGGCCTTTTTCCCGTTGGAGAAGACGACGGAGGAGGGAGCGAGTGCGAGGCGGGAGGAGGAGACGCTATCCGGACCTGTGGTTGAATTGGTGGCCGTGCGTTCTCCTCCTCGGAGAGACACGGGCCGTCCGATCCTCCATCGCACGACTGGGCATGCTGGCACGTGGCCAGGCGTTGTTGGTAGGTGGGTGCGAGCTGGTCAGCGAGAGCGACAAGTGCGCGGTGGAGAATAGGCATCGACTTCACTTTGTGCATAATTTTAGCATCTTTTCTCTCTCTTTTTTCTCAGAGATATTGTTGCGTTATCACACAACAAAAAAGAGAGAGAGAAAAAGGTGTCCAATCCGGACGGTATGTCGTTGCCAACGTGCAAAGACCGAGCTCAGTGGAAATGCAAAATCCAAACTCTCCGTCTCTTGGCTTCCTGTCACGCATCTCATCTCTTCGGCTTTCGTCGACGGGGATGACCACGACAACAGAGGTGGACGACGACTTGTGGGTCTGACCAAGTCTACGTGGCGAGTGTGACCGCGTCATGGTTGACTCAAGTCAGCTGTGCTGACGTGGTGGTCAAACATAGTCAGTCTATGACCCTGCGTCTATCGAGGAGTGAGGTGAGGTCCCAGCCTGAGCGTGCAAGGCTCAAAACATGGCTTAGCCAAAAATTCAAGCTCTACTTATTCTATAAGCATGATGATAGCTAGATGATGCTCCTGATGAACTGTTTAGCATGGTGATTTATATCTGGATCAGTACAACGGGTGGTGATACAATCCAGGATCACTACATATTTAGGAGTTGTAAGCAAGGCATCGAAGCAACTGTAGAAAAGGGCCAACCGGCCAGGGCTCATGATGGGGGAGCGGGACTAGCAGCGGCTGAGAATGGCGAGTAAAATAAGTTGTAAGCCTCGGCTACTTCCATGTACCACATCGCTTCACGGTCTGGCTGAGAAGAGAGGTCCACCATCTTATGCACCTGCCATGACAATCAAGTTCATGAATCACTTTGACTGGCTACGGAATTAGATAGCTACTTTATTGAAAAAGATTGATATCTTTGATTCGCCAACATGCATGCATCAGAAAGAAATTTCCCTCACATGATCCATCACAGCACTCGATTGGTGGATTTAAAGAAGCATGGGAAACATTACATGTCAGAAAAAACAGCCTCTTTGTTGTGTGTATAGAGCACACAAATAAAATTATGTACAGTAACGTGAATAGGTATTATAAATTTCCCTTTATTTTCTAGAATGATGATAGGAAAGTCTATATATAATTTATATATGTAAACCTGCTCAATCAAACGTATTAAAAAATCAAGGAGTGGCATGTTATGTGAAGAGTGAAGACTTATCAATTTATCATAGTACCCTGATTTCCTGGATGTAACTCTAAGCCCTATTAGTAAAAGTGGTAAAATTTGTTCCTCCTCACTGGAATGTATTAGCATAATTGCAATGAGCTCAGTCTACACTTTTCTTTTCTACTTCCTCTAAGTCAATGAAGGTCATCCAGGGTGTACACATGAGTTCGCTGAATTGAACTTTTTGGATCATTCAAAGATGATGAAGTTTGCAGTAATATTAAAGAACAGAGATCACAGAAAGAGAACCTCCAACTCTCAGTGAATGGGGACAAACAGAGGTGTGAGGACCTCCAATTCTCAGTAAATGGGAACAAACAAAGGTGAGAGGACCTCCATACTCAATAAACAGTTGGGGAAAGGCATACAAGAAGACAGGTGCAGACATGAGGAGTGACTAGTGAGGAATATGACACCTTGATAGCTGGATAATTGTCCTTGGACTCTTCCGCAATGTATGCACCAATAACCATTACATACATCCCTACAGAACAAGAGCAGTCATCAGCCAGTGTAAACAAAAAAAGGTAACCCAGAAAAAAACCTACCATTTATAGAACGCAAACAGAATACTCCCTCTGTACCAAATTATAGCCTCTTTAGCTTTATCCTAGTTTAAACTTATCTAACTTCGACAAATTTTTTAGAAAATACGTGAACATGTAATTAGTTTCTATTAAATTCTCCATGAAGTATGTCTTGACAGTGCATTCATTTGAACCTGTTGATGTTAATACATTTTTTGTAACTTGGTCAGTTTGAGAAGACTGATGTAGGACAAAGATTCAGTAACATGCAATTTAGGACGGAGGGGGCAAATAGTAACTCTTCAAGATTATTAAGAATAAAAGAATTGAACAAAATTTCGATAATGTGAGAGCTATGCACGTAATTTGTGGTTTCTCACAACATACGGCAAGATCAAAGAACCAGAAAGGTTAGGAACCTGCGTACCTGGCCTCCAGTACCTGCCCTCTGCTTCTTTGGGCAAGACGAAGAGGTCGGCGATGCCGGACCCGTCATCTAGCAACAAGCGCCCATCGCCGGATTCGCTGTAGTCCGCTGACAGGACCACCCCCTGCCGCTGCGAGTCCTCAGGCCACGACGAACAAAATGCGGATGGAAGAGGAAGGGGAGAGAGGAGGTTAATTTGGGGACCTGGAGCCAGGCGCGCTGGAAGTGGATGCCGTTGAGCATCTGCGCGGCCGAGGAACCCTCCGAGGACGGCGCGTCGGTGCAGTCGGCGAGCTGGGAGCCGAAGATCTTCAGCGCCGCGAGGGTGTAATCCATGGCCGCCGGTGGACTGCCAGTCGCCGCCGCAGCGTTTCGGGTGCCACTGGTCGGCAACCTTGCGAAAAATGCTCCGATGTTCGTGTGGAAGCGCTGGCACTATGGGTGTCTTTGGGCTGGACTGGACTGGACTGCTCGGGCCGTGATTCACTAACTGGATCACGTAAAAAGCCCATCAAGAGGAACTCGCTCTGAGGTGGCGTATCCACACGAAACCCACTTTCAGGGTTCCTCTTCCGCGGCGCCCTGGAAACTCGAAAGCGTCCTCTAGTTCAAGCTCCGTCGGCCAATACTCAAGGTCGCTAATCTCCGCTGGCCACGCTGCAATGGCGCCAGGCGCCCCGCAAGAGGATGCCCTCGGAGGGGGCGAAGCGGTGCAGGACGAAGCGCCCCAGTCACCGCAGGAACGGGAAGACGCGAGGCTGAGAGAAGAGGATGGCGGCGTCGAGGAGGCCGACGACGAGGAGGACACTCCCAGTCACCTCCCGTTCGCGCCACCTTCCGAGGTGCGTGGCCCTCTTCCTTTGGTCTACTGCTCACGTCCCAGTCCCACTGCTGTGGTGGCGTCGATGCCTTGGCCCTTGGGGATCTTCGCCTCACTGGCATTCCGTCGAGCAGTTGGTGACCTTTGTGTGGCCATCGATTATGGACGGTTTTTGGTCTTGGAAACACGTGTTTAGCTGGCAGCTGATGCTCGATCTCCTGCTTGTAATTTCCTGCAGCTGCTTGATGACACAACAACAGTTGATCCCAGCTACACTATCTCCCTTATGCGGCAGCTACTACCCCAGGGTTCCAATGTGGAGAAAGAGTTCAGGTAAGCGATGCGTTTAGAGGTGAAATTTTGTATGTTAGCAAACAAGTTGACTCTATAAATCTATGATACCAAACAGTGTGAAGCAAGGAGAGAAGGATGCACATTCTAGTAATGGGGAATCTGCACACCCTGATTATAAGGATCCATGGGAAGAGTGTGGTTGCATTCTGTGGGACCTTGCAGCCAGTAAACCTCAAGCAGAACTGATGGTGCGTTATCAGTATCATCTTACTTTATGTTTACAATGTAGATTGGTATGGCATGCCCAGCTTGTTATCCCATCTATGTTTTCTTTACAAAAGAAAAGGGGTAGGAAAAAAGTCCTTGCACTGAGATTTCAATATAAGTGTTCTATCTGTGTGGGTGGGGCTGTTTGGGACTTTACATATAATGTTGTTAGGTGATGCACAAAACTTGAGAAAGAAAATGTCCGTATAAGTAATGCTGCTACCTTAGACTCCTTTTCTCTGCCCCAAGAGAATGATGAGGTGGGTTCAGATTACCTCTTAATACTCATTAGTGGAGGTAGATCAGGTCTTTGGGTGTGAACTCTTATTCCATCTGTTCTACCAATTTACCAGATACTAATGTGAGCTAGATAAATTACAAATACGAGGAAAATGTGCTTTAAAGTCTTAACTCTTTCATTCAAAAAAGAAGTTGGAACTCTACAAAATGAAAATACTTATATTCTCAGAACATGCCGGTATTGACCAACATTTGAATAATGAGAGTTGCACCTTGTCCAATAGATAGGTACAACCCCAACATATATTGCTAGTATTGTTGAAAGCTATGTATTATACATTATTCTGCCATATCAAGCTGAGTTGAATGGTTTTAATAGAGTCTACTCATGCATACGTCTAGCAATTTTTATAGTAATAATATTCGTTTTTAAAACTTCACAAGAAGTTTATTAGATGTCGCTTGACGTATTGAAGTCAATTCTATATTTCTAAAATTTCTTGAATTTGTTGCACTATTATTTTTGCTGTTGAGGACACATGTTTTAGGCTTGTAGTGTAAGTGGCATCCAGTGCTTGATGACAATGCAGATCATTAATTCTTGTAGATGAACAATCTTGTACTGGAAGTGCTTTTGGCAAACCTCCATGTGACTCAATCCCCTAGAGTAAAGGTGAAGTAACACTTACCTTTTTTTATTCTTGCCCCCACTGCCTTTTTGTAACTATCATCTCAGTTGTATATTGGATGTCTTACCCCTACAGGAAATCTGTCTTGGAATACTGGGAAACCTAGCTTGTCATGAATCTCTAGTTAATACTATCAGCCTGCACAATGGTTTGACTGCTATGGTTGTGGATCAGCTATTTCTAGACGACTCTGCTTGCCTTTCTGAAATATTCAGGTTGCGTTTTAAATACTATGGTGTAGATTTAATCTAATTATGGTTACATGCATTGACTTCTTGGTACCTGGTTTGCTAAAATAAAACTTGTACAATGCTAACTGTTTCCCTTTTTCTTTATTGTCTCACTGTACATCACTAAATCGTTTGATATACCAGCATTATTTTAGCTCTCTAAGGTCTGTGATCTTCGAACAAATCATGTGAAAGTGATCTAGCATCTCAATACAGCCATTACTATGAGACTGATAAGTACTGAGTATTCACGTTGTTTCATGTTTCCTTTACAATCAGTTTATGCAATGTTTATGAAGTAGGCCAAAGGTCCAGTTTGGTTCTACCATAGCAGTATGCAAATGTCCCTACTCAAAACTAGCCATGCTTATGGCATTTGTTCTATGCAGACATACAGTTACATTAACTCTCATTTGCTGAATTGCAGATAAAAAATTGTTTGAGACAACAGCCCTTTTGGTAAACATGCAGCTATATTCACTTTGTTAGTGTAAGAAAGTTTGAATTATGGTTTATGTTCTATACTTGACAACCGTATATCTAACTGATCATGTCAATCTGGAAAGAAGAGAAGTTATTGGTCTTTGTGCCTTTTATCCTCTTGTGCTTGTGCTTTTCAATTGTTGCTTTATGTTGTATGGTTGCACTTATGTAGTCTCCCAAGTGATTGTGAGATAGAACAAGTGTTTTTCACTGAAAGTTGCTGTAGCCATAGTCAACTTAATATTTTTGTATGACAGGTTTTTGGCTGCTGTTCTACGTACCGGTGTGTCTGTTTCTTGGGCTGAAGCTCTTTTACCTGATGAAATTCTTTCACGTATTCTGTGGATAGTTGGAAACACACTGAATTCTACGTTGCTTGAGAAGGTAGGATACTGAATTCATATTGGCAGTATGCCCCTGGGTAGTCAGTTTGTATGATTCTAAAAAGTTAAATATTATAATAGTTTTACTTTAGTCTTGATATATGATATGGTTCCTTTTAACATTTTGCACGATGAAACTAGTAGCTACAAAAAGAACTTTCCACCCAGTGTTCTGTGTTCTTCATTCCACTTGCAGGAGATGCAGTGTTAGCAGCAAGACTGTACTGTATGGCTACCACTTCTAACTGCTTATAATAGAAAACTGTACTGTATGGCTACCACTTCTAATGTTTTATGTATTTCTCTTTGTTTATCCTTTTTCTAGATGGAAATTAGGTATGTGTGTTTGTGTCTTAGTTCTCTTTGAGCCTACCATATCATGATGCAGTGTTAAGACTTAAGAGGCCATTACAGTGATTTCTATTGACTATTGCATACCTGCCAATTGCAATGATACAGTCTTCTTGATCACTGTTATAATGTGTTTATTAAAGCATCCAAACAATTTGTAGTTTCCTTTTATTTATGATCACCCTTGGTTTTATTACTGGTAGCTGCCAATAGTGTGGCTGCAATATGTTAACACTTTTGCTGTATTTCCCAAATTTCAGTTGCACTATATATTACTATCCGAGAGTGTCTAAAGACTTAACAATGTGATTTCAACTTTCTAACTATAGTGTGGAAATGCAATATTTTACAGTCTATGAACTAGTATGTATTTGCATACTTGATTTTATATAACTTTTAGCCATTAGACAAAATTGTTGTTACCTTACTGTTATATGGGGTTCAGCTGAAACTACTCAGGACATCTGATTTTTTTATGTTCTGGAGCTTGCTTACTAAAAGGTCAAAATTGTGGTTTCTCTTCCTTTTTTTTTGGCTAAATTGTTGGTTGCAGGTCATAGACTTTCTGTCAACTGTCATTGATAATCAAGATGTGAACACCATTCTTCTTCAGCCATTGATAAAAGTGGGTTTGATTAACCACACTATCAGTCTGTTAGCAAGTGAGATTGGAAAGTTATCAAATGGGGGTAAATTAGACAGGTATGGTGAGTAGTATTCCTGTGCAATGGACAGTATATCCTCATTTCATGACATAATATTTTCACATATTGAATTTTGTTCTTGGTAACCTCAACCTTTCACCAAAAAAGGGGGTGATTTATTAATTGATAAGAACAACATGTATGATATCCCGTTATGATGATCTATATATGAGGATTTTTTGCTCCAACCAAAATCCAAAACTTAAAGCATTTCCACAAACCTCTAAGGTCCCTTGTCTGGGTTGAAGGCATTTCTTATTTTCTTATAGATTGATGTGAGAATTGTCCACTTGTATTCTAATTTTGCTTTTAATCTTGATGCATAATTCTGTGACAGTTGTAGCCATTTGTCCTTGTTATTAGCTTTGTTAGTTTAATTTTGAGCTAGCAGCCTGTGACAGCAATGCTGTATTATCAATATACACTTTATGGACAAATTTCAGGTCAGATTCTCTGGATTTGATCCTTAATTTCATTGAAGAATTATCTGCCATAGACAGCTGTTCAGGAGTGATGGCACAAAGTGATCAGCTGATTCAAGTGCTTGAAAACATAGTTAAGTTACCTGATAAATTTGAGGTGAGCTCCCATTTCATTTACTTCACCATGTCTTGTTCATCGTGAGTCTGGTTTGATGCTCTTGCGTCTTGCCTCTTTGGTACTTTCATTGTTTCAGTTTAAGGTTGTAAGAAGCTAACTTGTATACAATAACATCAAAGTATTTTAGTCTCAAGCAAGTTGGGGTAGACTAGAGATGAAAAGCAACATGACTGCATGACCCACCAAGATCCCAACCTGTATTGTTTATAAATATGAAGTTCTCTTTTTTCCACTTTCAGTAATTTTTCTTGAATATTGTATACTCTGTGAGATACCTAAAGCTCTATATGTTTAATATGCGACAAAAATATGTTAATGGTGTTAAATTTGTGAACTCTGCTTCAGAGGTCCCAGGCTCCTACTGATTATATATTAACTCTGCTTCAGGTTACAAGCTATTGTGCTTCAGTGGTTATCGTGTTAGCAAATATTTTGTCAGATGGAAAGCATATTGTGCCTAGGCTCTCTCATGGTGGGTCACAGTTATGAACAAGGTGTCTTACAATTTAAAACCATGTTTATATATTCACACTATTACCACAATCTGGTTTATGCATTCAGATTTACCCTTCCTGGAGGGCCTCTTTGACATTCTTCCACTGGTCTCTGATGATAACCAAGCCAGGAACGCTCTCTGGTGTATCTTAGCGTCTTTTCTGGCACAAGCACAACAAATCGATATGACCTCTTCATCTCTCGAGAAATTTGTATCTCTATTGCTTGTCAGGTTCACACACATTAAAGATGACCTTGAAAGCCACAGAGTTGACAAAGAAGAGGAGTTGTCAGCTGAGGACGCTTACTTGAAGCATGGGGTATCTGCATCTGTATCCTTCCTTCCCAACAAAATAACCTGTTTTATTTTCCTGAGAAAAATCAAAACGGCTTTCACAGAGATATAGAAATATTTATTTATTCACTTTGTCAATCTTAACACGTCAAACATGGTGAACCATATTGGAGCAGCACTACATTCATTGTATTTCCTATTCTAAAAACAATCGACAGCTCAGGGCGATCTGCTGTGTCACGGAGAGGTGGGTTGCGGAGAAGTCCTCCCTGGGCGAAGAAGACGCCTCAATGACTGAAAGCACTCTTGGAGATGCTAGACGTCTTCTGAGCTACTGCCAGAATTATGATCTGTAGCTTGCTTACTGCAACTTTAGTGGACATAGATGACCTGTGAGTGGGAAGTTGCAACATGCGGCTGCTTAACCATAGAAAGTCCTTTAAGTACTACTGTTTCTGTAGAGGATAACTGTACTACGGAGTACTCAGTTGTTAAGCTAGTTTGCAGTAACATTTATGCCAATTTGCATTGCTATTGCATGTAGTATGGGATATAGGAGTTATATATTCTGCAGCTCCCATATGGATGCTGATAAATGGCTGAACGTGGTACAGATGAAGTTCCTCGTGAAAGATGATGTTATCCCCCACTAGTACAGACATATAAACTATTTTTAATGGCAGTAAAAATTGATGGTTTGGCCAAATCAACCGTCAGCGTGAATGGGGCGTTGTGATGTCCGCCGACGCAACGCAAGCAAGGCGCAACCTTTCCCCGTACTGCTTGTGAATTTGTGATGTATGCCACTATGCCAGACAGGAGGCTCTGGTACTGTGGTGGAATGGAATGGAACGGAACTTGTATGCCAACCAACAGATCGCGGACGCTCGTTTGATTGATTATTTGATTCCTTGGCAGGCGTGGACAGATTGAGTGCAAGCTTCTGGGAACTGCCAGCAATGCATGCACTAGTAGGCTACTAGTAGCACAGTGCACAACAAGATAACAAATTTGGGATTTCTGGAAATGTGATGTTTGAGACATATGATACTTCTACTTGTTTTCATTGGATTTGTGTTCTGCTCAACGGAACAAATGCTGCATTTTGAACAATCGTCATGTCAGGATAGGCTCCGGTTTTTACAGAGCTGTGGTGGTGCTGCATGGAGAGTTAGTAGTTTCTACCACGCGGGAAGCATGGAGAGCAATCACACAATTGTTTAAGCAAAAAAAAAAAAAGTTAGTAGTTTCTTTTGGATCTTGTATAAGTGTATATAATAGTTAGTAAAAGCCAGCTAATAGCTTTTTAGCCAAGTCGGCCATTATCTGAAGTATTTAGATCCCCTAGAGTTTATTTTAACAACGTATGAGACAGGACCTTCGTTGCCACTGTTGTCATTGTGAACAATGCTACTTGGTACTAGAATTGGAATTCTATTACGAGACTACATTTAATCTGAGTGCACCAGTGGTGTATGAAAAAGAATCTATTATTATACTATCATGATCAATCTAAGGGTGCTAGCAGTTTGTGAAGAAAGAAGATAAATAAGTGTTTAAAGTGGCAAACCTTAGGGATGACCTTGCACTTAAGGCAAGGCAAGGCTGTCACAACTCCTACTGTATTCCCTATTATTGAGAGGAAAATATTGTAAAATGGCTGAACACTACATAATCCATTTCAAGCATAATCCAACACTAATCTAGGGTAGATAAAGATTATATTATACCTAACACCTAAATTAATATAATCTTATTTATAATCTGGTTCTAATAATTGAAAGGTGATCCAAAAGATGTCCAGGGTGTGTCTATCGATTTTTACTAAAATCAGTATTTTTGAGGTTGTATGCGCAAAAAGGGAAATCTGACTCGGCTATTCGGACAGCTATTCCTTCGCATCACCACACGATATACGCACGAGCAGGGACACCAGTTACACCACTACAGCTCCCGCCAGCATCATGGCCTTCCATTCCTCAATCTAGGGTTGCGAGCTCCCCGCCACCGCCGGCCGTGCCCGATACGGACGTCGTCACCAAGATGCGCGAAGCCGCCGCGGCCGCGGCCCCAGCCGGCGACGACAACAGCGAGGGCGACACCGAGGAGGAAGAGGAGGAGGAGGACGACGAGGTCGACGAGGACGATGAGAAGGAGGAATTGCCCGCCGCGGCGCCGGCGCTGGCGTCGGCCAAAGTGCAACCCGCCCCAGCGCCCATCTCTGCTTTGCCGGGGAACCCGAACCAGCTGACGCTGGTCTTCCAGGGCGAGGTTTACGTTTTCGAATCCGTCACCCCGATAAGGTCTCTCCTCGATTCATTTCGCTCGGTTTTATTTGCAGTTCACGTGGAAATGTTACTCGAAAATTCTTGCGATCGAATCCGAAATTTGACGTGTTTAGTAGCGCTGTAGTAGTCAGCGACAGATGGACATATGCTTGATTTTCCTGTTTCTGCTTTGGGGCAATTTCGCTGTCGACTATTGTGCATATTTGAATTTCAAGGTTTTTTCATTCCCCTTAACGAAATACAGGCATATATCCCTCCTCACCAAAAAAAAAAAAAGCAACTGTTCTCACAGTTCGTGCTGACCTCCGAAATCTTTTCCCACCTTATTGATTTTGTGTTGGGGCTGGACAGGTTAATCAATTTTGGTTCGCCAAAACATAGCCATCATCATCAAGTATATAATGAGTTACGTCGTTATCACACCCGGTTCTAAGGACAAAACCAGATATACACTATATGTGAGTCTTAAAGGACAAATCTCACGTATAGCTACAAATAGTATCAATTACAATACTTTAAATTTAACATACATAATATATAAAAGATCACCTAAAGAACAATCAGTGGAAAGACGACTTCAAACTTCGGGTGTAGACTTCACTCCACTGGATCCAAACTGACTAGTTGACAACAAGCCTAACACTCCTCCTGAGGTGTGGGGGGAATAGCAAGGGTGAGTTCATCGAACTCAACAAATATAGCAATAGGAAAGTACCTATCAACTCATGATCAATATAACATAAGTAATATATGAAGCATAAAACGGTAAACCATGAACATGTTAGCAATTCAAAAGTCATTATCTTAATGTAAAGATTCTAAGGCCGCTCGTGTCCTTGAGCAAGGCTAGTATACCAGTTTATTAAACTCTGCGCAGAGGTGTACACTTTCACTGTGAGCCGTGAATTGCCCTTTCGTCCGAGGTAGCTAACCTCTTAGCCCACTACCAAGGAAGGCCGACAGGGTTCACTATGAAGCCTTTCAAAGGTTCGTCTAACATGTTAGGGCCGCTAAGGTTTCTGCGCCCTACGAATATAGTATCCTCCCTTCTAGATGGCACACAACCGCAGCCTATACACATATAGACAGAGGTCCAACTACACCCAACCCGGACACACCCCTCTTGCGCCAAAAAGAAAACCGCTAACAAGCTAGAAAAGGTCCTCATACTGAGTTAAAACCAGAGTTATGTAGCCCTCACAGCTGTACTGTAAATCCCGGAGGTTCTCATACAGATAAATCATCAAGTTGCTAAAAGGTTATTTTTTTATCATTTATTGCTTAAACATTAATTAAGTCACAAGATCAAAGTCACATGAATAAAACCCAAGAGATATACTTACCTCGTTTAAAGCTTTTCCAATGAACCTGATGATTCTGGTTGTCAAAGAACTCTTGGTCTCCAACGAACGGCTCACTCTCTAGATTCGAGCAACACACAAGCATCGAGCAATCATACACGAGCAAACAAAAGACTTAAATTAGAGTAGTACACTATTTTATAAAATAGTTTGAAAAGAGTTAATAAAACTATTCTACTCATTTCCACGATCACACACACGTAAAGATCATTGAAAACGGAGCTATAACGTGAAAGTTATGGATTTTACAAGATTTCCTATTGTAAAATAATTAGTTTAAAATAAAACTCAATTTTCAAAAGTTTGAAATAAATCTAATAATGATACTAACATGTAGATCATGAAATTACGAACCTAACGCAACTTGAACGAACCAAATCGGAGTTAAAACGAAGAAGTTATTATCAAAATACTTCAGTGGCAATTCTGTAATAAGACAAAACCGTAAATACCTCATCTTCTACCTCCAGATCTACCGCTCCCGCATGAACGTGACCAAGGGCATCCATGGCGATGCTGCTCTCACGTAGGAGAAAAGGAAGGGGCTTGACCGGGACGTGTCCGGCCGTCGGCGGTGTGGCAGAACCTCCTAAATTATATGGCCCACATGCACCTATCATTGTCACAAAGACCTCTAATAGCCACGCATGCGTCCCATATAACTTAGAAAGCCCTGTCGGGTGCCCTCTAAGAACCCTGATTAAACTACATTTAACAACTCATACCAGGATCAACAAAGGAGTAGCTGCAACATTACAACATTTGTTACAAAATAAAAATCAGAGTGCGTAAAAATAATAACATTAAGTTTACAAAATATATAAAAAAGTTAACTTTTATAAACTTATCTTTAATTGCGGAAGCGGAGTAGAACTATAGAAGACAACTTAGGTAGAGCGCCTAAGTTGGGAGAGGGCAACCAGATCACGTTGAGCCCACCGACATGAACTGATTTGCGACACCAGTTAGCACCTGCAACAGGGGTTCAACAAACCCTGAGTACAAAAGTACTCAACAAGACTGACCCGACGAAAAAGAGGGGTGAAGACTCAGGAATGCTGTAACACCTCTGGTGTTATATTAACTAAAACCTGTCATATCATCATATGCACTGCAAAGTATTCATGATTAGATCAACCTTGATGTGCATTAACTAAAACAAGTTTATATTTCATAGGTTGATTGTGTTTTTGGAATGTGTCGTCACATGAAATAATAAAACCCTACTTTTGAATGTCATCTCAAATACTTAGTTTATATTCTATGTACTTGAGGTGTAAACCGTGTTTACACTAGTGTCAAGCATAGTGTATAAATCTAAGTCCAACCCTAAAAATGATTTTCATATTTGAAGTTGAATTTGGATTTCAAACCTTATTCCCAAGTCTTGCAATTCAAATTTAAATTCAAATTGGAATACTATAAAAATGATTTTCAAAAGTCAACTTGATCAACCAAGGGTACTATTAGGTCATTGACCTAAAAATATACTTGGATGATGTATGTGATCACTAATAACCAACCAATTAAATTAGAAACTAAATCGAGTTTGAATTCGGTTTCAAAAACCCTTTATTTCAAAACCTAGTTTTATCCCCTTTTCTGTAATTTAAAATCTATAAGGAATTTGGGGATACTCTAAATAGAAAGTTTATAGATCTTGACAAGAGCTACAAAGTTGGTATATAAAGTTTTTCAAGTTTCTAAAAATAATTTCAAATAAATTTGAAAATACAGTTTTCTAGCATTTGTCCCCTTTTGATTTTAAAACCATAATTCAAAAATTATGCATAATTTGGGAAAACTTTGTATATGAAAAAGGTTTGGTTTGAAAAGTTAAACATTTTATAGTTTTGAAGATTTTCAAGTTTTATTGAAAAATCAAAAGTAATTTCAAATGTTTGTTTATAGGGTTTTATTTCCCTTTTGAATTTGAATTCATATTTCAAAATTCAGATAGAATTTGAGGATATTAGTTAAATGAAAAGTGTAGCTCTTGAAAACTTATGCAAATGATATTTTTGGAGATTTTCATGTTCTTATATAAATTTTGGAGTAATTTGTTATTTCAAACGAGTGGCAATTCTATAATTTTCTTGAACAGCACCGAGACCTATCGACGGCCGCCATCGCCGGCTTCTCAAGCCGCGCCGCCGTCCACCGCTGCACATGCCACGGCCACCAACGTGCTCCTGGACGCGTGAAGCTTTGCCATCGCCATGTCGCCCGTCCATGCTTCGCATCTGCCCTATAAATAGGTGTGGTCGACCGTCGTCGTCCTCTTTTCTTCTTTCCCGCACCGCCGTCGAGTTCGTCCCCGCCGGCAAAATTCGCCACCGCCGATCCACCTTTGCCCGCTTCATCTTGCCAGAAGTTCCGTCATGTCCTTGCGCTTCGATTGAGCTAGCTCGTGCTTGCTCTCCCCGCCCGAGCCGCCCGCACGACGTCGTCTTCCTCGCGACCGGTCGCCGAGCCGCCGCGAGCTTCCTCGCCATCCACCGCCGCCAAGGTGGAAAATATATTACCTTTAACCCTCTTATCATGTTCTCCGTGCTTCGCTGCCCCTTATGCGCATCTTGGTCGGCCTGATGGTGCACAGGAAGCGCCAGAACGCCATCCTTGCCACCGGAGCGCCGCCGCCGCCATCAGCGCCGCTGTCCACAGCTCGACTCAGCCACTCCGAGCTTTCATCAACGCGCGCACCGTGCCCGTGGTGAGCTCTTGCATCTATTGGTGCCCTAGATTTCACCTCTTTTGTGCCGTAGGGTCCGGCCACCGTGCGTCGCCGCCAGCGTGACCTTGCCGCTCCGCAGCGCGCGTAGCCGTTGTGGCTGGGGTTCAAATTGGGTTCCATCTTGTTGACGTTTGTGACCGCAAGAGTGTGTAGCTCAGGTCCGTGCACTTGCCCTCGCTGGAAATCGCTCCGGTGAGCGTTAACACTGCGCCCGAGCTCCGCCGCGCCGCCATGGCCGCCGGCGTGGGTGCCGCCGTCGCTCCGCCGCCGCGTTAGCTAGCTCAGTTTGCTCGCCGTGTCGTGGTGATCGTGTAGGTGCTAACCCCGTGGCCGAAGACCTCACTGTCGGCGAGAAATCGCCGGTCAACGGCGTCGGCCGGCGTGGTCAGCGCGGGAGCACTGTTTCCTTTTTCCTTTTTCTTTTTTTAGAAAATGATTTAAATGCTATTTTCTTTAGAAATTCATAATAATTCATTTATTGCTCCAAAAATTTTGAAAATTTTTATGTATGTTCTTTATGATGTCATCTACCTAGAAAAAATATGAAATGTAAAATTTGAATATTTTTTACATATGTTAAAATTATCTCTTTTAATTAAAAAATAGACATTTAATGATTTTTAATAAATAAAATAATTTGCTTTTAATTCTGAAATTTGTTTTGCCATCTAATTAGACCAAGAGCTTTTCAAAATAAAATTTTGAGCATAATTAGACAACTTTAATTTTTATGCCTTTATTTTATGCTTTTAAATAATTAATTAACCCCTTTAATTAAGTTTAATCATTATAGGAATTGCTTGACTTTTGGGTTGATTGATGACCTTGGGTCATTAACCCTAATGACCTTTGGCACTTTAATTAATTGTTTGTGCATACCTGGATCATGTCATTAGGGCTTAATTAACGTTATTTCATGTGTTTAATAACTTTCATAAATAATGTAGTTAACCCTAATGAACTTAGTAAGTATATTTTGGTTGACTTGCAACTTTACCATGAAGGAAAGTTGTACTCCATTGAGCATCATGTTTACCATTCCATCATGTTGAAACATATCATTGTATCGTATAGTTCCCGATAACAGAGAGTTTAACGTTGTCGCCCCAGATCCGAAGGAAGAGCAAACTCAGGAGATTGGAATTGATACGAAACTCGAGACCGTCTACCCCGACCACCAAGGCAAGCCCCAGATGCATTCAAACCCTATTCTATTTTATAAAAGTTTTATCGCTTCAGTTATGATATGTTGCATTAAGTAATAGGAGTTGAGCGATATATGGCTCATGTGTATCATGTGGTGATATATGGCTGCGGTTGTTATCCCGGTATATCGGTTCATCTGGTATGCTTAGGAGTTAGAATCTCCTGTATATCAGTGACCTAGGTCCCAGCTGGGTATATTATAACACCTCTGGTGTTAAATTAACTAAAACATGCCATGTCATCATATGCACTGCAAAGCATCCATGTTTAAGTCAACCTTAATGTGCATTAACTAAAATAAGTTTATATTTCATAGGTTGATTGAGTTTTTGTAATGTTTGGTCACATAAAATATTAAAACCCTATTTTTGAATGTCATCGCAAATGCTTAGTTTATACTCTATGTACTTGAGATGTAAACTGTGTTTACACTAGTATCAAGCATAGTGTATAAGTCTAAGACCAACCCTAAAAATGATTTCCATATTTGGAGTTTAATTTGGATTTCTAAGCTTATTTCTAAGCTTGGCTATTCAAGTTTAAACTCAAAATGGAAATGCTATAAACGGTTCTTCAAAAGTCAACTTGGTCAACCAAGGGTGTCATTGGGTCAATGACCTAAAAATGTCCTTGGATGATGTTTGTGATCACTAATAACCAACCAATTAAGTTAGAAACCAAATTGAGTTTAAATTCTATTTCAAAAACCCTTTACTTTCCAACCCTAGTTTTATCCCCTTTTCTCTAATTCAAAAATCTATAAGGAATTTGGAGATACTCTAAAAAGACAGTTTGTAGATCTTGACAAGAGCTACAAAGTTGGTATATAAAGTTTTTCAAGTTTCCAAAAGGAATTTCAAATTAATTTGAAAATACAGTTTCCAGCAATTATCCTCTTTTGATTTTAAAACCATAATTCAAAAATTATGCATAATTTGAGAAAACCTTGTATATGAAAAATGTTTGGTTTGACAAACTTAACATTTCATAGTTTTGAAGATTTTCAAGTTTTATTGAAAAAATCAAATTTAATTTTAAATGCTTATTTCTAGGGTTTATCTCCTTTTCAAATTTGAATTCAAATTTGAAAATCTAGACAGAATTTGAGGATGCCAGTTAAAGGAAAAGTGTAGCTCTTGAAAAGTTATGCAAATGATATTTTTGGAGATTTTCAAGTTCTTATACAAATTCTGAAGTAATTTATATTTTAAACCGAGTGGCAATTCTGTAAATAAACCAAACAGTACCTAATCCTATCGGCGAACGCCATGGCCGGCTTCTCATCGCGCGCCGCCGTCCACCGCCGCGCTTTCCCGGCCAACCGAGCGCTCTCGGACGCGAGAGACTTCATCGTCGTCGTGTCACCTGCTCCTTCATCAACTCCATGCTATAAATACCGATCGGACGCCGTCGTCCTCCTTCTTTCTTCCTCCCGCTGCCGTCGCCGACGACCTCACTCCGCCGTCGAAATTCGCCGCCGACGCTACACCTCTGTCCAATTGCTCTCGCCCAAAACTCCGCCACTTTCTCACGGTCAGTTTGAACCAGTTCAAGCTTGCTCTCATCGCCCGAGCTACCCGCACGCCACCTTCTTCCCCGCGGCCGGTCAGCCGAGCCGCCGCGCCATCGCCGCCGTTTGCCGCCGCCAAAGGTGAATATATTTTACCTTTAACCATGCAATCGTGTTCTCTGTGTCGTCCTGCATCTGATGCGCACCTTAGTTTGAGCAGCGCATTGCCGGAGGCCGCCGTGACGCCGTCGTGCCATCGGAGCTCCGCCGCGCCGCCATCGCCGCCGGCGTGGGTGCCGCCGCCGCTCCCCAGCCCCGTTAGCCACCTCAATCGATGCGCTGTGTCAAGAGGAGCAAGTAGGAGAAAACCTCATCGCCGGGGACCTCGCCGACGGCGAGGAATCGGCGGTCAACCGCCGCGCCGCCGTCGGTCAGCGCGGAGTCACTGTGCTGAATTTCTTTTTCTATTTTTAGAAAATGATTTAAATGCTATTTTCTTTGAAAATTCATAGTAATTCATATATAGCTCCAAAAATTCTGAAAATTTTTGTGAGTATTCCTTATGATGTTATCTACCTAGAAAAAATATGAAATGCCAAAATTGAATACTTTTTGTATATGTTAAAATTAGCCGTTTTAATTGAAAAATGGACCTTCAATGATTTTTAATAATTAAAATAATTGGCTTTTAATTCTAAAATTTGTTTTGCCATCTAATTAAGCTAAGAGCTTTCTAAAATAAATTTTTGGGATTAATTTAATAACTTTAATTTTTATGCCTTTATTTAGTGCTTTTAAATAATTAATTAACCCCTTTAGTTAAACTTAATCATTATAGGAATTGTTTGGCTTTGGGATTGATTGATGACCTTAGGTCATTAACCCTAATAACCTTTGGCACTTTAATTAATTGTTTGCGCTTATCTTAATCATGTCA
>CM041628.1:29236390-29280022 GCA_023333625.1 Bothriochloa decipiens
ACCTTTGGCACTTTAATTAATTGTTTGCGCTTATCTTAATCATGTCATTAGGGCTTAATTAACGTTATTTTATGTGTTTAATTAATTATAAAAATGGCGTAGTTAACCCTAATCAGTTATATAAGCGAAGTTTTGTTAATTTGCAATTTTATCGTGAAGAAAAGTTGTACTCGATCCTTTAATCTGATCATGCATCCATCGATCATCATGTTTACTATTCCATCATGTAAAGCATATTAATTATCGAGTAGTTTCCGTTAACGGAGAGTTAACGTTATCGCCCAGATCCTAAGGACGAGCAGATTCAAGAATCGGGAGCTGATCCAGAGTTTGAGAACTTCTACCCCGAACATCAAGGCAAGCCCCGGATGCATTTAAACCCTATTCTATTTATAAAAGTTTTACCGCTTCAGCTCTGATATGTTGCATTAAGTAATAAGAGTTGAGTGAAAACCCATAAATTGCATTACCTGTCTTATTCCTTATTCCTTGTTACTACTGGGAAGATAAGTAGTAATGCTTAGCCCTGCTTATTTATTTATTTGTTCAAAGGTACAAGAATGAAAAAGATGAGATTGGTTTTCTTATTGAAATCTTGATGATAGTAATAAATCGAGTCCGGACGGTGAACTTGCACCGGGAATGGAGTCCCTCTGTAGTGTTCTCGTCTGTTGATGCCCTAGGTCCTGTCCGTTGGTGAACTGGATGATATCGAGAATTTAGAAATCCACATGCATGAAGTGGTATACGGATGGTTGTAGCCGTGTATGCCATGGAGTGACCTAGCGTGGGGCCAGAGAATCCCATCTGTGTCATAGTGTGTTTTACTGTGGGGTTTAAGTTCCCACGTATCTCGGTACGCTGGGCCGCAGAGCTCACGTGTATCATGTGGTGATATACGGCTGAGGTTGTTATCCCGGTATATCGGTGCACCTGGGGTGCTTCGAAGTTAAAGTCTCCGGTATGCTCAGTCACCTAGGTCCCAGCTGGGTATGAAAATGGATTCGAATCGCCGTTGCTTCTCGGAGAAGAAGACTCGATCGTTGTTCATCATCGTAGTAACAACTTGAACAAAAATTAAGGTTCAATAATGAAGTTGGTTGGTAATTGGAAGTAGTCCAAGCAACCTTCCCTTTTATAAAGCTTTTCTGCAAAATTTCTTATCTACTACAAACCGTACCTTGTCCCTCTAGCCTGCATCTCTTAAGTCTCTACCCTTCTTTTTCGTCAGGTCAGTCTTGTTGAGTACTGTTGTACTCAGGGTTTGTTAAACCCTTGTTGCAGGTGAGCCTCATGGGCAGGAGTGTTTTGCATCCTGCTGTATGACAGTCGTCGAGGAAAGCGACGACGAGTAAGCTGTTTAGCTCGTGGGCAGAGTTTTTGTTTAATTTGTAATCTACTGCTACTCCACTACTATTATGGTTTGTATAATTCAAACTTGTGGTTGTAAATATTTGAAACTCAGAAGTTTGTAAACTTATGTTATTGTAAGTCTTCCAATGTTTTACTCCGTGGTATTTTATTTATATCAAACTGTTGTAATACTGCAATGTCTCTCTACAATGATTGATCCTGCTCGGAGAATCGTGGATGATTCGGGATTTACCCGACAGACTTTTTAAATCGTATGGGACACAGTCATGGTTATTTGGAGTCTGTTTAGACAATAATCAAGCGTGTGGGACATATGATTTAGGAGGTTCTGCCACATATATAAAATGGATTCGAATCGTCGTTGCTTCTCGGAGAAGAAGACTTGATCGGTGTTCATCACGTAGTAACAACTTGAATGATGATTAAGGTTTAATAAGGAAGTTGGTTGGTAATTTTGATCTTGAGCAAGAAGCTTTTCTTTCTTTTAAGCTTTTTTGCAAAATTTCTTATCTCCTGCAAGCCTTACCTTGTCCCTCTAGCCTGCATTTCCTGAGTCTTCACCCCTCTTTTTCATCGGGTCAGTCTTGTTGAGTACTTTTGTACTCAGGGTTTGTTGAACCCTTGTTGCAGGTGAGCCTCATGGGCAGGAATGCTTCGCATCCTGCTGCATGACCGTCGTCGAGGAAAGTGATGACGAATAGGATATCTCGCTCTTAGGCAGAGCATATAATCAAGGTTGATGTAATAAGTTATATCGTTATTCCACTGCTATATGGTTTGTGATAATCCAACTTATGGTTTGTAAATGATTTGTAAACTTATGTTATTGTAATCCTTCCACTATTTTACTCCGATGTATATTATTTGTATAAAACTGTTATAATACTGCAATGTCTCTTTGTAATGATTGATCCTGCTCGGAGAATCGTGGATGATTCGGGATTTACCCGACAGACCTTTTAAGTTTTATGGAACACGTTCATGATTATTTGGAGGTTCTGCCACAAATGCAGGCCAGAGGGACAAGGTAAGGCTCGCAAGAAGCAAAGACTTTTGCAGAAAAGCTCTTGTGAACCAAGTTTTAACTCAGCATTGCTTATAACAAAAGTAAAGTTGTCTTGCTCTAGCTCAAGATTACCAACCAACTTCATTTTGATACCTTATCATCATTCAAGTTGTTACTACGATGATGAACACCGATCGAGTCTTCTTCTCCGAGAAGTAACGGCGATTTGAATCCATTTTTATACCCAGCTGGGACCTAGATCACTAGGATACCGGAGACTTTAACTCCGATGCATACCAGATCACAGACATACCGGGATAACAACCGCAGCCATATATCACCACATGATACACGTGAGCACTTTGACCCAGTGTACCGATATACATGGGAACTTAAACCCACAGTATAACACATTATGACATATGTGGGGACTCTGGCCCACTATATATCACTCCATGACATACGTGGGGACTCTAGCCCACTGTATATCACTTCATGCATATGGATTTTCTAGTTTCTTGATATCACTAGTTCACCATCGGACGGGACCTAGGGCATCAACAGACGGAAACACTACAGAGGGACTCCATTCCCAATGCAAGTTACCCGTCCGGACTCGATTTATTAACTATCATCATGTTTCCACAAACAAAGCCATTCTCATCTTTTCATTTTTTACTTTTTGAAACCTAGCTAATTAAGCAGGGCTAAGCATTACTATGCATTTTCCAAATAACAGATAACACGGAATAAGGTAGTAGACAGGTAGTGCAATTGTTAGGTTTTCACTCAACTCCTATTACTTAATGCAACATTTCATAACTGAAGTGATAAAACTTTCATAAAATCAAGGAAGGGTTTGAATCCATCCGGGGCTTGCCTTTGTCACAGTGGTGGTTAGTTCTCGTCGGGATCACAGGTGTTACTCTTGACACCAGCTCCAGGGATGGATGACACCAACATCATGGATCCACGTCTCCATCTTGAATGGTACTTTCTAAAATGTACCACGATCCAACTCACTCTCAAAACTACACGTAGTAGAATGATGCATGCTTTAGCATGATGAAATGTATGACATGATGCACGGCAATGCATTAGTGAAAGCATAACAAGATTAATTAACTAACTAATTATAAACTATTTTAAAAGCATTACACAAGATAAATATAAAACTCTTCATATTCTAAAATCACATAGCCATATTAGGTGTTAATATGACATAACAACATCATACAAAGGTAAAGGAACCATATTTTTTCCATTTATACATTTTTATTATAATTATAAACTATTTAATAAGCAACAAACAAGATAAAACAAAAGATAAAGCATACTGCATCCAATGACCACAATATTTTTACTACAGCACACACATGGCATAAGAAACATGTCATAAAAATTTTCAAGTCAAAATAAGTCACATAGCATGAGATATGAATTTCCTTCTTTTTAAATATTAAATAAAGGCATAAAACATAGCTAATTATTTTTCTATATAACATGGTATGTTTTATATTTTTAATAAAAACTAGGCATCACAAGGAACACAACAAAATTTGGTTCACCAAAAATGGATTTACGAAACTACAGATATGAATTTCTGAAGTTTAAGAAAACTGCTACAAATAGGTCCTTGGGGCACTATTCACCTGAGTCATGGACTTCGCAGTTAGACCCCTGCTTTTTGTTGAATTCTCGAACGAGGTCCCTGGTCGCGTATCAAGCAGAGGAGGTCGCCGGAGACCGCGATTTCCGACCGATTGATGCACGTCGGCGGCGAGGGAGAGGTGGAGGAGCATCACCATGCCCGGCCGCACCCGAGGATGGTCAAAGCTCGACCTGAGACGGTTCGTGGCCATCTGGCCATGCGCGCGTGCGGCACAGACAGCAGACACGTCGGCGGCGCTGCTGCGAGTGATGCTCCGATGGTGGTGGCGATTGACGAAGGAGCCGGAAAGCTGCGGCGTGAGCTGGGGAATACGAGAGCGAGACCTAGCTGAGCAGAGGTGAACTGGAGAGACGAGCACACGGCGGCTCTGCGCAGTGGCCATTGCGGACGGCAGTGGCGGCAACGTCTTGTGCGCGATGGAGAGGTCGAGGGGCCGCGCGAGAGGACTCAAAAGATGCGCTAGGACGAGGCGAGCACGGTGATGTAGCTAAACGCGGCCAAAACGGCCTAGGTGCTGCACAGCACGGCGGTGGCCGAGACGACGTCGACACCGGCAAAACAAAGGAGAAAAGGAACTCGACCTCGGCTCTTCCTATACATTGGGCGACGTCGCGAATGTGATGGTGACACGATGACAAGGACTAGGAACAGGAGAAACAGGTGCTGGCGACGATGGATTGGCGTGGAAGCCAAGAGAAGCCGTGCGACGCTTGCCGACGGTGAGCACTCTGCTTGCCTTCGTGATTTGAGATATTTACAGAAATGCCACTGACTGAAATTTATAAATTACTCCCAAAAATATGTGAAAACTTAAAAATCTTCAAAAATAAAGTTTACATAACTTTTCAAGATATACACTTTTTATTTAATAAACCCTTTCAAATTCTACTTAAATTTTAAAATATGAATTCAAATTCAAAAGGGAAATAAAATCCTAGAAACAAATATTTGAAATTACTTTTGATTTTTAAATAAAACTTGAAAATAAAATGTTCAGCTTATCAAACTAAACACTTTTCATAGAGAAAGTTTTCCCAAAATATGCATAATTTTTAAAATATGGATTTAAAATCAAAATGGGACAAATGCTAGAAAGCTGTATTTTCAAATTCATTTGAAATTCTTTTTGAAAACTTAAAAAACTTTGAATACCATAATTGTAGCTCTTGTCAAGATATACAAACTATATTTTGAGAGTTTATCAAAATTACTTATAGATTTTGAAATATAGAAAAAGGAATAAAATAGGATTTTGAAAGTAGTTTTTGAATTATCAAACAACTTATCATTTCATGTATAAAACAAAGCACCACATAAAAGACATTATTAAAACATGAATGCATTTATGCCATGATGCTCAATGATTATGATTGATAATACACTTGATTATAATTTTAATTACTTACTAACATTTGGGATGTTACAGGCGGCTGGCCAGACCGGCACCGAGCAGCCTGCCTGTACGCTCATGCACAGCACTGCGACGCTGGCAAAAGGTTGGAGACCATGACGTAGAGAAAGGAGGAAAAATAGAATTTGCTACCATAGGAATTTCCAACTAGGGACTCCTCTCATGATAATTATGATGTGCTTTGGCCAAGGGGTTGGTATAAATATATAGGGCGAAAAACTCTCCACGCCAACGTCAACTAGCAATATGGTACTAATTGATATTGCACCCTCCATCTTTACTAATAGGCCTAATTAATTATTAAAGCCCATTAGTAAATAAAGACATGGGCCTTTAGGTGTCGAGAAAATTAGGAGACTTTATTATTTTTGAAATTAATTAATTTCATGGATAAAATAACTCTAAAAAAGTCTAGAATTGACTTTTAAGCCACGAAAAATACTCCGAAGGCTCCAAAAATTTGGAAAAAATTCTCAGAGATATTTTGGAATATGAGAAACCTAAATAAAGTATTTAGAGCTCATAAGAAGATGTTATGGAGCATCTAAAAATTAGAATATGCTCATAGTTAAATGGAAATACACCGACATGTGGGCGCGGTGCGTCAATGAGAGGGGTGCGGGCGACGATGGCAGAGAGACAGAGCGGGGGAGAGCGCTGTGCCCTGCGCACGTGGGCTCTGCCCTAAGCAGGCCTAAGGAAGAAAAGGAGTGGTCTAATTGTTTTGCTTCTTTAGATTATTTCATCACGCCAAAGCAGAAGGTACGAGGAACAAAACAAAGAAAAACAGATAGGTCCAGCTGCTAGAGACCGATTTAAGAAAGAGCGAAGGATTTCATTTCAGTTTGGAGTTTCAAAACAAAATCACTTAAAACAAAACACCAATGCACCGACATGTATGCACCAACAATGTTTCTAACCCTTAAGATAAATTTTAATTTAAGGAAAAATATTATTTTTCTATGTTTCATGAGCATAAAAATACATAAATAAATCATTCTACTCTATTTTTCAAAAATACAAAATTTGGGGTGTTACAGTCGTGGCAATGTCTTAATGTCTTTTATGTAATTTTCTTCTTTGTGTTGACTTGAATAGCAATACTGTTGTGCATACTAGGCTGGTAGGACATACCGCTTACCACTATACCTGTGCAGCTGTGCTAAATCCGTTTACTGTGTAGAAGCCCTATGCTTCTGAATCGAGGTAATTTAATTCCAACAAGCTCGGCCCACCACTGAGATTCTGTGTTCCGTAATTGGTTGCTGGGCTATTATGCAGCCTGACTGTATGATAGTCTTGCTTAACTACAGTAAAAATGATACAGTCCTTAGCCACTGTGGCTTGAGGCAGTTTTCAACCCTGTCATACTCTGCTTTTTTCCTTTAAGGAGCGTATTAACAAAACATCATATATGTTACCATAGTACTCGAGTACTATGGTAACATATTTGTATGTACTACTTGCTACTGCCATTATTCATACATGTTACCATAGTACTCGAATATTCATCTGGTTATACATCTAGGTATAGGTAATTCTGTTTTCCTTTTAACCCCTTGGTCCACTTCTGGTTTTTTATTTTCTGAGCTGAAGTTTATCTTCCAGGTTCAAGCTGTGCTGCTACTGTTAGGACGCGGTGAACTACCACCTGGTTTAGCTGGCATGGTTTTACCTAATCAAAATGAGAACAAGGTATGTACAAATTGATGTGCAGTTTGTATGACAGTAATTCTATCACTGAGTCTGTGTAATAGTAGCATGTTACCATTCTTCTGTAGGGCTATGATGATATACTACGCAGGACGGACATTCCGGCAAAAAGGGTTGCTTCACTAATCAGGTTTCGTGAGAAAAGGAAGGAAAGAAATTTCGATAAGAAAATACGTTATGCTGTTCGCAAAGAAGTGGCTCTCAGGTCCGTAGCGCGTCTTGACTCTTGAGCAACCATCAATTTTATTTCTATTGGATATTGGATGTGGTGTGGTGCACTAGTATATATCTTTAATCACCAGTGTACTTTGATTGTATCTAATGGCGAAATTACTTGTGTTCCTATTGGAGCAGAATATATTTCTTATGAGTAGTTCCAGCTATTTTATCAGCATGCCATGCTTCTGCTGCTTAATTGAATTAAATGTTCATTATTGGAGCATAATAATTGGTTTCATCAGAGATGAAACTAAGACTTTGGTCACCCTTTTTACAACTAACTGTGATAACTGAGAAACGTGCTATTAGTTTTTTTTTTCTCTTATGAAAGTTCAGCTTGACCAGCTTGTATATGAGCCAAGGAACCTGAATTTCTCAGCTACTGACTTTACTTGCTTGGTCAATTTGTTTCTTTTGTAAATATAGTCAGTTATAAGGAAAACTGAAATGTTTTGTTTTCATGATGATAGAAATAATGTGGTAGTAGTATCATTCAATCCTACATATACAATATACCAGCTATTAGATTGAGGTCATATGCTTCTGCAAGCCATGGATGTACCTAGATTGGAGTCTAATAGGATCATAGGATTGCCTAGGGCCTAGGATGCAGAGGAAGACATATCAGGAACATAAAATTCTTCTACATCAAAGCATGCAGCCAACTAGCAACTATAGCGCACACCGCACAGCTAGCCGGTATATTGCATGTCTTAAGAACTATTTGTGCTTTTTTATTACTCTCAGGATGCAGCGTCGGAAGGGGCAATTTGCTGGAAGGGCCAGTCTGGAGGGAGAATCTCCAGCTCCTGGATTTTATCCTGGTTCGCAGGGCTCTGGCCTAGATTTTGCATCTCGAGAATCAAAGTCTGTCTTGTATTTCTTTAGTTGATACTTGATATTTTTTTTCTGTTCATTACTTTAATGGAAAATTGACCCCTTTCCCCCCTCCATGACATACTCTGCAGGTGCCAGAACTGTGGTACTAGTGAAAAAAATGACCCCATGCAATGCGTCGTGGTCCAGCTGGTCCAAGGACTTTGTGCAATGCTTGTGGATTGATGTGGGCAAACAAGGTACAATAACGTGCTTACGTATGCTGGATCCTTTCTTTCTGATGGCTGACATGATCATAGGTTATAACTTGATATCATCTTCATTTTCTTGTCGCCCCATGGAAGTCTGCTATGTTCTTCATTGACAAGATGTCAGAATATTAAGTATGTTGCCCTTTGGAGCTGAACAGAAGTAATGGTCTTATAAAACTTGAAAGGTGAAGGGAGCCAAATGTTTCTGTTGTTCTGTTAGGAAACTGCTCCTTTGGCAATTATTTCTGTCGTACAAAGATTGGAAGAAACCAACTTGTTCTCTGTGCTATCAACATATCTGGCATATCCAGACTTGACCCCCACCCCTACTAAAATCTTTATACAGATGCTAAAAGTTTCCTTTTATGCTGGCACTGGTCACCTTATTAGACTTCTATAGTTACTACTTCGTGTTTGGTGGCTGCAGGGTACCTTGAGAAGTTGCCTCAGGGCAAAAGTCGAATCTCCTGCGGTTGCAAATGAGCAGGTTCACTTTTTTCTTAAATACTATATCAATCACCATGACTTTCTGCAATTTCTGGCCTTCGAATATTTTCAAACCCCCAAAGCAATGCTGCCGTCTCTCAGGGAATAAGTGAGAACAAAGCACTGGTGACACCCAGTAATGACAATGTTGCTGCAAGCAATGGCGAAGTGTAAGTGTTGAAATCGTTTGTCCTTTTCCAGGTCCTAGCTATTCAGGCAGGGAGCTGATGAACTGCAACTGTGTTTTATCTTCTTCAGCACTAGTGCAGCAGAGATAGGAGTGCCCAAGGCGCCGTGACAGTGTATATACATTATTGTCAGTGACAAAGATTTCAGATTCTTTGCCTATAGCTAGACAGGACACCCCTGATAGAAAGATTTGCTAATGAGGATACTGATTCTCATCAAGTGTACATTCATTCTTGCTTGACAGTGTTAGACATGTGATTAACATAAGCTGCCCGATTGATGTCTGTTGTCTAAACTGTAAACCCAGATGACATCTGTCATAATCAAAGATTCCATGCTACATTGCTACCCATTGATTGTCACATGGTATCTCGTTGTGTGTAGCATGATATGGTCTTCGGTGAAATATGCACCCTGAGACAATTTCCGACATCTCATATACCTATGATATTGCAGCATTTCATATTGGTCTGGAGAACAAAATTAACTCATGGGATGGGTTATGACTTTGTAATGGATTACCGTTTGCAAAATCAATGCTGAGAGCGGACAGGCTAGGACTAGAAGTAGAACTGTAGAAGTTCTATTCGCCAAAAAAAAAATGTAGCAGTGCTGCGAGTTCTCGGCTGCTGTACATTTTGAAATCGCCACGGCGTCACTTACCCACCCGCGAGCGCGGCTCGGCACGCCCCGTGACGACAACCCGCCCGTGCCGTGGTCGTCGCAGACGTGTCCGTGATTTCCGTCCCCACTTCTTCCTTCCTTCCTGCGCAAGCGTGCGTGCAGCGTGTGCCTCCCTCCCCGGTTCCCCGCCTACCTGCATCCGCTACCAGCCGGCGCCGATGTCGGTGCCCCCCGCCGGCAACCGGCAGGTCCCTCCCCCGCCTCCTTCCTTCCCCTCGCCCTCCGCATCTCCTTCCCTCGCTCGCGCACTGGCTCACTGTCCCTTCTCCTCTTCTGCAGGTGTCCCTGCGGGGGTCCAGCGCGAGGGAGATCACACGCGACGCGCTGCTCCAGAAGGTCTCCGAGGAGCGCCAGCTCCGCAGCCAGCTCCGCCGCGCCGCCGCCGCTGCCCTCTCCATCCAGGTACCTCCCACCAGGCCGCCACCACCCAACGCCCCCCTTCTCCGCTGTGCCTACCTAACCACCCACCCACCGCCCACCAATTCCTGTCTGTGCTCTGAAAATTTCGCTTGCTGCTCATGACACGGATTCTGCTTCCGAGTTTTCCCGTAGTTTAATTGACCTGTTTGGAGAGAGATGATTACAGTGGCTTAGGAGTATCTCTTTCTGTTTCAATTTTGCACTATGTTCTATTGTTCTGTTGTCAAGTGTACATGGTTAAATAAGTTGATAAACCTGATTCATATTTAATGTGTTCGCTGTATCCTGCCTGCATTTATACTACATTACTGGAATGCATGAAAAACATCGGAAACACTATTTTTCATCAACTAAATAAATATGCAGGGGATATGGACAATAGTAATAAGCATGATGCATAAACTGTCCTTATTGGTCTACAGTATATAAAAAATGTACTACTACATATTATAACTCCTTGAGCATGAAAATGTGCAATCGGTGTATGGTTGTGCTCTCTTGCGGCTCATTAAGTTGATGGTCACTGTTCTTTTTTATTTTCTTGTGCTAGCGAATATGGAGAAGGTACCATGTGATAAGAGCGGTTTCGGAACAGCTCCATGAAGACTGGGAACTACTAATGAACCAGCCTAACATTGACTTGACTACTCAATGGATATCTAGAAAGATGCTTAGGCCATTTCTTTTCTTCATTACTCAACCTTCTAGCTGGTACAATGGACAACGGAACAAGACTGTGGAATCTATCTTAAAATGCTTCAAGATTATCTTGAATAGTATAAACTCAATGGGTATGTGTTTTTTTAGTAATATTACTTTTGCTTTGACCTTTTTTAACACTCTGCTTGAGTATTTGCGGTTCAATCTTTCTTAGGACTACAATCGTCGTATTGCCCAACCTTGTACAAGATGGCTGAATACTAGAAACAGATTAGTCGATAACAGAAATATACTAAAGCCTAGTAGGGTGACCACTGAGCACACATGTTTTGTTTGAAGTACTTAGGTACTGATGGTTGTGAGTTGTGATCATATGACAGCGAACATATGACTAGAATGTTTGTTTCAAACTTGTGATTTATGGTCAGTTTCTGGCACTATTTGTTTGACTCTACTATCTAGTCAGTGATCTAATAATGGAAGTATTTTGGCCTTATGGGTGCCATAGTGATGTTTCACGAGTTCTTAAATAAAGTAAATTACTTCAGTGCATCACTAAGGTGCATAGATTGGAAAGTTCAATCAATGGTGTGGATGGCAAGTGGGGCCTGGGTCACATGCCAGAGGCACATTGAATGGTATTTCCCACCTTGGCAATGTTTTTTATGGACTGCACAATATCTAATATGAAATTTAACAATCAGACAATCAGTTCCTTTGGTTCTGACTTTATTTCACGATATTATTCAAACTGATTTAATTCAGTGCTTTAAGTTAATATGTATTTCAAGCTTTGGTTGTATGAAGCAGAAATGGGTCTAACCAGCTACAGCATGGCTTTGTTGATGGCAGCTCAACAGCTGCATGCTAAGCTTGAAAAAAATACCCCACTATGAGTATTCGGAAGTTGAAACTGAGGAAAATATTATTAAATGATAGTATGGAATTTGATGCCATCCACAATACTTTTGCTTTGTTATAGATAGATTAGTCTATGCGCCAAAAGTTTAACTTGATTAGATTTATTCATATAGCAGAACACCAAATTGTTGTGCAGGTTCCTCATGTTATTTCTTCTGATCAACACACATTCCTTTACTGACCTGTACCTTTTTTCTGTAGATGCAAGCAAAAGTTTCTGCTCCTTTGCTGTGGGTATGCCAGAAGAGAGGTCTATTTGGCTTTATCAGGCCAAAAAGCTGATTTCACTGTGCTCTTTCATTCTTGCCCGGTGGGACCATTCCTGTTGCAAGGATGGAAGCATAGTTGACATGACTGCTATTGCTATGAGATTGGCTATCTCTCTAACCGATTGCAAAACATGGAAAAGTTTAAACAGTGAGAACACTAGCGCTGCAGATGCCTCTGTAGAGAGTTTGATTGAATTTATTGGTACATGCCAGAGCGGCACATATAGTTGTGTTAGGCAATATATAAAATCTCTTGGCCCTCATGTTACTTCAGGGAAGAAAAGTTCTGCAACTGCATCAGATGATGATTTTCTGATTACTGCTAGTGCAGTCACTTTAGCCTTGCGCCCGTTCCACTCTAAGAAAGCAGAGAGTGGTGCTGATCTGAATGGTGCTTCAAAAAAATACTTCACACTTATACTAACAATACCATATCTGTGCAAACGCATGCCACCTCTGTTGTTACCTGCTCTTAAGCATTTTTCTGTGCTGCAACCGAGTCTCAATATTTTACTGGTAAGGGTCTTAGTGTTGATATGAAGAAATTCTGCTCAGGCATTTTCCATGTTATTGGAATAATTTTTATGAAATCATAACTCTCTAAAGATTCAGAACTTCCAAATATTACTTTTTCTTTGTGTGTTTACATGGAAAAGATAGCAAGAGTTATTCCTGTAATTGAAGCCATTAACTTCCAAAGTGATGTTTGTTTTTCAGAGGATCTTACTTTAATTCTTGTGGCCAGTATGTTGCTCTGTATGTTGGCGTATCATTGCAAGATATTGCCATGTCACTAATACTTGCTACCAACTTTCTGATTTTTAGAGTGAATGACCTTAGTCATAAGTAAAAAAAAAAAAAAAAAAAGAATATCAATCTTATTCTAGTCTTCCATTTTCTATCTCCAAGTTCTTGTAGTGTTTATAAGAAACTTTCATTATTTTCTTCAGATCTAGACAATAAATAAATAAACAAATAAATTACATGCTGCTTGTGGATTTTAATGAATCCTTGACGCTTATGCTTTAGGTGTTGTAGTGTATGTATTGATTGCTCAGCAGTCAGTGGTTTTTATTTTACATGAACCATCACAATGTACTCATTGTTTTACTTTAAGAATGGCATAATGTAAATGTGGAACTGATCAAGCCATGGCAGGTGGTGGCAGATCTCCAAGGATAAAATATTTGAAGAAATAATAAAATTGGAGCAGTCAGAGGTTTCAGCTAGTATTATTCCTTGCTCTGGTTGGGCTCTTGGAAATATAGTAAACTTAGCTACCAATCATGATGACTTATCCAATTCAGGGTGCTTCATTCAAGAACTAGATTTCTGCTTATATGTTGATGCTATTAATTGTATTTCCCAAAACTTACTGGAAAGTTTTGAGAAAAGCAAGGGCATGTCTCAAAATGTTGGTAATATCACTTTCCATGCCGACACGTCTGTTGCAGTGGAAGGGGATACCAATGACGGCTGCAGAATGAGAACATTATTTATGGACCTTCTGAAGCCAATTTACCAGCAGTGGCACCTTAGAAAACTTTTAATGTTGGCAAAAGAGGATTTTTCATGCTGCAGGGCAACTAATTATGATCCAAATCTGAAGAATATTTATTTTCGCAGCCTAAAGTTGACGGATGTTGTTTGCTTCTACTATCACATGCTTAGAATTTTCTCATCACTCGACCCTTCTATTGGTGCATTGCCTATTCTTAACATGCTTGCATTCTCACCTGGATTTCTAGTTGATTTATGGGGGGCACTAGAAATGTCCATTTTTGGTCTACCTATCCAGAATTCACAAGAAACAGGACATGAGAAACAGTTGGCTACAAGTAGTTCAGGTGAGCAAGTATCCTCCATGAGGCAAAGAAGGAATGCCAAGGACACAGCAAACAAGTGGGCAAATGTCCTCCAGAAGATTACAGGAAAATCCAATGATTCAGAGGAGGGCACTTTACCTGATGGTATTTTATTTTCTCAGCAGTCTAATCATGATGCATTAGCTTCATGGGATATTGAAGCCATGAGACATGCATCTGAAGGAATTGGGAAGGACTTAATGTGCTTGCTGTATCTTTTCTGTGCTATATATGGGCACCTATTACTTGTGCTAGATGATATTGAGTTTTATGAAAAGCAGGTAATGTGCTTTGCACCCGTACTTATCTCTATCTTTGTCTCCTCACATCTTTGATAACATGCTTTGCCTTCTGACTTCACAGGTTCCTTTTACTTTAGAGCAGCAGCGGAAGATTGCATCTGCACTTAATACATTTGTATACAATTCTTTCATCCAAAATAGTGGAAGCTACAGCAAGCCTCTTGTGGATGTAGCTGTCAGATGTCTTAATCTACTCTATGAAAGGGATAGCAGGCATAAGTTTTGTCCTATTTCCTTGTGGTTGGCACCTGCTAGAAATGGTCGAATTCCAATTGCTGCTGCTGCCAGGTCTCATGAGGCAGCATTTGGTAATTTTCCAGGAAATAATTCTTCAGGAATTCCTCCCCAGAGCTCTGTACTTACCACATTACCACATGTATATCCATTTGAAGAGAGGTACCTCACTGTATTTAGTAGGTCTAAAAAATGTCAATAATTTTAAGGGACATCATGAAGTTAATAGAAATAATGTTTTGAACTCTGTTTCCCTCTCTCTCTAAAAATAGAGAGATCCTAAACTTATGATTATGGTCTCAGTCAATTGGTCTTACCTACCCTACCTGCCTATCATGTGCTCCTTTTTGCAGCAGATTTTTTTCTCAAACACATTTGCACTGAATCTGGTTATCACTAGGATCTTTGAATTGTTGTTGCTTTTCTCACACATTGAAATCCACTAAAGAGATACTTAGTGCCGATTTTTCTTGGTGGGTGAAAACTTATACTTCTTAGCTCTTATCACTGATTGTACAAACATAATACAAAGCGTACATGGTAATTCTGTCTGATGGTTGAGAAAAATTTGATACACTTGTACTCCTTTACAAATGGCCAAAAAATGCCCTTTTTTAGGAAAATGTTTAAATTGGAATACAAAATTCTACCTGTTTTCATCTGAGATTTATTGAATGAAATGGTACACATACATTATCCGCTGGAGGACTCATGTAGTGATCATACTGTGCTTGTGTAGTTGTGTATATGCTTGTTATCTTGCTATAGTGTCAGACACATATCTCACTAGTTTCTATTCACTTTTTTTGTTTGGTTGACGAGTTTGATCTATAGTAGCATCTAGATTCTTTTTACAAGCTGCACACATTTTATTACTTAAGCATTTCTAGCAGTGTTAATTTTTTTAGCACCATTTTATGGCTTTTACCCAGAGTGCAGATGTTTAGAGAATTTATTGAGTCAGACAAAGCATCAAGAAGAGTTACTGGTGAAATTTCTGGGCCAGGCCCAGGGTCTATTGAGATAGTTATTCGTCGAGGCCATATAATTGAAGATGGATACAGGCAGTTGAACTGCCTAAGATCAAAGTTGAAATCCTGCATTCACGTGTCATTTGTGAGTGAATGCGGTCTTCCTGAAGCTGGTTTGGACTATGGTGGTCTGTCAAAAGAGTTCCTAACAGATCTGTCAAAGACTGCTTTTAGTCCGGAGTAAGCATACTGTTTTTCTCAACTTTTATTTATCTTGCGATTTACACAAGTTGTTTTTCTCAAAAGTGAAGACTGAAGAGTACTGCCATTCATGAAGACGATTTGGCTAACCTTTTTCTTCTATTTCTGACAACACTCAATAGGTATGGGCTGTTTTCACAAACATCAGCATCTGATACTAGCTTAATTCCCAGCAATTCTGCTAAGCTTTTGGATAACGGTATTGATATGATTGAATTTCTTGGTCGAGTTGTTGGCAAAGCACTCTATGAGGGGATTCTGTTGGACTATTCTTTCTCACCAGTATTTGTGCAGAAACTTCTTGGACGGTATAATTTTCTGGATGAACTATCAACTCTTGATCCTGAGCTTTATAGAAACCTTATGCAACTAAAGGTACTATATATTTTTTGTTTTGGTTTGGTTTTCAAAATGCAAGCAAGATAAACTACTACTTAGAATATTACCTTTTCTATTGGAAAGATCATAAGATGGGGATGACTTATTCAACCCCTTTGTTGTAGTATATTCTTCTAAGATATTATTCATGAATATGTGATGTCTTATTAATCTTTAAATGTATATTCTTAGTTTGTAGTGTTCACAGGTTAGTGGTGACACTAGGAGTCAATCTTATGCATCTATTTTTACACATAATTTCTACAGGATCTTGCCATTAATTTAAGTATTGTTAAAATTGATTGTACTTTTGGGATTGATGAGGTTTCTCTCTGTAGTGGTTTTATATGATATTAGTCTGTTGATCAGCTACCTCTGTAAAACTGCATATGGTACCATTTTGGCTTTTTTTTTCATACTAGCATTAGCATAATAAGGCAGTAATATTTTGATGCTATTACCAATCTGTAACAATAATATGCACTACATTTCTACCAAACAGCATTATGATGGGGATGTTGAGGATCTATTTTTGGATTTTACTGTAACTGAAGAGTTGGGTGGTAAAAGAATTGTCCATGAGCTTAGACCTGGTGGTAAAAATATATCTGTCACAAACGAAAACAAGTTGCACTATGTTCATGCAATGGCAGATTTCAAGCTTAACCGACAGGTTCGTGACACTCCGTTTTCTCTTGATTTACAAGATTTTGTTCAGTACCAGTACAGCTTTTTGTTAGCACCATTGTCCTTGCAGATACTTCCATTTGCAAATGCATTTTATAGAGGACTCAGCGATCTCATTTCACCGTATTGGCTGAGCCTGTTTAATGCAAATGAATTTAATCAGGTAACTCTCTTCTCCTTTCTTTTCTGTTCTTTTCCTATACTATTGAAACTGGCATCGCCCAGGTATACTGTGGCAAATGAGCTTTGATCTAACAGTAAGTATAAAACTTTGAGTGAATTCAAATATTTAAAATTAAAAAAAAATCTAACTTAAAATTTTCTTGTTAAAAATAAAAAACGAAATTGTGATGTAAGTGATAGAAATGAAGAGAAATTGAAATTTGAATTGTGATTGTGAATAATACCACATTGACCCCTCAGAAAATAACAATACCACATTGCTCTTCTTTTTATAAAGAAGAGAATCTGTAATAAGCTGGCCAAACACCAAGCATTCCCTTAACAGATTAACCGATATTTCACTAGCTCAAGAAACCCTGTATACAATGTATTAAATGGCGTACATGTGAAAACTGAATCCGTTTTAGCACACTGTTTCAAATCCTGCTAATTCATCATTGCTACATGCAGTTACTTTCAGGCGGCCTGCGAGATTTTGACGTTGATGATTTGCGGAACAACACCAAGTATACTGGTGGTTATACTGAGTCAAGTCGAACTGTTAGACTCTTCTGGGAGGTATATGCATTTGTATAATTTTGCTCATTTTGCATTAATGGTTTCTTGCTATTTCCTGTTTTGCATTAGGGATGCATGTAACTTGGTATGATCCTAGGATTATCAGTTTGGTTACCTATGTAATACATACCCAATTTGGAAATTTCTGGAGCAGTGCAGTTCATGTATTTTCTTGTCTGGTGATAATAACTCTGGAAAAAAAATATCATTTGGTGTAATATAACTTTAAATTGCGATCCTGAGTTCCTGACATATTGGCAGCTGAAACCTTCCTTGTACACTCCTGTCATACTTGCACTGCATTTCTGGCCTATTTGCATGTGTAGCATGCATTTGCCCACTTCTTTATGCTATATAAATGATTTGGTCTGTTTGCCTCTCTGGCATTTCAGCCAAATTTTATGAAATAACAATTTTTTTACCAACAGAAAATATAAATATTAATATGGTTTGCACATTTTTACTCATTATGCAGGTCATCAAAGGATTTAAGCCAACAGAGCGTTGTTTGCTCCTGAAGTTTGTGACAAGCTGTTCACGAGCTCCATTGCTTGGATTCAAGTACTTGCAACCTTCTTTCACAATACATAAGGTTTGAGCACATTCCAAGAACTTTTCCTGTTTTGTTGATATGTGACAGATTGACTTAAGGAAGACGACGAGCTGCATTACTGATGTGCACCAACTTCTCAGTCCTTTTATAGTTCAGAACAGACTATTCCACGTGAAATACTCCTATCTGAAATGATATCACGTTTTGGCACTTTTACTATGTATATCTAGACATACAGTATATCTATTAGCTAAAATGTCTTATATTTTGAAATGGTGGGAGTACTATTTAAGATGATAAAATGATGTAGATGTGGGCTCAAATGTTTCTTTCATGATTTTTCTACAGTGATATCAACTTCAGATTCAAAATGTGCTCTAAATTTGTTTATGCAAGAATGATAATTAGCGAAATTTCTTGATGGTATCGCTGTTCTGTAACAAATTGAAATGCTTCAACGGGTTTTGATCCATGTGTTTTTTTTTTTTTTTCCTTCTGTCTGATTCATCAATCTTCTCATTTCTCTAGGTTCCATGTGATGTAACGCTTTGGGCATCAATTGGTGGCCAAGATGTAGACCGCCTTCCATCTGCCTCCACATGCTACAATACGCTCAAGGTATATCACTGACCGGTGACATTCATACTGGCATGCACGCTCTCTTCTAATCCTTTTGTTAACTTCAGCTTCCTACATACAAGCGGTCAAGCACGCTAAGGAGCAAGCTGCTTTACGCCATTAGCTCAAATACTGGGTTTGAACTTTCATAGAGGTATATTTAGGGGTGGTGGTGCTGTGATCATGTCTTGGTTTTGATGTGAATAGAGGTATAGCAAAATTCGACTGGATTGCCGCAATTGTATCTTGATTGTTCGGAATTACAGCTTCTCTCAAGGTAACGCAACATTTCTATGCCGTTTCATTAAAAAAAAAAAAGTTTGGCAAGTCGAAGTGTCGCAGTCGTAGTGCGCGTATTTCTTCTATGGCTTGTTCTTTTGTCGTTCAGCCGTTTCTAGTAGCTGTGGGGGGTACACGGACGACACAGGTGGCTTGGCTACCCAGTGGTGGACTGGTGGTCATGGTCCTGGCCGAGGAAGGGTGCACACCATACTTGGTGCTCGCTGCACTGATAAAACAGTACTTTGAAATATGCCACGGGTTGTACGCGATCACTCCAAATTCAGCTAAGAGGTTTGCAAGACGTGGAATGTAATTATACAGAGCGGCACTTACAGCAGTCCAGCTTTTTCCAAGCATCACACAACTACGGGAGATGGTGGACAGACAGCAAACATACAGACAAGCACACAGTTGCATCACAGAAACGGTACAGCAGGACGAAGGGAGGCGGGAGCTCAAGCTAGCCAAGTGTATTTCCTGGAGGCCGTTTTGCCTGGCTCACGCGATGAGCTGGAGGCCCTGCAGGAGGAGCGAGTCGGCGAGCACCTTGTTGGCGGCGTCCGTGGGGTGGAAGCCGTCCCAGAAGACGTAGCCCGTGGCGTTGGTGCACGTCCCCGGCGCCCCCTGGTGGCACAGCACCGACGTCTCGATGGTGCCCGTGCCGCAGCACGCCCGCCGCGACTCGAAGAACCCTGCAGGAACCATCGAGGCGAGCATCGGTTACCATTAACCATTCAGCCTTGCCATAAAAGAGTAGGAAGGAGAGGAGAGCATCGGCCGTGCTCTGGCTCGCTCGCACGTACCGGCGCTGGTGGGGTTTTGGACGAGGTCGAGGAGCGGCTGGTAGATGTCGAAGACGACGAGCTTGAGGTCCGAGTGGCGGCGCTTCACGGCGTCCGCGGCCACGCCGAGCTTGCGGTTGAAGGTGAGGGAGTCGTTGTTGAGGCGCTCCACGCAGCCTGTGTTCCCGCCGCCGCCGAACAGGGTGACGGACGCCGGGAGGCACCCCATCGGCGGCAGCGACGTCACGCCGATCCGGCGGGCGCCCAGACTGTACAGGCCCTGCATGCATTTTGGTTGGCAAAGATGCAACGGTACGGTGATCATCAGTCACGCACTGGCCATAGGAATTACAGTGTGCTAGTATAGGCTGTATAGTATGGAGTACTATAGGACGGAGTAGTACTAACGGGGAGCTGATCGAAAGTACTAACTACTACTCAATTAGAAGCAGAAGACAGAGCATTATAGTACTAATTACTTTCAGTCTTTCAGATATGCATGCATGCATGCGGTTTTATTACCCTGACTGCTGGATAACGTGGCATCAACAAGGCTGGCTTTCAGGAAGAAGATTTGGCATGTCCTTGACTGCTCACTGGATCGCACTTATTACTGGGGTTTGGTACACCATTTAAGATTCACTGCCACGGCCACAGGGCGTGTCGGGCATATGCACGTACAGTACAGTTCAGCGGCGTCCCTCCTCCAAGGTCCAAAGGATGCATGTGATGATCTGACGATACAGCACAAGTATGCATGAATAGTGCACACGGTACACGGAGCGAGTACAACGATGAGGCCGGCAACACCACTATATTCAATGGTTTACGTAGCCCTGGTAGCACGTGTCAGCTGTCTCTTAACGTTCTTCTCCAGAATGACCGTGGTGCGTTTCTGGACACCGTTGCAGAGAGGCAGCATGGAAATGGAGGTGCGTTCATGCCGGCAGTGGCGTGACCGTGCGAGTGGTTGGCAGAAAACAGCTGAACCGGCCGGCCAGCGCCATCCAGCTGATACGATGTTGCAAAGAACCATGCAACGACTCTGCACAACGGCCAGGCCAGCCACCGTCTCGACCAGCTTCCAGTTGTAATAAAGGCGTAACGTGCAGTTGTCGTCGTCTGATTCTGACGGATCACATGCACCACACCAGCAAAAAGAGCCAAAGAACGAAATCTCGAACCAAACCGCACACCAATCTCCAAAAGCACAGCAACTACTACTGGTGGAGCAGTAAGACCAGCAGCAGTGGTCTTGCTCTCGAGGTCATTGAATGTCGCAGGAACAAACACAACTACTACGCTGGATTTAAAAAAAAAAAAACTGCTACTGTTACGCAGTACGTACAGAGGCACAGTGAATTGCAGGCAAACCATGTTCATTCGATCCAGCACAGCTGACGAGAGTTACTGAGGCCAATTGCTCGGCATTCATTCCTACACGGTCCTACACGCTGCAACCTGTGACGACTTGATATCGTATCCGCCCGTGCGACAGTCATTCAATTGCGTGGTACAAGTATTTGGGCCTCGTGTAGATCCTTAGAATTAGGGTTAAATTTTTTATAGTAAAATTTCTGTAGCATTTTGTTTGTATTTGATAAAAATTATTTAAACTTTAATTTAAATATTTTTAAAATATTCGTCTCGTAAAACACTAGTTAATTAAGCGTGGTTAATTAATTGTGGAAACCGTACGTACCTCGACGAAGGATGTGAAGGGCGGCATGAGCGCGTCGGCGAACTGTTCCGGCGTGTAGGCGGCGCTCAGCACCGGGTTCACGTAGTAGTTCTGCACGTAGTCGCTGGTGCCGGCGCTCACCACGTAGATGGACCCGGACGTCAGCTCCCGGGCGCGCCGCTCGCCGGCCGACGCCGCCACCCGCGACTGGTACTCCCGGAAGTACTCCGCCTGACGGCTCAGCGAGATGGCGCCCTGCAAACCATCAATGTATTTCGCCGTGCAGCGCGGCGGTGCATGAGCTAGCGCGCAGCCGTGATGGATTATTATTTGGGCGGTGGAGCACGTACGTATAGGGCGGCGGTGGCGTCGAGGTAGCCGGCGGCGCCGGACGCGAAGTTGGCGCCGTGGAGGAGGCTCTTGTTGTTGCTCTGCGCCTCCTCGCTCAGGTACGCCGGCGGGTACGAGCTCAGCCCCAGGCTCTCCACTGTACGGCATCATCACATCATCGATGGGTTATATATATTGTCCATCCATAGCAACTAAAACGACCCACGACTAAACGCCCGTGCCGTGCAAGAAGCTGGTTAATTACCGGTGTAGTCCGTGGCGAGCTTGCCGTTGCAGAATCGGCCCGTGGGCGCATGCGTCGCCGGGAAGTCGCGGCCGTAGGGCGGGAAGTCGGCGCGCACCAGCGTGGCTAGCCGGTTGTTGTTGCCGGCGTCCACCACCGAGTCGCCGAAGATCATCACGCCCGGCACCAGCGCCTGCCCCGCCGCTGTCGTCGCCAGCACCGCCGAGAGCACCACCATCGTCACCGCCGCCGCGGGCACGGGTGAGCTCATCTTCTTCATCGTCGTCCTCGTCGACGCGCGCGCTCTCGGATCAGCCGCGCGCCCGTCGTACACGCCGAGGATGGGGGTTGGCAGTGGACTGTGGCGGTGTGGATACACAGTAGCTAGGACGTGTCAGTGTGATGGTAGGACTGGTGCAGTCGCCACCACCGCGTGGTTTTAACGGCGTGGATTGAAGTACTGCTGCTATGTTATTAACTGCTTGTTGGAAGGTGGTGGCAAGAGCATTCAATGAGCTAGGTGGGGTGGAGTGATGAGTAGATGAGCGGCTCGCTCGATTGAACGAACAGCTTGGTTATTGGTTAAGCTCACGTTTAAATCTGGCCGCTTCTTATATTGAATGGCATTTTCTAAAAAAAAAATCTCCAAATGGGTCATGTCACTCCAACTTTGCATAAAGGATCCATGGGTTCTCAAGGGCGAGCCCAACCAACCATACTCAATTCAGGCCCATTATTTTCCTCATCCGTAGCTTTAAGATTTTTACTAGAATCCATTGCATGCTTACGACGTTATACTGTAGGCAAATTCAATCGTTGATGAGCTTTTGTTCTAAAAATATATCTTTTTTTAACCCACTTGAAAATCACCAGTTTTTTGTGTTGGGCACAATATTTATTTCATTAGTTCAGTGCGCACAGTAAGAGATCAGGATTATCTATGACAGGCAAACCGAACCATCAAGAATATTAAACCCTTGTAGACCAACCGTTTAGTATGTTGCGTACACGTTCTGTGATGCACATACTCCGTATATAGCAAGGTGGAGTAAGCCTTTAGGTGGCTTTGGATATTCACAGTAACCTACATTGTTCAGATGAAAATAAAACAGCGTACAATTCTGTGCTAGCTCACTAGCTGTAGCCTGTAGGCTGTAGCAGTCATTTGCAGAGTCCCTCTTGCTTGTCGTCATCCTTAATTTTGTGTATAAAGCCCTGCATTATAAACCAAAAAATAAATAAATTGATGTTAATAATGATATATTATGTACTTGTGACCGTAGCTCAAACAGACTTATCAAGGACATGATAGTTGGGATTTGGAGTCATCAAATTATATTAGATATATGAAGTGAAGCAGTGTCATCAAACTACATTATGTGTTTTTTTTTTCTTATGAAACAGAAGGGGTGAAGAACCCTACTGGAATTTATTAAATATAGAGTAAAAAAGTGCAAACAACAGAGAACAACTTACAAAAGAGAACAAATTACATTATGCGTGCTTGTAACTAATTACTGTATGCATTATCTAAAAAATAGTACATGACGGTGAGTACAACACTACAATGCATTACAAGAAATCTTTTTGGAAGACATGATCCTTGGTTAAGAATGACGGACACACCTAAGGACCATCTTTGTAGATGATCAGGGGGATCCAGGACACATGATGCTCTTAACCTTGGTTTACAAACCAAAATTGTCCATTGGTATGCAATCTATTATCAGTGAATCCGAGTGACCATAATATGTCTCTACACTTGCTAGTCGATCAAATTATTTTCATTAAGTTTTCGACATATTTCAGCATATTCAGCTTATTTAATTTTCTACCGTCCTAGCCTATTCCTAGCACGCCACGCATTCTAGGTATCTACCCCATTCGTTTTAAATTGTAAGTTATTCTAAAAAATTAAAAAAAATCAAAGCATCTTAGACTTAACTAAAATTATAAAAATAATTATAAACAATTTGACATAAAATAGATATACTATAAAAAATATAATTTAAAAAATTTAATAATACTTAGTTGATATCATAAAATTTATTTAATTATTATATAAATTTAGTCAAACATAAAATACTTTCATTCTCTAAATTTTTCTAAATGGCTTATAATTTGAGACGGTGGCAGTATTTCCTAGTTACGAAGCTCTGGGTAGCCGACAACACAGGAGTGCCTTCACCGGTTTTCGATTGCGCGGGCAGATAATGCTTTCGTTTATTCTTCTGAAAGCAATGGCCTTGTTGGGTTTGGTTTGAAATGGCCAGAGTGAGAAATGCTCTGACTAGCTTCGTGATAGACGAACTGAAAGGTCTATATGAAATATACGTATCGTCACTCTTGATCTTTTGGTTTTGGGAGGAACTTAAACGTGACGTGACACGGCGCAATATGCGTGGCTCTGCCGCTCTGGCACTGGCAAAGCAAAGGTTAGTGGTAGCTCTAGCTCGCATGCGATGCGCGGGCCGGCCGCCTGGGGCTGGGGGAGAAGCATACTTGTCTGAATCTGAACTCTGAGCTGCGGCGCCGCCTTGTGTTTGCATCTGCGTGCCGGCCTGTGCATGTACTCTACGATCTCCAGCCCGGCCGGTGGGCATCAGTTGCACGTCCACGTCGGTGGGGGTATAGGTCTCTATACTCCGTCCGCGAGCTGAATTGTCCTGCCGCGAGCATATCCTGTAGGGTGTGGACGCCTACCTGGACCTGTCTATCTCTTCATATTTGAGCTACTCCACTATATTATATAATCTCTTTGTATCAAATTGTAAGTCATTTTATCATAAAAAAATTATAAATCATTTTAAGAATGCTGAAAAGTTAAAACATCTTAAGTTTGATCAAAATTTATATGATAAGATAATAGCATTTATGATGCCACATAAGCATCATTAGATTCTTTATTAACTATATTTTCATAGTATACTTAGTTAATGTCTTTCAATATTTTGGTCAAATTTTAGATATTTTGACTTTCTAATATTTTAGAATGATTTACGATTTGAGACAGAAGGAGTAACTCTCGTGATATATATATTTCCTCTGGACTGAAAGACGCCAAAAAATTTTTGTACCTACTTGATTACCGTTTAGGGAAAAAAAGAACTGTGAGAATTTACCACATGGCACGGTTCAAGTTTACATCTGCCTTTTTTTCCTAGAGAATTATTGCAAGTTTATCTCAAATTTATAGAAGCAGGCTAGCTTAGTAATATTGGCTCCTCTACCAAATGGGCAGTTATCCACGTATAGAGCATGCTCAGAAACTGACTTTTTAGCTGTTGGTTTTCTCTATTGATTTTTGTAATAAGTTTTTAGTTTCTCAGTGCATAAAAAAAACTCCTCAGGACGTGGTTTTAGCTTTTAGTTCCTTTCCTCATGAGCCAATTTTCCAACCTTTCAGAAACCAGCTCAATGCTCCATAGTTTGTTTGAACTTCTGACTTTTAGCTGAAAAAATCAAGATAATAAAAAGCTAAAACAAATAGGGTCACAAACTCACAACTGCGCTGCTATAGGTCCCTCTATTGTTACATGTCGTGTTAGGTTTATTGTAAATACAAAATTTTAATTTGGACCTTCAATTTTTGAATAAAAATCACAACATGTGAACTATATCCTACGAAAGTATTTCTTGTAGTGCATTTAAAATATAAGTCTTATGTTCTTTTTTATTTTAGAAAATGTTGTTAATAAAGAAAAAATATTTGACTTAGTACAAAACCACGTCAGAAAAACATAGGGAGTAATACTCATGTAGTCACACCATAGAAAGATAATCTTTCCTTTATCTAAAAAAAAGTAAGATAATCTTGCCTTGTTTATTCCAACTGATTAATATTGCTAATCTTTCCCTCACACACAGTGGTCCTGTGTGCTGTGTGATCACGACAGTTATTACAACAGCACTAAGTATGATGTACAAACCTAGGCAAACATTATTACGTTATACATAATCGTATATACTCCCCATTCCACGACAGAAATTGCATTTGCGTTGCCTCATTGCGAGCCTGACGCAATTAGGTCGTTAATCGATACAACAGAGAGGTTAAAAACAAACAAACATACGTTACTTCATATGGATTACAAGCCGATAGATGTTAACCAAGCGACCACAGCGCGCCAACCTATATGGTATCGATGCGGCTGGATGTTCTTGGCATTTACTCGTATAGTAATTCCTAGTAGTAATTTTTCTTGGCGGCCGCGGCGGATCGGATGAGTTCGTGCGTGATTGGATCAGGCGATATTGTAGCATATCCGCTTGAACTCCTCGAGGTGGCTCTCGAAGAGCGACACGTAGGCCTCGATCCGGCCGTCGCCGATGAAGGAGGAGGGCAGCAGGAACATGGTGCCCTCCATGGGCAGGTACGACGGCATGAAGTAGAACGGGCACCCGCCGCCGAAGTCCAGGACGTAGAAGCTGATCCCCAGCCAGCTGTCCACCTCCAGGTCCAGGCACATCACCACCTGCGACTCGTCGGCGGTGGGCGCCAGCCCCTCGCGCTCCACGGCCCCCGACGACGCGAAGTCGACGAAGGACCGGAAGTAGGCGTCGTCCGCCACGCGCGACACGGCGCGGCGGATCAGCTCGGCGGCGTGCTGCTCGGGTCGGGACACCAAGTCCCCGGCGTCGCACCGCGGGAACGCCCACAGCACCATGTTGCCGAAGTAGGTGTGCGGCACGGCGGGACGCACCCGCTTCCGCCCGTTCACGGAGATGCGTAGCCTGGTGGTCTCGCCGGCACCCAGACCCCGCGCCGCTGTCACCGCCCGCCACAGGTGACCCACCACGCTCTCGAAGGTGCTGTAGTGCCCGCGCCGTTGCTGCGGCGTCGGCGGGAGGCCCGACGAGGCTCGCGCCTTGAGCCGCGCCACGAACTCCTTGGTGAAGAGCACCTTGTGGACCTTGATCTTGTCGTGGGCCACGCCGCCGATGTCGTCCTCGCCGTCGTCGTCGTGCTCGCCGCGCTTCTTTGCTGGCAGGTAGTACTCGGTGTCGCGGTGCGGGAACTCCACGAGCGGCGTGTCCCGCGGCCTGAACCGGGTGGCGCGGTCGCAGACGGGGAGCGGCTCCACGGGCAGCCGGCGCGTCGCGAGGCCCCACGCGACGAGGAAGTTGCCCGTGGCCTGGCCGTCCGCGACGCGGTGGTGCGCCGTGAACCCGACGACCACCAGCGACCCGCACGCGAAGCGCGTCAGCTGCACCTGCACCAGCTCCTCCACGCGGCCGACGATGCTGGGGTGCAGCCGCAGCAGCTCGGGCGACGGCTTGAACGGCATGGACGTGGCCAGCGGCGCGTCCACGGCGGCCTCCACGAGCCGCGCGCCGGCGTCGTTCAGCAGCACGGCGGGGCGGCCGTCGGGCCCGTCGCCGAGCCGGCCCGCCCACTCGCGGTACACGGCCAGCGCCCGCGCCAGCCCCTGCTCCAGCGCCGCGTTCGGTGGGTTCGGCGGCCGGAAAGCGTAGATGACGGCAATGTGCACGTCGTACGTCACCTTGTCGAACACGCTCAGCGGCACGCTCTCGTCGTGGCTCGGCGGCGCCATGCCGCCGCTGCCGCCGTGTGCCGGCTTCACGATCTTGGAGCTCGTGATCTTCACCTTCATGATGTCGTTGCACGGCCGGTTTTGTGCAATGCACGTACAAATGAAGCTAGCTAGTTAGCCGTTAGCTGCCACTTGCTTGGTGTGCTCTGCTATAGGTTAGTTGAGAGTTGAAGTAGAGGTTTTGTACGTGTGGTTTTGTTTTGGTTTTGAGCTAGCTATATGCTCTTGGGCTTTGGCTTTGTAGCTCTTGTTTTTGTTGGCTACTAAGTACTGGGACAAACACAGCATATATATAGTTGTGCAAGATCTATGCAAGCTTGGAGTCGAACGTCATGGCATGGATGTGTGTGTGAACTAGAAAGCTTGGCACGATCATGTCATGCTGGTGAGATTGAGTTGGAAGGCTTGAACCGGTCCCGGTGCATTCGGAGCTCCATCTATGTATGACGTATTGCACCTATTTTTATTTTACTCTGTCTTGGCCTAGATACCTAGGTGATGCTTTTTGAAACAGAGAGGCATTGTGAACTTTTACAAATTTTAAGCTCTTAGTTTCTTGAGATTATCAAGGACAGTTATGAACTTACTATGAAATGCATTTCTCGAAAATAAAGACAAAAGGGTTCTGCCAAATGTTCATCAGTCATGCATTGGTGGGATTGAGATGACAGAACTAGCTAGTCCTAGAATGGAATTAAACTGTCATTACTATATTAATTATTAAAACAATTCAAGAAGTGCTATCTAAATATATGATTTGTAACTAATGCATCTAAAATGTCTAGGGAATGTATCTGCAGACTAGGACCTGCTGGAACCTAGTTGGAAAATCCGATTTGGATCAACCACATCTATGCATGGTGAGTCCGGAAAGAACAAATCCAAAACAAAGCCAGTATTTTCTCCAAGACCAAGGCAAAACGAAGGGCGTACCCAGTACCGTAGGCTCCCGCGCTGTGCGGGGTCTGGGAAAGGGATTTCAGCGCCAAGCCATACCCGCACATAATGTGCGGAGGCCGGAGCTCGAACCCTAGACCTTCCGGTAACAGAAAGACACTACCGCTGCACCAGGGCCGTCCTTCGTAAGACCAAGGCAAAAGTATGCAATAAATATTTCTTCTAAAAAAAGTGTGCAGATAAATTACATATTCCGTCATCCATATTTTAACGGAAAACAGGTTGACCTGCAATTTGGCAGTTTGGTTGTATGATGCACCGCGAATCAATCCAACGCACCAACGCGGCTGCTAGTGACTGGCTTTTTCGGAGATGTAGCAAAAAAGCATGGGAGAATGGGGGCAAAAGCAAGGATTGCCACCGGTTCTTCTAACTACCACGGCCACGGGAATTAGACAAGCGAGCTTATCGATCAAGAATGACTCTTGACACACCAAGCTTCGATCTCCAAGAGGCCGTCTCTATAGTTTTTTCTTAAGATGTCACCGGAGGGGTGAGAGCCCCACCTAAATATATTTTCATTAATTTTGGCGAACCGGTGTATAGGGGTCCAGGACTCTAAAGTCTTACAAAAATTACATGATAGAGAAAGAGGGAGAGAGAGGGATTACAACAGCACCATCAACAATACTTAAAACAGACTCAAAGACAAGCCTAGTCACTAGCCGAAAGGCGTCCACCGGACGTCGATTTGCGCCCCCACCGAACAGCATACTCGCCACTTTCACCACGGTCATTGTGCCCTCCACCACTCCTCGTAGCTACGCCGATTCACTGCCGTCCTCCATCTGAGGACCACTCCATGCAGCAGAATAGGGACTAAGAGTGGCGACGAACGCGCAAGCCTAGGATCATCGGACACAACGACCTCCTTATGTGATGATGACATCCTCCAGTGCATCCGAGCCCACGTACCGACATCCAATGCCGTCCACGGGAAGGAATCCTTGGAGGGGGATGGCGGCAATGGTGGAAACACCACCCGGCATTTGATATTCTGGCATCATCAAGAAGAGTGCCGACGGAGCAGAGACGCTAGAGGAGGACACTCGTCAAAACATTGGCAGCACCCGACAACTAGAGCCAAACTCACTTAAGAGAGGCGACAACAAGGCGAGAGAGAACAAACAGAGACAACACAAGGCCGCGGCAGGAGCTGAAAATCTCTTCCCCACAGTGGAGCCCTCAAGAGGGTCACGACATCGATGACGCCGCCACCACCAGCTCTAGGAGCCAGAGCTAGGTTTTCACCCAGAGGAAAGGGACCAAACTACACTCAACGAGGTGAACGGCGCTCGAGAGCGTCGCCATCGATCGCACAGATAGTGGTGCATGGCTTTCGCCTAGGCTCTCCCAATCCCAAGAACTGTAGTCAGTCATCCCAAGACTTCAGGCCCTGCACACGGCACACCGACACACTAAAGATGGACGCAAGACCGGCCGGCGACACGGATGTGCAGCAAGCCCTGCAGGATAGCGATGTCACCCACACACGATAGCAGCAGGCCCCTGCGCGTTACCTGCACGACCGGCGGCCGCTGTGGTCTCGCGCGGAGCTGCCAAGCAGCCACGGGCCGGCCACCACCCGGACAACGAGCCATATGGCCAGGAGGAGGGCCACGACCTCTCGTAGCAACAACGGTGTTGGTGACGGCGCTCGACGCATGCCCGCCCGCGAAGGCGGCCAAGCACCTCCGCCTCGCCGCCACGGCTGCACAGGAGGTCGCAGTCGCCGGCGTCGGCAGGGCCTGCCTGGCCGCAAGCCACCTCTTGCCGCACGTAGCAGCAACGGTGGGGGTGGCGGCGCTCAATGCCTGTCGAAGGCGTCCAAGCACCTCCGCCTGCCGCCGCAGCCGCACAGGAGGCCGCAGTCACCGGCGTCGGCAGGGCCCGCCTAGGGTCAAGCCACCTCTTTGGCCGACGCTCCCGTGGTGTAGGCGCGCAAGGAGCCCGAGGAGACGTCGCCGGCGATTGTGGAACGGAGGCAGCCTGGCGCGGCGGCACCATGGGCCTCCGCCGGCGCGTCTCCGGCCAGCAGCCGGACTCCCGGCGCGCGCACCAGATCCGGTCTGGGGGGCATCGGATCCGGCCCCAAGGGACCCGGATCTGTCGCCCCCAGCTCGCCGGCGACCATCTTCGGCATCGGGTTTATTCACGGTGTAGAAGAATACTGGAGGAAGGGGGAGGAAGCGGTGCTATGGGGGCCGTTTTTGGGCTCCAGCAGTGGGGCCGCCGCCACCGCGGGCAAGGAGCGCGGCGGCGGCGGCCGGGGAGGCCGGCGAGGCGGGGACCCGAGGGGGTGGCGGCGGTGTCGCCCCCGAGCCGCCCTAGCGAGACGACGCGGGGGGTTGTGGGGGGGCTCAGTCTCCGAATCACTTGACACTAGACCTTTTATATTTTTTATTTGTAATATGATAAATAGCAAGAGTTAACTTATAACTTATATTTAGTTTTAGTCCATAAATATTATAATTCTTAGGTGCAACACTCTAACACCTAAAGTATAAAAATTAACCATATATACCCAGAACCACAAGTTTTAGAATCCTAACAGTAACAAGCTAACACATATTAAATGAATAAATAATAAGTGATGATATGGATAGAGGGCCTACTGATCACTGTATTGATGCAAGGTCATAAGGAAGGCACAGTAATCCACTATTACTAAATTCAAACGAGATCAAATCCTACCCTTGGTCATTAAATTGTCAGTTTGGCACCACTGGAGGGTGAGATTCACCCATTTCAGCTCCCTTAATATGTGACATATATACATATGTATACATTTAGAGACGTTTGTTTTTTGCGTCGCTAATATACATCTTGAACTGTCAATAAGCAGTTTTATGTCGCAGTGAGAGAACCTGGTAAAGTGGTAAATATTTTCATTTATAGAGTTGGCAAGTTATTCTCATTTCTGTACTTGCATATATCTAAATCTACACAACTAATAACAAATGTGATTTATCGCCATTCTGCATGATTTTATCACTTACGTAACTGTTAAGTTGCCGATTATGTTTAGCAGGCCACCAACATCACATAATGAGCTTCTCGACCCAGTTGTCACCTCTTAAGAGTGTTATATAGGCTGTGGTGCAGGTTGCATCATATACTGAGTACGTGAGCTCGTCCCTAGTTGTTAGTGTGCACCGACCAGGAAATTCCCACCAGGAAAACTATGCACTGCTGCTGAATTATTGGCCTGATGGATTGGATCATTGGAGATGCTCAGAATAACCACACTTTTGTGTTTATGTCCCGTGACCCACCGATAGTAATCCAGGTCCCTCCAACCGATTAGATCAAAAGTTGGATATGGCTTTTGTAGAAACAAATGGAGATCAATTGAAAATGAAGTTGGTAGGCAGGCATATATTATGAATACTATATATGCCCTACGGTTTAATTAAGAAAGTTCATCGATGTGTGCTGATCATCCTGTCATCTAGACTTCTAGCTAAGTACTCACTCAGTTATGAGAAGCTGTCGGTCAAACTAGCTCAAATTTGACCAAGTTTATAGTAAATAATATTACTCCCTTCGTTCTAAATTATAGTTCATTTTGACTTTTTTGATGCATGTATTTTGCTACGTACTTAGATAAATAATGTGTCTAGATACATAGAAAATACATGCCTTAAAAAAATCAAAGTGAACTACAATTTAGAACGAAGAGAATAATATTTATGTCTCAAATAAATTTATTATGTAAATATATTCTATAACTAGTCTAATGGTACTTATTTTGTCTCATGGGTACTAGTGTTTTTTGTTTAATTTTAGTCAAAGTTTAAGATTCTTGACTACTCAAAATATGAGAATTGCATTCTTTGTAGACAGATCCAGTAACTATTTAGAGTCTACATGCTAAATGTGGTCCAAAAGTTGTGACAAGTATGTCATTATCAAAATCGATTTATCTAGCATGCTGCATGCACAAAATCTGTCATTATTCATGTTCAGTCGACATATATAACTTAAAAGGTGCTAATTAGTTTAAGCGATTCCTTATGCTTGTATACACATCAGGGGTCGGGAACAACTGGTGGAGCAGCAGCAAGCGATTAAGCCGGACAAATACTAAGGCCGGCCTAACTACAAGCTTGTCGCATGTAGGACTCTCAGTCTCGGAGATTGTTTGCATTATTGACGTCTGTTCATATGTTTTTTTTAGGAACACAGGAGGAGGATCCCCTACTGTGCTTTTATTAAAACATGAAAAAATAGTCATTTGGCTTGGTTAAACCTATATGTAAAGGACCAGAAGGGTATAAAATGAGATCGAGAACGCCATTATATATTATCGCTGGTTTTGGACGAACATACTACGGACCGGGTAGAGAATAATCCTCTGCCGATCTATCAGTGCTGCAAATTTGTGTACATTTGTTCAGGAAGCATGTGTGCAATACAGTGATATGTGATTGGACGGAAAGAACGGAGGAAATAGGGTCGCTGTATCTAAATGAAGCTTACGTTACTCCACTAGCGTATACAAGTTGACCAGATTCGGTTTGTTCCCAAAGTTTTTGGCAGGATTCCACTGTATAGGCACAGCAGGTGACAGCTCATATCGCTGTTACCCAGAAATTATCCTAAAATTTACTATGTAAAATTCCTATCATCCATCTTATCAAAATGCCGGCACATGTATTGAGTACTAAATACAGATAAAATCAAAAACTAATTGTACGGTTTTATTGTACTTTACGAAACGAATATTTTAAGTCTAGTTACTCAAAATTTAGATAATTTTTACCAAATATAAACGAAATACTACAGTACGCTGAGATGATACGAGATAATATTTCCTTTTAAAATTCACATGAACTAAACACAGCCTCGACATTGCTGTATGTTTTGTGGCCAGGAGAGCACATCTAGCTAGCTGATGTGTAATGTGTCACAGTATCAGTACGTGGACGACTGGATGCGTCCCCTCTGCTCTGAACTCTGTTTCGCCATAGCACTCCGTGTTGCGTCATGCAGTAAAGTCACCTGCTGTTAATCTTTTTTTAATGAAGCACACATAGAACATGAAATGCTCTGTTTCAAATGGAGGAGGTTAGGTTATTTGCATTTGATTTGATCATAGTTTGCGAATTATTATCATTTGTGGTGGTAATAATTTAGGTAACAAGTAATTTGGCGAATTGAAACTTTTCTTTTAGGCAAATACCGCGTCAGCACGCCATGCGTCTTATCCGCTCGCCGACACTCTCCCTCTCCCCCTCTCATCTATCTATCTATCTATATCTACCTACCTATCTATCTATCTATCTCGCTCGCTCGCTCTCCCTCTTCCTCTATCTCTTCCCTTAGCGAGCTCCTCCTAGTGCCAGGCAAGTGGATCCTCGGCGGCGACCTCCTCTCTGTGGCCACACCCGCGCTCCACCTTCTCCCCACTGAGATCCTCCCTTTCTACCCTTCGGCGGCGGCGGCGGCGGGGGGTTTCGGAGGCAGCAACAAGGTAAGCCTCCTCCTCTTCCTAGATCTGTTCTTTAGGGTTTCAGCGAGCTCTCCCTCTCATCTTCTCAAACTCTGACAGCCTTATTGGGAGAAAATGGGGTTGGGGGAGGAACATTGGTTAGGCAGTGGGAGGTTTAGGGGCCCTGGCAGCAGTGGAGGCGACTGAGGCCAGGTTGAGGTGGATGGAACTTCAACAAGGGCTATGGCGGAGCTCCGACGGGGGATATGGCGGCTGCTGTGGGCGTGCTAGGGCTTCGGCCGAGTTCCACAGGTGTCGTCCTAGTGTGTCATGGTGGTGGGAGGGTGCAATAGAGGGGGCGAGGGTCGTCGGAGAGAGAGAGAGAAGATGCTGACGAGGAGTAAGAAGGGGAAAGAGGCGGCAAGAAAGAGGACGACACAAAGTACACGATGACGGTGCATTAGGCAAACACACACACTGCCATGTGTTAGCCATGTCCTTTCTTTTATGCCATTGTGGTGGAGTATAAAATCTACATGGTACCATCTATCCACTGCAAATTTCGTTCAAGTTTACTACCATTTGTGTGGCCCTCGATCTCACATGCACCTAGTATTTAAGAGTCATATCAAATTTTATGGGATAATTGGGGGGGGGGTGTTTCTTACTAAAAAACACGATGGGAACCACTTGAGAGATTTGAATTGATTATTTATATATATGAACAGTTGCATTTTTGTGTTTTGTAGAACCCGCTTGTCACAACTTAGCTTCAATAGTAAAGTTGTTTTTTTTAAAAAAAATTAATGATTAGCTTTTTTTGGTAAAGCTGAGCTATTTTAGAGAAACTGCTTGGCAAAACAGCTTTACCAACAACTTTATTTTTATGAGGGAGAAATGAGAGAAAATTATTTTTTCAGCTAAACCTCAACTTATCTCTTTATGATAGGAGAGAAAAATAGTTTCACCCATAAAATTGTTTTTGAAAAAAAAAGGTGTTTACCAAAAAAAAAAGCTCAAAAGAACTCATGAATTTGTTGATGAAAGTGTGCCAACTCTACGCCTGAGGTTGATGTTTTCATGAAATTTTGTATCTCACACCTTTGATTTAGAAAATGCATCATCACCGGAAATCACATTTTCACGTGGGATTTATGTTCATCGTGACCCCGAGTAGTCCCCCACTACTGCACCAGTTGGATAGATAAGTAGTGCATTCCTCTCCTTTAATCCAAGTTCTGCGTTCAAACAATGCTGCTGCAGTCCCTGTACTGCAATGCTATATGCTCCGTATGGCCTATGGCCTAGAACCAAAAGTGAATTTTTTTTAATTCTAGGTACCTAATTCATAGTTTTGTACACGCATACTCCGTATATGCACGGAGCGTGATGCGAGGTGATGCCTGCTGGATCACGCGAGCTGTACATATCCGGATATCCCCCGTATCGAGCCGCAAACCACTGTGCATCGATTAGAGGATTTGGAAGGTCCGTCCGCGCCCGGCTGCCGCAGCGGCTAATCAATGCACGCTGCTGCCAGTCTGCCACAGTGCCACACGCCATGCGAGAGGACACCGAATCGACCCGACGGAGGCGACGACGGCAGCCGAGATCCCTCTCGCCCGACAGGAGATCTCCTGCGACTGCCTCGGCTCCTCGCGACCATGGCTCGGTCTCCAAAGCGCCGCGAGGCTTGCCTGCACGGTGCATGCCCTTCTGGCGGCTGCCCGCGGCGCTGCCGAATTGCCGATTGCCGAGCGCGCCGGGCTCGCCCGGACGGATGTCACGCTGTTCACTCACTGTAGAGTGGGTAGACAGTTCACGGAAATGGATCTGACAGTGGGCCCCCTTGAGCGCACCTCGACCTCGTTACCACGGTAGAGTCTATCTATCTACTTGTAGATTCTAGAGCGAAAAGGTTGCATGCGGACCGCCTGTGTGGGCTGTGTGGGGCGGCACGTTTCTAGACGGTCACCGACGCGTGGGGTCGACCACTAGCGGGGTCCATGTGTCAGAAATACGGTGTGGCATGCAATCGCTTTTGTCTTCGCTCTCCACTCTCCATCCGCACCGCAGCCTTTTTATACGCGAAACTGAAGCGACCACGATCCACGTCTTCGTCGTCTCTCAAAGTTTTTGTTGCCCTGGTGGGTTGTGCTTGTGTTGTGCGTGCTCTAGGGTTTTCCGGCCGCCATGTCCACGCGCGGCGGCGGAGGGGGGCGGCGCGGAGGCCGGGGCGAACAGGGAGGAGGCCGTGGAGGTGGAGGCCGAGGGCGCGGCCAGCAGGGCGCCGCGGACCTCGCCGGAGGACGCGGGGGCGGCGCCGGGCGTGGCGATCGCGGCGGGGCCACGGCGCCAGGTGCCGCCCACCAGAGAGGCGGACATGGCCAGCCCCAGTCCCCGCATCCGGCGGCCGGGCCTGGGCGTGGCGGATACTCCGGAGTGCCTCAGCAGGGGCGCGGCCAGGGACAGCAGGTGACTGCGCAGGTGCCCTCCTCGGCGCCGACCCCGGCGGAGGTTGAGGCGATGAGGCGCCAGGTGGAGAGGAAGGTGGTGGTGACCGGGGCGCAGACGAGCCCGTCGCTCTCGCAACAACCGGCGCCGAGACCGGCAATGCAAGGGAAGGTGCCCGGTCAGTTCACTCCTGCAGGGAGCCCGGTGTCGTTCCCAGCGCAGTCTCCGGCGTCCTTTCAGGCGCCTGCGGTGCGACCGGCCGTGCAGGGGAAGCCGCCGGGTCAGCTCGCACCGGCAGCGAGCCCATCGGCGTTCCCAGCGCTGGCGCCGGTTCATCAGGGCCCTACGGCCGGGCGACCTGCCATGCAACAAGGGAAGCCGCCGGGTCAGGTCGCGCCGGCAGTGCGCCCATCGGCGTTCCCAGCACCAGCGCCGGTTCACGGCCCTGCTCCAGGGCGACCGGCCATGCAAGTTCGGCCACAGGGTCAGGTCGCACAGGCAGCGAGCCCATCGTCGCGCCCAGCACCGGCGCCGGTTCAGGGGCCTGCACCCGGGCGACCGGCCATGCAAGTGAGGCCGCCGGGTCGGGTCGCACCGGCAGCGAGATCAACGTCACTCCCCGCGCCGGCCCCGGTTCAGGGACAGGGCCCTGCGCCCGGGCGACCGGCAATGCAAATGAGGCCGCCGGGTCAGGTGGCGCCGGCAGCGAGCTCAACATCACTCCCAGCGCCGGCGCCGGTTCAGGGCCAGCCTGTGCACGGGCGACCGGCCATGCAAGTGAACCCGCCGGTTCAGGTAGCACCGGCATCGGGACCGCAGATGCAAGGGAAGGCACCAGGTCAAGTGGCGCTTGCGCCGCCTGCAGGTGCACTGCCTCCGGCTTCGACCAAGGCGATGGTGTTCCCCGCGCGGCCGGGGTACGGAACCGTCGGGCGGAGGTGCCGAGTGCGTGCCAATCATGTACACGTCGAGCTCGCCGACAAGGATATCTACCACTATGATGTAAGTATGCATGACTATTCTTAGCTTCAGGGCCTTGCCAATAGCAATCCAACAAAACCCAACATGTTTTTTCATCTTAATTAATCTGCGTGATCCTTAAAATTCTCACAATTAATCGGTATATTTATCTCTTCATTTCACAGGTGTCAATCACACCAGAATCTGTCTCACGGGCAAGAAATAGATGGATCATCAATCAGCTCGTTCAGTTGCACAAGCAACACTTGGACAGGCGGCTTCCTGTTTATGATGGAAGGAAAAGCCTGTTCACGGCAGGGCCACTGCCATTCAAATCCAAAGAGTTTGTGCTCAACCTAACAAATCCTGAGAGAGCAAGCCAGGGGTGTGTTTGAATCCCTTACCATCCAAGCAAAGTTCTATGAATTATTGAATATGTTTATTTGTGCTAATTACTTGTTTGATTTGACGACTTGCAGCGAGAAAGAGTACAGGGTGGCAATCAAGGATGCTGCAAAAATTGATATGTACAGCCTTAAAATGTTCTTGGCTGGCAGGAATCGGGATCTGCCACAAAACACTATCCAAGCGCTTGATATCGCTTTGAGGGAATTCCCAACTGCTAGGTAATGCATCCATGCACTCAGGCACAACCATTTCACATCTAGGATGTTGACTTATGAATTATGAAATGGTTTTAATTCTTTATACTTCAATCCTGGTGGCAGGTATACATCGATCTCAAGATCATTTTTCTCACCACAAGAATTTGGAAAAGGTGGGCCTCTAGGAAATGGTGTGGAATGTTGGAGGGGTTATTACCAGAGCCTACGCCCTACACAGATGGGGTTGTCCCTTAATATAGGTAAAGTTGTGTGCTTGTACATAATGCTTTCTTCCGTGAATTGCTTGCTGCTTGCTGCTTACTGCTTACTGCTTATTGTTTACTGCTTATTGTTTTCTTTGTGTATGTATACATGATGGTATTGAAACTTTTACGCATTGACCTGTCCCTTTGGCCTTTGCCATGAATTGCTTTCAATTCTGAATTAGAAAGAATCTATTATTCCCATTTTTGAATAAGTCCCTTCTATGGTTGCACAGGCCACAGGCTACTTTTTGTTATCATGCTAAATATTAGTAATTGTACTTTACAAATACACTAAAAATAAGATCTAGGTTCATAAGCACACAACATAAGTATTTGAACTCCAAAGTGTAGCTACTTTAGTTGAACAATCTGGATTTAACTACTAATAACTCAACTAAAATTCTGGTATCTTTCACCAACCATGCAAAATATTTTATACATTTTAAAATCTAGATTCTGAGTAATTCAAGTAATCAACAATTTTCATCAGATATGAGTATAGGTAGCAGTCATAATTTATAGCGTATTTTTCCCTTTTCCTGCCTACTATAACAGTATGGTTTTATTTTTATATTTTGAGTTATAACACATCTTCTTCAGTTTGATGAGCTCCATGTTGATAATTGTGTTATGAAAGATATGAAGTTTGCTGTTGAAAACCATGCTTTTGATTTTGATGAAATTTATATTTCTTCTCTCAGATGTTTCTGCAACATCATTTTTCAAGGCTCAACCTGTTATTGACTTCGCAGTGGAGTATCTGAACCTCCGTGATACTTCAAGGTGTTTATCTGATCTGGATCGCATAAAAGTATGTACTATATAGCCGTTATCTTACCATACCCTCGTTTAATTGTCTGTATGATTATTTCACCGTATATCATGACATGTTTTTTATTTTTTGCATCACAGCTGAAGAAAGCACTTAGGGGGGTCCGGGTCGCAACCAATCATAGACATGATATATCCATCCGCTACAGGATTACGGGGCTAACCTCAGCTCCATTAAATGATTTGACGTATCTATTCTACTGTATCCTGTTGCGTTCCATTTATGCAATCACATCATACCCATAAATATTTCTTTTTGTGTATACAGGTTTGATCAAGATGGCACAACGGTATCAGTTGTGCAGTACTTCAAACGACGATATAACTACTCGCTGAAATACACTCACTGGCCATGCCTTCAAGCTGGCAGTGCTAGCAAGCAGATGTATTTACCTATAGAGGTTGCATTTTCATGTTTTTTTCCTTTGCCAATTCGATTATTGTAACTGTGTAACACTTTTAGGACAACTATTTCCGTGAATATATTTATCAACCTCCTAGATATATTGATCTATTCACATGTTATTATAACGTTCATACTTGTATGCAGGTTTGCAGCATAGTTGAGGGACAACGCTACTCAAGTAAGCTGAATGAGAATCAAGTCAGGAATATCCTGAGGTTGGCCTGTGAGCGACCATCAGAGAGGGAGAGCAGAACTTTTGAGGTGAATATCATCACTAAGCCTAATTGTGACTTCACTTTGTTGTTTGTACTTTTTCGTGTGTTATTCAAATTTTTTTAAAGTGAATACGCTGTGTGCATTCTCAGGTATTCAGAAAGAACAACTCTGATGACTCTTATGCAGAAGAATTTGGCCTTAAGGTGATGAACCAACTTACGATGGTTGATGCTCGAGTGCTCCCAGCTCCAAGGGTAAATGTGTTTCTTCTTTTTCAGCATGAAAGAATATCAATTTTTTAGTTACCATCTACTAACAATCAACCAATATTTTTTAGCTTAAATACCATGACTCTGGAAAAGAGAAGGTTTGCAACCCTTCCATTGGACAATGGAACATGATTAACAAGGTATCATGTCCTGTGCTTCTAATCTCCATGTCTTCTCCTAAATATAATTCTGTCTTATCATTCATGTTACTGCAATGGATCTTATTGTGGAATATTTGGTGAAATTTTCAGAGAATGGTCAATGGAGGATCTATAAAAAATTGGGCATGTATAACTTTTGCCTCTCGTATGCATCCAAATGATATTGGGATGTTTTGCGAGCATCTTGTTGGCATGTGCAATAACATTGGCATAGTAAGTCTATCTGTAGATGGCACTTCTCACACCATCAAATATGGTAGTTAAAAGTATTTTACCTTTTTTTTGTAGCAAATGAGTACCAGACCGTGCGTAGAAATCAAGAAAGCACACCAAGACAATTTAGAAGCCGAAATCAGGGGTATCCATTTGCGCTCTGCACAAGTGCTTGCTCAACAAGGTCTAACAGACCAACAACTTCAGTTACTCATCATAATTTTGCCTGATATGAGTGGTTTTTATGGTAAGTTGTTTAAATGGATCTTCAAGCTGTAGATTATTTGACCTTTTTAATTAACCCTTTTTCAAAAGTTTTAATTGCTTGAATTTTACCTGCTATGTAGGAAGGATAAAGCGACTTTGTGAAACTGAGCTTGGTTTAATTACTCAGTGTTGTGCACCTAGGAATGTAAGGAAAGGAGGAAATCAGTACCTTGAGAATCTTTCCTTGAAAATCAATGTAAAGGTAGGACAAAGCTTTTAAGTGCTGTGTTACTCTCCACTTTAAAATCAGGTTGAAAGAATAGTGACAGCATTGCATTTTCCATTAGGTTGGTGGGAGGAATACAGTGCTTGACGATGCTTTGAACCGGAGAATACCGCTTCTGTCGGATCGTCCGACAATAGTCTTTGGAGCCGATGTTACCCACCCATCTCCTGGGGAAAGTTCATCTCCATCCATTGCAGCAGTATGGCTTCTCTATGAGTTTCACATTTTTCTTAATCTTACTCTTAGCTTTTAGTTTTCATTTGGACAGAGTCCCTGCTAATTGAATACATTTGTTGGTAGTTGTAGAATCTTATTTTTCATTTATTTGGTTTCAAAGTTACCTCCTTTGTTAAATATTCTTCGTGGACAGATCTTAGTAACATGAGTTTTTGAAAAAATGCATGGCATTTCCATACTTGAGCTATTAATTCTTCCAAACTTCCGCAGCCAATGATGTATGCTGTGTTTGGGATTTTAATATTTTCTAATTCATATCCATTTAGGTCGTTGCATCCATGGACTGGCCAGAAGTTACAAAGTACAAATGCTTGGTATCTTCACAAGGTCATAGGGTTGAAATTATAAATGGTCTTTATACAGAAGTGAGAGATCCACAAAAGGGCACTGTTAGAGGTGGAATGATAAGGTTAGTTAAGATAAATTAGTACCTTTTGTTCTTCTTTTATCAGAGTACTGACATTTATGTATTGCAGAGATTTACTTATGTCATTCAAAAGGTCAACTGGCCAGAAGCCCTGGAGGATTATATTCTATCGGTCTGTAGAGATAGTTTCATAGTTTTACTTATCTCTGTTTGATACTGATATGGCAGATCCTCCATTTTTGCAGTGATGGTGTTAGCGAGGGGCAGTTCAGCCAAGTCCTGCTTTATGAAATGGATGCAATTCGGAAGGTCTTTTCCTGTTTAATTAATGTGCTTTCGCCATTTCCATTTCTGGCATTCAATGGCTACTTGAGATGCATGTTGTTTGTGATCATTCTGCCAGGCATGTGCAAGCTTAGAGGAGGGGTACCAACCAAGAGTGACATTCGTTGTTGTGCAGAAGCGGCATCATACCCGCCTGTTTCCTGAAAATCATCGTGCACGAGACCAGACAGACAGGAGTGGAAACATCCTGCCTGGTATGCAAGTCGCTTATATAGCAAGGCAGCAGTTAATACTGATATGCACTGTTATTTTAAGGTGTCAATTCTTGTTTTGAACCTACTTTGAAGTTTCAAGTAAACTCTGTCCTCAGGAACTGTTGTTGATACGAAGATATGCCACCCCAGCGAGTTTGATTTTTACCTCTGTAGCCATTCTGGCATTCAGGTATACTGCATATATTAATTGTGTTTGTCAGCCTAGTCGTTAGTCCTTACTATGCACTGTTGTTTTATTTTACTTATTATTCTCCTCAGTTATTATTTATTGTTATATTATATTGATAATGGTTCGGGGTTTTTTTCGCCTTGGACAGGGAACAAGCCGCCCAGCTCATTATCATGTTCTTATGGACGAAAATGGTTTCAGTGCTGATGGCCTGCAAACCTTGACCTACAATCTTTGCTACACGTAAGCTTCACTGATGATGTTCCCTCAATTTTCATCAATTGTACCATTTTACCAGGGTTGACCTTTTCATCATATTTGTTCTTCTTGCTCACAGATACGCGCGGTGCACTCGTTCAGTCTCTATAGGTGAGCACTAATGCAGTAATAAAACTATTTTGCAGATTACTCGAACCGTTTGTTCATCAGTCAAATTTGCCTTGATTTTCATGTATTTTTCTTTTGCTTAAATTTTATCCTTATTTTTGGTACAACAGTTCCTCCGGCGTACTATGCACACCTGGGTGCGTTCCGTGCCCGTTACTACATTGAGGACGACAACTCTGATCAGGGCTCATCATCGGGGGCATCTCGGACGTTTGATCAATCTGTCCCAGTGAAGCAACTCCCCAAGGTCAAGGAGTACGTTCAGCAGTTCATGTTCTATTGCTAAAGGCTGGAGAGTGGTAGCAGTTCCCGAAAGGCAGTTCAGCAGTTCAAATTTTTGGGATCGTTCTATGATGTCGTAACTGTAAACTCACTCTTTTGTCGGTCTCATTCGATCATGCTTAATTTGCTTCTAAACGGAAGCCTTTTGCGATTCTGAAATGGTTCTGGTTGCTGGACTAAGATGTCTAGAGGACTATATGGTCTGTTTGGTTGAATGACAGTGGCCTGCAGGAAGCAGCATTGAGTCTTTTTTGGATGAACCCTGAGGCATTTGTTTGCATTTCCCAGGCAGTGCTTCACTTCAAGGCCTAGGCGAGCAAATGGTATGCCCGGGTGCTGCCTGTTGTCGTGCAATCAGTTGTGGTGTGATAATGTTCTATTATTGATCTATTAATTAATCAAAGACTTCTCCATTAAGGATTTAAGGATTTTTCTAATGTTCTTTGAGTTGGATGGTGGTTTTCACCGAGTTGGGTCAGTGACCGAAGAGTTTACTGGAGTTGGTGTTGATCGATCACAAGGTTGAGGGTAGTGTGGTGTGGTACTCCCTGTTGCGTCCTCTTTTGGCTTAAATTTATCAAAAAAGTTAAATTTGAAATTTTTTTCTCTTTATTAGATAAAAATGACTGTAAAGCTTCTGCCTGATTTGAAGTTCATCGTGTTTCCAAAAAAAACTTTGAAACAACTAAAACTGGTCCTTTTCCTCTCGCACGGACAGAATGTGGCTCGCGTGCAGCGGACACTTCCGCCGCGGCGAACAGGGCGGAAG
>CM041628.1:29280032-29376498 GCA_023333625.1 Bothriochloa decipiens
TGGCTCGCGTGCAGCGGACACTTCCGCCGCGGCGAACAGGGCGGAAGTTTTTGATTTCGGCGAACAGGGCGGAAGTTTTTGATTTTATATTTTATGTATTCGTCGGTATTTTGATGTGATGAAAATAGGAATTCTGTATAGTTAAATTTAGGGTGAATTTGGGTAACAAACAAGGCCGTAGTGTTCACGCGATGCGTAGCCTCGGGCGTGGTGTTCACGCGTTCTCTTCGGCCTGGCGAGAGGAGGCCGAGGCAGGCCATGGCAGCGAGACCGGACGGGGCAAAGCGGCGACTGCAGGCGGCCAGCTGAGCGAGCGATGATGGCTCGATCTGGCGCTTGGCCGGTAGGGACGTAGGGTAGGCCCGGTCAGACGGCCGTGCGGCCAAATTCCACACGGTGCAAAGCACGGCAGCCGCAACGCCATTAATGCGCTCGAGCACGGGTGCGGCGTGGGCAGGGGCAGTACGGGCGTAAGCAGCGAGCAGCGCAACCCAGCAGCACGCGTGGGTCGACGGCAAGCACGGCGAGAAAAGGACGCGGCACTGCGGCAGCGCAAGGCCAGGAACACGGTAACGGCCGCGGCATCGTTCCCACCGGCCGGTGGCGTTGCGAAGACCGGATCACGAGCACAGGCGCAGCGGCGCAGTCGTCGTCGGAAGTTCCGACGCGACAGCAATACGCAGCGAGCAGCAGCCGGCCGGGGCAACACGTACGACAGCTAGCCGTGGCGCGACGGGGCGGCGACCAAGGCAGCCGAGGCCGCGTTAGCAGAGCGGGGCAAAGGGCCAGCGCAGAATTTAATTTCAATTTGACATTTTTCTTGAGATCCTAATTAGACAAACAACTACAAACCACTCAATTAAGCATTGATCCATATTCATCTTACTTACGTAGTGCTACAAATTTGATATATAATTATAATTCCATTTATTTAACCCAAGCTTATATTTTTCTCACTAAAAATCATTTTCAGGGAATAATATATTAAAATCATATCCGATAACTTACTAAAATCTATAAGTCTTATAAAGATAAACCCCACTAGATGAATTCTCTCTCCACGCAAGGTGTCCATATAATTTCCCACTAAGTGACCTCACTAAATATTTTATCTATTCACGTAAGGTGTCCACGTCATTCTCCACTGAGTCCATACAAAGTGTCCATATTATTCCTCGCTAAGTCCATGCCATCCATTATTAATTAAAAAACATGTCCATATCATCTATATCATGTGAAATACAAAAATCTTTAATCTATTAACATAAAAGTTATTTACATAAGCTATTTGTTTCATTACCCACTCCTCTATAATGTAATCAAATATTCTATTGGTTTTTCTTGTATTAGCTTACCGATTTTTTCATTAGATCTGATACAATAAGATAGCACATTAGTCAAATTCAAATATATGCATAAATGTGTGCAAAATATCTATAGTAATACTATATATTATAAAAGATTTATTTTAAAGAAAATAATGCGGCAACGTGTGGGGTGTACTCCTTGTTTTAAATATTTAACCTTGCACTTATGTGATTTTAATTATAGCTTAACACCGAGGGTGTTATAGTTTCCTTGCAGTACTATAGGTGCTATGCTAATCAGTGACAGACAAAGACCACACAAATCAATCATAATGCAAGAACTTTAATGTGGTAAAAGAGCAAGGCAAAAGAGTGAAAACCATTAGAAACTATGATTTATCTCATGGTTATCAGTTGACAAAACACAACCCAAATAATACTATACATGTGTCCACGTGGGGCAAAATGTTCTAATTTTTTCTTAGTACAAGTTTCATGATAGTACCGCGTGGCCTCTAACATGGCACCTTGGTTTTAAAGCTTTGCTCCATGGTTGAGTTTGAACGCGACCAAACTCTCTCGATTCCTCACATCTCGTATGCATCCTCTAGGATGTCACGGTGTGTCCATTTCATCGATTCTTAGCTTGGATATTGTACTTTCGGTCTCCAGACAAAAGAGCACAATTCTCGCTCTTCGAGAACTCAAATGATTTTGAAGTCTGAACAAAGTTATATTAAAAAATATAAACATGTATTGGTACAGAAATAAATACCATAAAATTAAATTAGCTATGAAAGTATATATACTTTTTATAGCAAATTTAGTTGGAGCCATTAATATTAATGTTATTAGTTACTATAAATTTACTTAAAGATAAGCTAGTTAGTTTGACTTGTGTTTTTCTATAGTGGCATCTTTTTATGGAACAAGATAGAGTATTGGATCTTTAATTATCATGCCTTAACTGCGGCCAAACATTATTGTTTTTCTTTTGTTTTGTCTTGATTCTTCGGGCTGGCTCCCTCAGCATACCGGTACCGGAGTATTGCCGTACGAAAGAAAAGTGTTCACTGCTGAACAGTGAGTCTAGCCTCCTCCTCCTGCTGCTACTCCTCCTCCTCCCTCTCTCCCGCGTCAACTCTGATCCCGGGGCCGCCATGATCGATTCTCTCTCGAGTCAAGTCTCATCCCAGCCCAGGCCATTACTAGTTCACTAAATTTGGCCACTAAATTCACTACGTAAAATTTTTATTTCCATCACATTAAAATACCGGCACATACATAAAATACTAAATATAGATGAAATCAAAAACTATCTACACAATTTAATTATACTTTACAAGACGAATATTTTAAATCTAATTAGTTAAACTTTGAATAATTTTTACCACGTACAAATAAAATATTAAAAAATTCCACTGTAACCACGGTATGATTAGAAAACTGGTGCAATGGAGGGAATAAGACCATTGATGACTACCGGTGGTTGCGTGACCGCGCAGGCCAGTCACAGCTGCACCTTGGAAGAGGCGACGTTGCCGTGCTGCAGTCGGAAAGAAAATTGTACTACGTAGTACTAGCTTGGACCGACACCAGCGCCATGGGCGTTGTGTCCAGTGTCAATGCCACCGACGTCCCTCACCTCCAACGCGACGCGAAGGTGTGACTGTGCAGTGTGACGCGAAGCACAAGCATTGTCACTCACCGCTTCTCCAGCACCTGTTGGATCAGATCAATCAGTCGCACAAGCATCCTGTCCTGTCGCCGCGCACACCGTACAGACGTCACGGTGTGCCCCAACTTCCCCCGCCGCGCATGGCGCATCCCTCCCCGGCCGCTCCCGCCGTGAACCGATTTCGATTTCGATTTCGATGCACACACGTAACCGTGTCCACCGGCCGGAGATTACTCCCACTAAGACGTGGGGCCATGCTTGTGAACGGCCGTTATACCCTCGAACGGAGTTACGAGCCGAATATACCCCATGGCCCCGTCGATTTTTTTATTTGGAAGGGGAAACGCCACCGAGGAGGCTTCCCGGTTCCGTTCCCGCCCTCCCCTCCCCTTCGCCTTCCGCTCCATCTTGCAGGCCTAGCTGGCGTGGCGCCTCCTCCTGCGCCCTTGCCTTGCCGGCCGCGGGGGTGGGTCCAGGAGTTGAAACGCCGGCGCGTGGCGCTTGCGCTTTCCTCTGCGTCCGTCCCCAAAGTGCCAAAGGACGCGCCGAGGCCGATATATATATGCGCTCGCTTCTCGTCTCCTCCGCCTTCCCCGCTCAAATCGTCAGGCGTCAGCGTCACCTCACTCACCAGAGTAGGGTTCCGACGTTCCGTAGCCCATGTCAACGCGCGACGGCGGAGGCGGCCGGCGTGGCGGCCACGAGGGAGGAGGACGTGGAGGAGGCGGGCGAGGGCGGGGACGTGGCTCCCCTGAGCTCGGTGGCCGAGGCGGTGGCGGCCAAGGACGGGGCTGGGGCGGCCCGGAGCTCGGTGGCCGAGGTGGTGGCGGACAAGGGCGGGGCCGTGGCGGCCCGGAGCTCGGTGGCCGAGGCGCGCGAGGGGCCGCCGAGCACCGCGCGTGAGCCTGCCGCCCCGCCGCGGGTCGAGGGGGAGCAAGGCACGTCGCTGGGTGCGGCGGTAGACCAGGGGACCGCTCAGGGGAGGCTGCCTCCGGCGTCGAGCAAGGCGCTGGTGTTCCCGGCGCGGCCGGGCTACGGCACGCTCTGCCGGAGGTGCCGCGTGCGCGCCAACCATTTCCTCGTCCAGGTGGCGGACAAGGAGATCTACCACTACGATGTATGCATGGCCCCTCTCTCTTTCGTTTAGGTTTTACATTTTTCGATTTTTTTAAAAGAATTTGTTTTTAAGTTTTGTTTGATTGAATCGTAAAATGTGCGGGTTTAACGCAATACTGCGCTTGCATGGCTCCACTTTATTCATATTTCTCGTTGTTTCAGTGCAATTTCTATCCCTTTTTACATGTGCAGATCGTGATTACTCCAGAATCGGAGTGAAGGAAAAGAAATCGTTGGATCGTGAACGAACTTGTTAAATTGTACAAGCACCACTTGGATGGGCGACTGCCTGTTTATGATGGTAGAAAGGGCCTTTTCACTGCTGGTCAACTACCATTCAAAGACAAAGAATTTGTTCTGAAACTAACCAATCCTGAGAGAGCAAACCAGGGGTATGGTGTTCTAATCTGTTTCTCATCACATGCGCACGCTTGTTCTTTACATCTGCTTATTTACGTTGTATTAATCCTTGCCTTCCTGGTGCTGCCTGCAGGGAGAAAGAGTACCGGGTGACCATAAAAGACGCTGCAAAAATAGATCTGTACAGCCTTAAGCAGTTCTTGGCTGGTAGGCAGAGGGAGCTGCCACAGGATACTATCCAAGCTCTTGATATTGCTATGAGAGAACGTCCAAATGAGAAGTAAGTAGGTCCTTGTTATGATACATCCGTGCAAAATTCATATCCTTTGAATTCCTATCAGCCTATATATATCGTGTGCTGGACTGACGAATGTATATGATCTCTTCTGCACTTCATCAGTTCTGACTTTTTTTTTTCAAACTGTGACAGGTATGTATCCATCTCAAGGTCATTTTTCTCACAGGCATTTGGACATGGTGGTGATATTGGCAGTGGTGTGGAATGCTGGAGGGGGTACTACCAAAGTCTACGTGCTACACAAATGGGATTGTCCTTAAATATTGGTATAGTTGTGGCTAACTCTTTCGCCTTAAGTCACATACATCACACTCTGTTCTCCTAGTTATTTACTCAGCATGCAGTAGCATATGTAGTATATGTATGTGAAGATCAATTTAAAGATTCTCGAGTGGGAATAATGCATTGCTTGCATTAGTAATGGAAGGGCGGCCCTGGTGCAGCGGTAGTGTCTTACCGTCTGTTACCGGAAGGTCCAGGGTTCGAGCCCCGGCCTCCGCACATTATGTGCGGGTATGACTTGGCGCAGAAATCCCTTCCCCAGACCCCGCACAGCGCGCCTACGGCACTGGGTACGCCCTTTGCATTCGTGGTGCCATTTGTTACTCTGTCTTCAGGGAATAAGTTAGGTCACCCATTGCAGCCTCTACAGGACTACTTTTTTGTATCATTCAAGTGTACTTTGTACTCCCTCCATACCCAAATTTTCAATTTTTAAAATGTTTTTGGCTTTTCTAGGTACATTGCATAAATACATAGAAGCAACTATGAGTCTAAAAAAGCCAAAATGTCTTATACTTTAAAATGGAGGGAATAGTATCTAATAAGAATTTTGTGCATAATTTTCAGTGCTTTGTGGGCTCAATATGCTTTGCTAAATTTTTAATAAGATTGTATTTGTTCTGTTTCAATGTTAAATAACCAGTAATAAAGGTGGTAAAATTTATCTATTACCCTTTCAGATATTTCGGCAACTGCATTTTACAAGGCTCAACCTATTTTGGACTTTGCATTGGAGTACCTCAACCTACGTGACACCTCGAGGCGTTTGTCTGATCAGGATCGCATAAAAGTATTGATATTCTTCTACAATATGCTCATTTACTTCTTAATGTTATACGGTCTGATGGTATGATATTTTGCTGTTTCTGTTTGTAGTTGAAGAAAGTTCTCAAAGGAGTACGAGTTGTGGCTACACATCGCTGTGATATGGCCATACGGTACAAGATTACTGGGATAACCTCACTTCCATTGAATGACTTAATGTGCATATCTATTTAATTTTAATTGATCTTATTTTCCTTAATTCATGCTGCACTGTTTTTTAATGACACATATATTACTCATGTTTTCTTATACAGGTTTGATCTAGATGGGACAAGGGTTTCAGTTGTCCAATACTTTAGACACCAATATAATTACTGTTTGAAACACATTCACTGGCCATGCCTTCAAGGTATATATACCCATGGAGGTCGTGCCTATATCTTTATCTGGAATGTTGTTTTCATACTTCAACACAAGACATCGGTTTGTGTTAAATGGTTTTTGTCAGATTTCTTCAGGATGTCTCTTATTTATGCAGGTTTGCGATATACTTGAAGGACAACGCTATTCCAAAAAGCTAAATGAGTGCCAAGTCACAAGCATCCTGAAGATGGCATGCGAGCGACCAACTCAGAGGGAGGCTAGCATTTTAGAGGTGAATTTTGTAACTTCTCCCATTGTTGACTCTGTTTGTTCTTTTACATTGTAGTCTATAGTATTGTTTGGTATTCAGTATTCATTTGTTTTTACTTTTAATAAAAACCCTACCTTCTCTGTTTTTTCTCAGGTAGTTAATAGGAACAACTATGGTAATGATCATTGTGCCAAAGAATTTGGCATTAAGGTGACAAATGAACTTGCCTTGGTTGATGCCCGTGTGCTGCCACCTCCGACGGTAATTTTCTCTTTTCCTGGACGATTTTTTTACACTCTGATGTTCCAGTTGTCTATACTAATGATCATTTATTTCCATTTTAGCTTAAGTACCATGACTCTGGGTGAGAAAAAGTGTGTAGTCCTTCCGTTGGTCAGTGGAACATGAACAACAAGGTATTGCATGTTATTTTCTGAGCTCCACTTTACCTTTATTCAGTCACACCAAAATTATCTTTTTGGTAAGAATTTTAGTTTTGTGTACCTTCATCTTGTTGGTGACACTTTTATAAGTACCATATTCCCTGATTTACAAATGTAGTAATTGTTTGGTTTCCACAATCTTTTACTGAAATGTTTCCATATCTTTATTGGTAAACAATTTTTTACATGTGTTTATCAGAGATTGATCGATGGAGTATCCATTAAGTATTGGGCTTGTGTGACTTTTGCTTCTTGCTTGCATCCAAATGATGCCCGGATATTTTGCAACAATTTAGTTGGGGCGTGCAATGATATTAGCATGGTAAAGATGCAACACTTGATCATCTACTCCTTTTCACTATTATTTATGGTGGTTTATATATTGTTCTCATTTTGTGTGGTAGCAAATGAATGGGAGACCTTGCGTTGATGTTGGGCAAGCACGCCCAGATAACTTAGAAGCTGCACTCAGAAATACTCATAGACAATCTGCACAAATGCTTGCCCAACAAGGTGTGACTAGGCCACAACTTGATTTACTAATTGTTGTATTGCCAGATGCAAATGCAAGTTTCTTTTATGGTAAGCAAGTCAAATGGCTTTTGAATTTTGTAGTGTTTGTTAGCATACTTTTTGTATGCATTCTTGTTTACACGTTAGCTTTGGCATTTCTGTCTGCAGGAAGGATAAAGTGTCTTTGTGAAACTGAGCTTGGTGTAATAACTCAGTGTTGTCTACCTAAGAATGTTCATAAAGGTGGCCGACAATATCTCCAAAACCTGGCCCTTAAAATTAATGTTAAGGTAACGTGGCCTAGGCAGTTGCCAAATGTGGCCTTTGTACATACTCTAATTCAGTTCTGTACTGTCATTTTGGGCTGTGTTGAACTTTAGTGTAATTGACATTTCACTGAAGTTGTGATTTGGGGTTTGGCTTTTATAGCTCAAGAAAGAAAAAGAGTGGAACGTGGAACTAATGCTGAGATTGCTTACATTGTCCAAAATTTTCACAGGTCGGTGGACGTAATACTGTTCTCAAAGATGCTTTAAATAGGAGAATAGATTTGTTAACAGATTTGCCTACAATAATCTTTGGAGCTGATGTTACTCACCCAGCTCCAGGGGAGGATGCATCCCCATCTATTGCAGCGGTTTGTATTTTGTCTCTCTTTTCCTTGTCATCAACTTGATTTGTGTTGATATTTTCATCACAGGACCTCTGCCAAATAACTTAATAAAGCATAGAACCTGCTTTTCATTTATTTGAGGATAGTTTACTCTTACCCTGTTGAAATTTTGAAGAAACAGTTTGTTGTTATTTCATCTTGACTTCTTGTTGGCATTGCATGTCCTGTTGGAGAGAGATCTCCTTGTGCTTCTGGTTTCTAATTAGTCGTTAAGTTATGATAGGTTGTTGCATCGATGGATTGGCCAGAAGTTTCAAAGTACAGGTGCTTGGTGTCTTCTCAAGCTCATAGGGAAGAGATCATAGCTGATCTTTTCACACAAGTGAAGGATCCTCAAAAGGGACTTCTTAATGGTGGAATGATCAGGCATGCTGAACATCTTAGATGTCAAACTTTGTTGTTCTTCTGATAAACGATCTTTCCATTTTTTAAAAAAGTCATAACGTTGCTGCAGGGCAAATGGGAGCCGCAAACCAACCAGGATAATTTTCTATCGGTTAGTAATTGTCTGTTTTATGTTGCTGCCTCAACTTAAATCTCGTTTCCTTGCATTAAAAGGCAGAGCACCTGCCATTGTGTCCCCACTAGCGCATTGTTTTTATGTGCTAGTAGTTGTTGGCTTGTTGAATAAATATCTCCATAGCTACATCTTGCATCATTGGTAAATAATCTTTAGTTAATTGATTTCCCTTGTACACCTGAAAAATAGAACTGATTTTATTTGATTCCTTGACTTGCAGAGATGGTGTTAGTGAGGGGCAGTTTGGCCAGGTCTTGCTTTATGAAGTGGATGCTATTCGGAAGGTGCTTTTCTTCACGATATTATTGTCTTTTGATTTTCCTTTTAACTTTTTCCCTTTCAAAAAAAATTATTGTCTTCTGATGTATTCTCCTAGCTGTGTTTACTTGATCTATCATCTTTGGTGATCTTTGTGTTTGTACTTCGGCGTGTGCCAGCTTGGAAGAGGGCTACCTTCCTCCAGTTACATTTGTTGTGGTGCAAAAGCGGCATCACACACGGCTTTTTCCTGAAGATCATCGCGCCCATGGACAGACAGATCGCAGTGGAAATATTTTACCAGGTAAAATAAATTTGCTATGGCACAGGACTAGTTCTCTTTTGTGATGAACAATATATAAATTTGCTATGGCACATGACTAGTTCTCTTCTGTGATGAACCATATATTTGCATCTCTCCTTTGCATTCTTATTCTTTCTGGCTAATAGTTTCACTGTGTTCTTAGGAACTGTTGTTGACACAAAGATATGTCATCCAAGTGAATTCGACTTCTACCTTTGTAGTCACTCTGGCATTCAGGTGAACCGATGCTAGATGATTTGATGCTTCTGAAACGAATTCTCTGCTGAACGCTTGTGGTTTACTTATTTTGCACTTTTGGCAGGGAACGAGCCGGCCAACACACTACCATGTTCTGTTTGATGAAAACAATTTCACTGCTGATGCACTGCAGACGCTGACCTACAAACTGTGCTACACGTAAGCATTTTTTACCTCTTGTGATCCTTAACAAAATGCTACATGTTCACTGTCCGAGTTGTGGCTGATTATTTACCTGGACCGTGATCTGGCCTTTTTTCAGGTATGCGCTGTGCACGCGATCAGTCTCTATAGGTCAGCAATTGCTTTACAAATTACTACTCCTATATGCTGTCTGAAGTTGCTGTTATATTCTCCATGTGCTGTATGTTGTTTCCTTTTAGCTCACTGATGACCAATTGAGTTTTATGTGTTGTTGCATACAGTTCCCCCAGCATACTACGCACACCTGGCGGCTTTCCGTGCGCGTCACTACTTGGACGATGGCTTCTCCGACCAGGGTTCGTCTTCTGTGGCGAGCTCTCGCCAACAAGATGGTGCTGCTCGGGCAGTGAAGCAGCTGCCTAAGGTGATGGAGAGCGTCAAGCAGTTCATGTTCTACTGCTGAAGCTATCCTTCTTGCTAGAACCGGCACCAGCACTTTTTGTAGCCTTGAAAACTCCAGGCCGAGTAGTTTGAATGTTGGTCGCATGACTACGAGATCATATTTTGGGCCGGGCGAGTCTTCCGTCCCAAACTGGCCAGACTGCGAATTGGCTGCTGTCGTCATGCTGGCTAGCTTCAGATCATATTTTGGGCCGGGCAAGTGCCTGTGATTTTGAGGTCTTTTCAGTTGCAACCTTGCGGATATTGCTTCTGAAATTTCCTGTACACAAGGTGCTCCAAGTGGTTTGACTTGATGCTGAATATATATGTGGAACAGAGCGTCAGTTCGTAGGCTGTTTGTTGCATTTGGGACACGCAATGTGCGAGTCACGATTTTGTCGTCAGCATCCACGCGTCTGTATTATCCAGTTGTTTATTAGTAAAACGGATAGAGCATTCATCAATCATACTTCTAATGTAGCTTCTCGATTCAAATTTTCAAAAAAAAAAATGAGCTTCTCGATATGATTGTGCACGCTGCGATTGGCCACGTGAATGCAGACTGCCCCAGGTGGAGGTGGGACGAGATGCCGGCGTGCTTATCTGGCTCTGAAACGACCAGGAAACAGCGCTGCTCAAGACTTATCAGCATGCAGCCGGAGTATTATAGGGTCATTATTGGCGGGAGGTAGTCGTCGGCTGACTTCACAGATTCTAACACGGTTTTGGTCAGAGAAAAAAAGAAGATAGTGACGATTGACAGAGAGATTCGGTTGAATGCTCCATGTGTGATCACTTTGTATTTATATGTGTCGTTCGCAAATTAATCGGCAGTCGCCGTCGTCGACGTGCTTGTGGCGAGGCTGAGAGGCCCGGCGTGCGTCAATGGTCCCCGGTATTCGGGGAAACTTGTTCCCTCGCAACAAGGTCGGGACTCGGAAGCAACGCCATGGCGCGGAGGCAAACAATTTCAAACTGGACATTTATGCAGAGGCTAACACTTGCATAGTACAGCTCCAGGTACATAGGGTGGCCACAAGTCGGACACAGTGAAAATGTACCAATATATATGTCCTATATGAATGCGAATCATCGGTTTTGAAATGTCTGGGCCTCATATGTTATCAGACACGAGTGCATCTAGAACTCATTCAGAATTCCTGCTCCTGACGTTAGCAGTTAGCTCTGGAACAATTTTGCGTCAGCTGTTGGTATTGTGGTGTTTCCGTCAGAATTGATTCTGGTCATGGCTAACCGTGTGTTTGGTTGGAGAGCAGAGCGAGCCGGAGCGGGTTCAACCCATTCCCACCAACGTTTGATTTGGGGTTAGGTAGAGATGGGTTCGACCCAGAGGGAATATTCCCATAATATGCGGGTTGGCTCCGTCCGCCAAAATTTGAGGGACGGAGTGAACCCGTCCGGTTCCGTCTGCGTCGTCGTCTCGTCCGTCATCCTCGTCCCTGACCCCGCCCGTCGTCCGTCCCCGACCTCGTCCGTCCAGGCGGCGGCTCACGCCCAGGCGGAGCTCGCCCGCGGCGGCGGCTCGCGCCAGCGCCGGAGCTCGCCCGCGCCAGAGCTCGCCCCGACGACCGCGCGGCGTGAGGAAGAAGATAAGGGTGAGAGTTTGACAGGTGGGGTCCATTGATGACAGGTGGGACCCTCACTAACGCTGTTATCTTGCCATCCAATCCGTATTCCCAATTCCTTCAACCAAACATAAGATGGGTTCACTCTGTCCTCAAAATCAGAGGTACAGCCAAACAGAGGATGGGTTCGCTCCGTTCCTAAAATGAGGGTTGGATCCAACCCAACCCATTGATCCCGCAACCAAACAAACGGTAAGTGCTGCAGGGAAGTGATTATTTTTCAAAACGAACGCGATGGCAGGTGTGGACGAGAGTATATCGGTCAAGAATTGAGTATATTTCGCTCAATACTGTATTAGTAGTCAATAACCTCGCGTTCCGATTGGCTGATTTGTCTCCTTCCGTTCCGTTTTACATTAGTCAACAGCAATCGCCTTCCTGCTCATATGTCGATCTTTCCTAATTAATCCTAACCAAAAAGTGTCTCCTGTATATTGTCTTGTCTTTTGAAATACCACAAGTTTTGGAATATTTTTAATTTATTATATACTGTTATAAAAATAATACAGTACGTAGTAACAAGTAGCAACATCCATCACCAAACCGACCGGTGGCTTTTAATTCCAAGCGGTGAATTGTTAGTCATTGTGTAGTTTCTTCAACCCTTCTAGGAGGTAGTTTGTTGAGGAAGCGACTGACTATTCTGAGCCCATCTAGAACGTTTTACAATCTGTGGCTTACCGGGAAATGGCGGCCTGTGTTTTTGACCCGTCGACTGAACACTGTATGGCGCAACAACAACGACATAGTCTTTTGTCCCAAATAAGTTAGGATAGACTAGAGATGAAACCTAAAAGAGACCAGAAAACAAAGAACACATAGAGGGTATAAGAAAAAAGAATTACGGTTCAGGCACGTTAATTGCTAGTCTCCAAGCGTTCCTATTCATAGCTAAATCCTTAGAAATATTTCACTCCTTAAGGTTTCTCTTAACCGACTCGTTCCAAGTCAGATTAGATCGTCCTCTACCGTTCTTTACATTATCAACCCGCTTTAGAACCCCACTACGCACCGGCGCCTCAGGTGGTCTTTGTTGGACATGGCGAAACCATCTCAACCGGTGTTGAATCAATTTCTCCTCAATTGGTGCCACCCCAACCCTATCCCGAATATCGTCGTTCCGCTCTATCCCTATCCAAACCATCTTAACTCCGCCTATGTTGATTGAAAGATTTTCTTGAGTCGTTTCAACATAGCCGGTTCCAAGCCCGGGTAAAGGAGGAGGGTGTGTCAGGTTCGGCTAACCAATATTTCAAAACTAGTCACTCTCATGGATATAAAACCAACACTGCACGACACGACAATTGATTTTTTTGTGGTAAAGGCTAGAGCTATGCATCTAAAACAAATATGAATTCCTTAGTGGCAGATATCTGTAATTCCAAAAAAATGTTGGACAAAGAGGTGGAATAGTTTGGATTAAATATAAATATTTAAGTAACATCAATTTATTCTACAAACTACATATCTAATACTTTTTTAATGTCACTACATATTTGATATGGACCCCGGACGGGAAAAAACTCAGCTTCAATTCAATTGATAATATATTGCATACCTAGTGAAGCAGGGAAAAAGAATTATTCATGCCGTCATAAAAGTTGCTGCAAAATGGTTGCGACGAAGTACCAGAAACGCGATCTATGCATCTTCGTTTGCATGCCGGCCACCAATGGCGCATGGCGGCAGTGGTAGGAGTGTCCAACAGTCTTGCTATTGCGTTCTTGCCGTTTGCAGTGGCCCGCGGGTGAAAAATAAATACTTGAAAGACGTGGGAGGAATAGTTATTTTACCTTTACTGTCCTTTGAGTCCTAGTTTTGTTCTATTTTTCTTTTAAAAAATAACTATTTAGTCCGCAAACATTACTTTTGGGTGTAATGTTATCACCGAACTCTGAAAGCTCAGTTTCAACATGAACTAGTCTTCAAACTTTTATTTTTGGCTCAGTTTTGTCCCTCATCCTACGTGTTATGCTACGTTGTCATACGCCTCGTTAGTCGGCACAACTTAATTATGACTATGAGAGGAGTACAGGCCATGCCGAGCCAAAAAGACTAGGATATGCACGGTTGACATGGCGGGTCACTGGCCACATGTGGCGCAAACAGCGATTTCTACAAAGAGCAACCATGTGGATGCCAACTGGGGGGGGGGGGGGCACAACGTGTGGCTATGTACAAAATGACATAGGCGCGTGAGAATAATTGGTGGAGCATAGGCAATGAATCGGAGTATCACGGTAGAGGAGGCTCTTGTGAGCTACAATGCCTCTAAGTTTTGCCTCAGCGTCTCAAGATCCCATGATGGATCCACGAGATACGATCTCGTTGTAGGGTGCCAAAGACAACGTTAGGGACAACCAATGCAGCAACTAACACTAGCGTCTCAAAGGATCGATCGACACTCTCCCCTCTCCGGCATCATGTGTAGTTACTTTGGGGACCGTAGCTGCAGATGTTATGTTCTCTTGACACCGATGACTGATGACGATTGATCATCTTTGTTCATGGGTGGCATTAGAGTCACGCCCATAAGACGTGGGACAATGTTTGAGCTAAGAAAAAGGTTTGATATGTGAAGCTACCACTTTGATTTAGTTTGTGAATGAAAATGAGAGCAAAAGTTAAAGTTTGAGGCGTGGAATGGTCACTTTGATAGTTTTTCAGGAAAAATTGGAGCGGAAAGGTGAAGTGTAAGACCGGAATGACTATTATAAAAGTTCATGAAAGAATTGAATTTGAGCATTGAGCCAAAATAGAGGATGAAAATAACTATTTCGCCAAAGAGTTGGATCTACATCAAGTGGTTGAAGAGTACATCATGTGGTTAAAGGGACATACAAACAGTGACGGGTATTTTGAAACGCAGGGTTTGTGTGTCTTCAGAAAAATTGATGTGACAAAATCTTTTTCATTTGACAAATGTGTGGAAAATGCACATACTGATAAGCGCACGTGTGCACGTTACCAACCACAGCTGTAGATAGACAATTATTGTATGGACGAAAACTATATATGTAAAGAGCAAGGGAGACTCTCGGTTGCGCACCTGATCATATCTTGCCAAATGACAATGCAAGGTGTAGTCAAATACTCAAATTAGGAGCTTACTTGACACATCCACTCCTTTGTAGCCGCAAGATCCACGTACACACGAGAGCACACAGGCTCATAAGTGCTAGAGGCTTATCTTAGCTTGGATAATTAGCCAAATCAGTGTATCACGTGCGAGTACGTCAAGAATAACACTGTGATAGACTTGTGCCTTTGTGCGCAACTACATATATGCATGCATGCAGTTTTCCTGTTAGATTTATTTATTTATTTATTTTTGGCTTGCTGCATGATTCCAAAACAGATTTACGTAGGAGTAAGATGAATGTATAAACCAAGGATATTGCAACTATATGTATGTACAGTATACCTTAAAGCTTAAAACAATACTCTATGCAACATTGATTGGTGGACTACAGGGGAAATGAACTACCATCAAAAAATATAATAATAAAATCTTCTGACACTCCCGGTTCTATTCGTTTTGGGAGGAGCTCCTTGGCGTGCTTAGGATTAACGTGGATCCGAGGAAGACAGTGACGCAAAAGGGAAGGGGATGTGGTTGGATGATCGATTTTCTATAGCTTCGGGGATAACGAGGCGATTTTTACAACGGGACACCATAAAAATGCATATTATGCTCATATACACCGTCAAGCGGAGGATTTGTCCAAAGACATTGCAAATTCGTGATTCATTGCTTGAACACACCGTATTGATTATTTTAATCGGTTTTCACTTTTAAGGAGAGAGAAGGTACGCGAAATGTCCACAATACCCTCGTATTCTACCTCCAGCTCCTCACAGATATTTAAGCAAGGTAGTAACGCGGGGGGACCATGCCCGCCCGCCGCTACCCCTATCCGGCCGCGCAGGCCAGGCACCCTCCGCGTGCGCCGTCGCGCCGCCCGGCCAGCCCGCCCCTTGGCCGCTCCCTCCACCAGCGGACGCCGCGCCGCCCCATCCTCGCGGTCGGCCGCGCCGCTCCATCCCTGCCCCCTCCGCTGGCGGCCGCAACGAGCGCGGCGGGTGCCTAGACGGCGGTAGCCGCGGCGCCCCATCTCCGCGGTCGGCCGCACCGCTCCCTCCCTACTCCCTCCGCTGGCGGCCGCAACGAGCGCGGCAGGCGCATGGACGGCGGCGGCCGCGCCGCCCCTCCCTGCTCCCTCGCTGGCAGCTGCAACGAGCACGGCAGGCGCATGGACGGCGGTGGCGTGGACACGAATCAGAGCTTCCTCGGCGAGTGCGAATTAGACGCCGGCGGTGTGCTACGGCAAAATTCAGTGCATAGCTAGAGGTTAAAGACGAGGGCAATTAGGATATTTTTCCTACCTTCTCTTTCTTCAAAGCTGAGAAATAAATAAAATAATCGTCGTGGTGTGTTTGGGCAAACAATTACGAATTTGCGATGTTTTTGGGCAAACTCTCCCGTTGGCGGTGTGTGCCAGCCAATTATGTGTTTTTCTAGTGTCCTGTGGCAAAAAATCGCCTAATAACAAATATAAACTCTTGATCCATGTACAGTAATGCCACGTTGCAGTTGCCCGGCCTTACTGACCGGAGCTTCCCACCTTTTGGCTCAAAAGCTAACTTTCGAGATTGTTTTTTATTTTTACCAAAAGTCAGTAAAACCTTTAGAACGTGTTGTAGTTTTTTTTAAAAAATTTCTCGTAAGCCAGTTTTTCAAAATTTGAAAAGTCAACTCCCCACCTAAACTGTTTGTTTCATTTTCTGCCTTTTAGCCGGCAAGAAACTAATAATAAACAAAGTTGAAACAAACAGGTCTCGGTACGTCCCACAGCTAGACACACACACCCCTCGCGTCCTCGCTCGTGCGGTTGAATTGGAAGGTGATACTCCACAGCCTACTTACTGTGTCAGTATTCACTAGTCACTACATATAGCAAGGTAGGCACCACGAGTACTCTGGGGGCTCACACAAGTGGTACTCCAAGGTAGTTCGCTCAAGAGACCTCTGTGTGTGTGTGTGTCCGTGGTCGTCCCTGAGAACGAACCAACTAGCCGGTGGATCGACATGGTGTTCGGCAGCGACCGTGCCATGGGGGCGGCCCCCGGCGCCGACGGCGCGAGCTCGATGCGGTTCGCGCTGCACGTGATGCGCGGGCGGTGGTTCATGTTCTTCGCGTCCATCCTGATCATGGCTGCGGCCGGCGGCACGTACATCTTCGCCATCTACTCCAAGGCGATCAAGACTTCGCTCGGGTACGACCAGCAGACGCTCAACACGCTGAGCTTCTTCAAGGACGTGGGCGCCAACGTGGGCATCCTCCCGGGGCTCATCAACGAGGTCACCCCGCCGTGGGTGGTGCTGGCGTGCGGCGCCGGCATGAACCTGGTGGGCTACCTCATGATTTACTTGGCCATCTCCGGCCGCACGGCGCGGCCCCCCGTGTGGCTCATGTGCGTGTACATCGCCGTCGGCGCCAACTCGCAGTCGTTCGCCAACACCGGCTCGCTCGTCACCGCCGTGAAGAACTTCCCCGAGGACCGCGGCGTGGTGCTGGGCCTGCTCAAGGGCTTCGTCGGCCTCAGCGGCGCCATCTTCACCCAGCTGTACCGCGCCATCTACGGCACCGACAACGACGGCGCCGACCTGGTGCTGCTCATGGCGTGGCTCCCCGCCGCCATCTCGCTCGTCTTCATCCCCACCATCCGCATCATGCCGCGGGACGGGAGCGCCGCCGCGCGCGGGGAGCGCAGGGCCTTCTTCCTCTTCCTCTACGCCTCCATCGTGCTGGCCGCGTACCTGCTCGTCATGAACGTCGTCGAGCTGGAGGTGATCCGCTTCCCGAAGCCGGCGTACTACGTCACGGCCGTGGTGCTCCTCCTGCTCATCTTCTTCCCGATCGTCATCGTCGTGAAGCAAGAGCTCAAGACCTACCTCGCGCCGCCGGCGCCAACAGCAGAAACCATTGTGACGATCACCGTCGACGAGAAGACGCGGGCGGAGTCGCCCGGTCGTCGCACCCAGCCCCAGGCCATCGCCGCCGCCGAGGACGACAACAGCAGCAGCAGCAGCAGCAGCTCGCCGTCGTGCTTCCAGGACGTGTTCCGGCCGCCGGCGCGTGGCCAGGACTACACGATCCTTCAGGCCCTGTTCAGCGTGGACATGCTGGTGCTGTTCGTGGCCACCATCTGCGGCGTCGGGGGCACGCTGACGGCGGTGGACAACATGGGTCAGATCGGTCAGTCCCTGGGCTACCCGCAGCGTTCCATCTCCACCTTCGTCTCCCTGGTGAGCATCTGGAACTACGCCGGGCGCGTGGTCTCCGGGTTCGCCTCCGAGTACGTGCTGGCCCGGTACAAGGTGCCCCGCCCTCTGGCGCTGACCGTGGTGCTCCTCCTGGCGTGCGTGGGCCACGCGCTCATCGCCTTCGGCGTCAGCAACGGCCTCTACGCGGCGTCCGTGATCCTGGGCTTCTGCTTCGGCGCGCAGTGGCCGCTGCTGTTCGCCATCATCTCCGAGGTGTTCGGGCTCAAGTACTACTCCACGCTCTACAACTTCGGCGCCGTGGCCAGCCCCGTCGGCTCCTACATCCTCAACGTCCGCATCGCCGGCCGCATGTACGACGACGAGGCGATCCGGCAGGGCGGCCGCCGGGGCAAGGACCTCACCTGCGTCGGCGTGCGATGCTTCAGGGAGTCGTTCCTCATCATCACCGGCGTCACGCTGCTCGGCGCGCTCGTGTCGCTGGTGCTCGCGTGGAGGACCAGGAACTTCTACCGCGGCGACCTGTACGGCCAGTTCAGGGAGGTCGGCATGGCCGGGAAGTCGAGTGAGGACGGGAAGGTGCATGAGGCCGAGGCGAGCAGCAGCGGTGGTGGTGCCAGTGACTCTGACACCAAGGACACTGGTAGCAGCGAGACCGCTAATGGCAGCAAGGTCTGAATTGTTGACGACGTGTTCTGTGTATCTCTCAGGGTTATACACATTTGAGCTTGTACTATGTGCGTATGATCACCAGCTGCTCTGCTCTGCTCCGTCGCCTCGCCTGCACGCACGGCCGGGACACCAACTCCGTGCGCGCGCACGAAACGGAACCTAACTATGCGCCAGGACGGTCCAACGGCGCGTACAGGTCCCGGCGAGCAGGCCGGCGGCCTCGGGGCAACACGAACACATACGTCGTCTGGGCAGGCACAACAAAACCGTAAGCGGATCCTCCTGGGACAAATGGGCCATAAGCCCACACACAGTGAGCCCAGATGGAATGTTCAGACCCGCATCTGGCGCATCGAAGGCGGCAACGGAAAAGGAGGCCCATTATTACTCACTGCAACAAAAAGTGGAAGGCCCGCGTGGCTCACTAGTCGCTGCTGCACGCAAAGCTTGAAGGACTCCGATTTATAGCGACGAAAAAAACGTCTATTTTGGCTCCTCTTTACTGGGAACATGCTGAATCTTCAGCAAGCAAAGAGATTACATGAGCCAGGATGGATGGATACCAAGTTTGGTTCCTCTCAGGATCCCTAAAACTTCCTAGAGTATTCAACTCGTCGGCTGCTCTATTACATGTTCGAGGGGGAATGGGAAGAGGACTAATTCTTCTCAACCTTGCTTAGTGTAGTCTCTGTCCCTTCCCCCGAGCGCCCCCGCTCCGGGCGACTCGGGGGACGCCACGCCTCCGCGCCAAGAAGCCCCTCCACCTAGCCCCCTCCGGCCGCCGTCGCCGCCCTACAGCTCGCGGTGGCGGCGGCCAGCGGCGGTGGCCCTCAAAAAGGGGTCCCGCCGCACCGCCCGTCGCTCCCTCCAACTGTTACCTCCGTCGTCCCCCCTCCCTCGGTCTTCAACCTTCGGCGGCTCCGGCGAGCTTTGGGGTGGTCGGCCCGCCGGATTTGCTCCCTTGTGGGCCGGATCTAGCGGTTGACGCCGTCTGCACCCTCCCCGGGCGTGCTTGGCTGGCCGTCCATGGCGGGTCGACTTCCCGGTGGGTCGACGGCTTCCCAGCGGCGTGACGACTGCACGGCCCCTCCTGGCGTGGTGGATCTAGGCGGGATCCGACCGCCGGCGCCTGGATCCTCGCCCCTGGCGCGCTCTGGCGGCGGTCTGGTCCGGGTGGCTGTCCTAGAGGCAGGCCGGTGGCGGCATGGGCCTCCTGGCATGTGGATCTGGGTGGGTTCCAGCCGCCGGCGCCCGATCTGCGCCCAGCGCGCTTCGGCGGCAGCCTGGCCACTGATGGCTGGGGGATTGGGTGCTTCCGGTCCCGTGGCTGGGGGTGTAGGGTGCGGGGTCGGGTTTGCTGCGTTCAAGTGATGTGCCCTGCTGTTGGCCTTGATTTCGTCGTGTCGCCGCTGCAGGTGCTCGTGTCGCGGGCTGCCCTGACAGATGCTCATAGCTGGGTGAAAACTTGCCCGGCTCGCCCGGGCCGGCGGCAGTGGCCAGCTAGCGTCATGTTCTTCACTGGAGGTGCCGTCGAAGCTCCTGTCAGTTTGGGTAGATTGTGGTCGAAAGGCCTACTACTGCTTCGATTAGCGTTGTTGGTGTCCGTGGATCTCAAGATCCTTTCTGAAGGTTTCGCTACAACACTCATGCAGCCGCTCGTTGTGTGCCTCGTGATCATCTTCGCAAGTCGTCATCATTTTACCCTGCAGCGGCTACCTGGTCGTGGGCGGGTGTGTTTGGTTTTGTCCCGCTGTGGCTACCTGGTCATTGGCGTGGCTCTTCTGCACAACGGCTACCTGGTCGTTGGCGCTCTATTTCGCAGCGGCTACCTAGTCGTTGGCGGACGTTGTTGTTTATACCCTGCAGCGGCTACCTGGTCGCTGGGGAAGAACTCCACCATCCTGGCGAACGTTGCGTTGATGTATTTCTCTTTGCAGGCATAGATAGTTGGTTAGGGTTGAGGCGAGGTTGTCCCCTCCCCCATATACTCTTGCTGTTTACCTGTGTTTTTGTTTTTGAGTTTTCTTCTTTAGGGTTTCGTAGGTAATCCTTGGATTACTTATGAGCCCTTTGTATCCATGTGTTCTGGTCTTTTTTTTGTTCCTTTCTCTTAATGAAAAATGGGTAAAAGACCTGATGGCGAAAAAAATACATGTTCGAGGGCAAAAGTGAACTGATCAAGAAATAAAATTTTGACCCAAAAGGTTACGAAGCATCGTTATCAGATATATGTGAAGTGCTGCAGTATTAGTCAGTACCTGGCCTTTGCCATTTGTGAAGTGCTGCATCCCGCGGCCTTGCTCCCTTCCCGGCCCGCGAACTCCATTCAGCTATACGAACTACTAGTATGCTTTGAACTATATAAGCAGCAAAGCAGTAGGGCGACGCAGGCTTCGGCTCCTCCATGAATCCCATAACTGCTTCAATGAACATTCAGACAGCCAAACTGAAGACACATACGCCCAGGACATGGAAATATGATAGGTTCCATTTCATAGATCTATAATGCAAATGTCGACAGATAACTTGTCGAGTTCACAGGCACGACAAAGCCAACACTTAGCATCAGCACCAAGGCAACGAAAGCTACTGTACACCGTTCCAAATTACACGTCATTCAAGAATCTTGAAAAGTCAAAATATTTCAAATTTAATCAAGATTATAGACAAAATTATATAACATAAAATAGGTATACTACGAAAATATAGTTAATCAAGAATCTAACTATACTTAGTTAATATTCTAAATATTATTATCTTAATGTATAAATTTGATCAAAGTTGAGATAATTTGACTGTCTAAGATTTTTAGAATGACTTATAATTTGAGACGGAACGAGTAAATGAATTCACTTAAGACCATCCGTAGCCGGTCCTGGATCCGGTTCGGTGAAGCCGGATACAGGACCAAAACGCTCGCAGCGGGGTCCTAGATCCCCGCCTGTAAAGAACAGGACGCCTCTCGGTCCGGTGCCTACCCAGGAAGTACAGCATCCTTCGGTATGCACCACGCGCGGGGCCCGCGCTCGTCCTACGCCCACCCAAAGCTCCACAGGCCTCGCTCGCGCCAGGAGAGGGAAAAGGGGAGGAGAGAGGAGGAGGTCCAGCCGCCGGAGCTCCATGGCCGCCACCTGCCCGCACTTGTCATGGCCGCCGCGCCCAAGGGAGAAGGGGGAGCCGCCAAGCCCGAGGAGCACGGAGGCCGCTGCGCCCGAGGGAGAAGGGGTTTGCTCGCCGGCCCCGCGCTCGTCGGAGAGGAAGGCCCACGTCCCACTTCGGAGGAGGACTCCCCGCACCGGCCGAGCTCCGCCGCGCCCATCTCGCCCGCGGCCGGCAGGCAGTGGCAGCGAGTGGAGGAGGAGCTCGTGAGCTCGGGGATGGCAAGCCCGAGCCGTCCTTCGAGCCCGCGCCGGGAGCAGAGTAAGGTGGAAGGCCGCTCCTCCACTCGCTGGGGCAGCCGCGGGGTCCACGCGCGCCCTCGTCGGGGCCGCCGTGCGCCCTCCAGTCTCGCCGGCCCGCCGCAGGGAGCTCCGGCCCCTTGCCCCGCCGCTGGACACGAGAGAGAGGCCGGGCACGAGGAGGACCGCCGCCGGAGTTGTGGAGGGAACGGGGAGGAGGAGGAGAAGGGAGGGGCGCCGGAGCCGGAGTTGTGGAGGCGGAGGGAACAAGGCCTTCGACGCCTGCCGTCATGCCGCCCGCGGGAGCCCGCCGCGCTGCGCGCCCTCGCCCGCCGGAGCCGTCGCGGCCACGCTAGCCGACCGTGGCTCACTCGCCGCCGCGCTCGCCGTCCATGGCCGCGTGCCCGAGCTATCGGGGAGGTGGAGGTCAGGAGGGAGGGGGAGGCCGCGTGGGGGAGCCCCGCGCCTCAATGGCCGAGCCGCCGATAGCGCCCTCACCGGGGCCTCGCCGGGGCCGCCGCGCGCCCTTGCCGGAGATGGAGGTGGAGGTGCAGGGCGGCCATGGCGCTAGGTGGAGAGGGAATGGAGGCGCCGACCGGTCGAATGGATAAGGCAAGGAGAAGAGGGGAAAAGGAAAAGGATAATAAAAAGGGAGAAAAAAGAAAAAAATCTAGACCAGTAGGCCCTACGGTGTATAAAGGATTGATATAAAAGATGTATGGGTGCAGAAGAAATTGGTACAGAGGAGAGAATATCGATGACTATAACAGAATATATTTTTTTTAAAGGAGAGATTCAGAGTAACATAATTACGGTTAGTGTAACAACCCGGCAACATATGCTTGGAATAGCAACGATCCGAATGATTTTTCGCCACACGGCACGCAAAGGTGACACGGAAAGGACGTGACACAGCTTGACACGGCGGTGCCTGGCCCTGGCGCCATGGCGGGGTCGACTTTTTTTTGTTTTTGGCGCTTTCCGCACTCGCCTGTTGCCTGTTGCCTGTTGCTGGCTCCATCTGTGTGTTCAGTTGTTCACTGCCCCATAAGGCGAGTATGGCTACGTGCGTCTGCTCGCCCGAAGGTGCGTGCTGTGGGTGTGGCCACAGTCGGCCGGGCGACGCGACCCCGACCCCGACCCCGACCCCGTGCGGTGGCGCGGCGAGCGAGCAACACGAGCGAGGCTGCAAAGCTCCAGCGAGTGCCCTCTGCAAGGCAGCAAAGCCCCAGCTCTGGCTCGACTTGCCCGGGCCTCGCTTGCTGCCGTTGCCAACTCTATCCTCACCGGCCACAGCTCATCCTTCAGTTCGTGCTCCTCTTCTTGCATGCCTCACTGTTAATTTCGTGCCAATTATATAATCCCGTCGGCCATCACTCTCCTCGACCAAAAAACATGGCGCAAGTTGCTTCTGAATCCAGCAAGACCCAAAGCCACCACTTCATCATCAGCCGACATTAGGATGGAGGGAGTAATTAATTGAGCTAAAGGATTATCCATGCATAATCCACTTCTCATACCCTCCCTGCCCATTTGTATTGGATTAACAAAAACATCCGTAGGTATCCAAACCAACAGATACTAATATCCGTAAACTTATCATTATGCGTACTCCGTATGTCATAAAACAAGTGTCATCTTTGTATTATGAGTTATGCTTTTATAGGTTAACAAATATATACAAGAAAATATTAATGTCTATAGTACATAATTAGTTCACTTAATCTGTTAGACGATCAAGCTGTTTCTCGGTTGTTTGGCTAAAGGGACATGTAGGGTCTCCTGGCTTGGAGGCGAAGGTTGTTTAGGATAGATCTTATCTTGTTGTACGACTTGACATGTAGAGATCTTCTAACTTGTAGGTGAAGGTTATTTAAGATAGATGTTATCTAAGTTTGTTGTAATCTCTTTTTAATGTACAATCCACGCTAGAGGGTTTTTTTTCTTTTTTTTAGTTACACAGTAACACAACACACACAACACATGCACCCTCACTCATACAAACAGACGTACGCAAATCTTACCCCTATGAACACCTCTAAAAGACCGAGACGGCAGATCTTTAAGTTCACGAAGTCACCACAGACGCCTCGCTATCGACGGAACGTCGTCTACCACTTAATGCATAGCGTCGAAAAATTTTAGAATAAATTTAGAAAAATAAGAACACCAGTACCAAATCGAGGACTTACACTCTAGTGAAAAGATTCCACCACAAAGAACTCAACCACACAACAGAGGCTTTTCCTGGTTTATTTAATATAAGAGCAAAATGCACCAGAGCATGCTCTAGTACCTTTATATAAATATACTAGTTAAATTTTTCCAACGGGTGACACTTGTTTTAGGAGACGGGAATATGTAGATGGATATACTCGTCGAGTTGTCGTGGCTACTCGTGATAACTGTCCCCACTTGTTTACGTGTTCGCGGTTCACGGCTTTCGGTAGTCCTTTTTCGCACGCTGCTGTCTGCGCGCATTATTGCTCTCAATGCTCTGCACGTCTGATCGAGGCCAAGGTGTGCATGCTGTGGGTATTTATAGGACGCTTCCCGGTTCAAGCTACGGCGACATCAGTCCATCTATCGGCGGCGGGCGCGCATGCTGTGAGTGGCGACGCGGCCGAGTGCGGTGGCGCGGCGACCGGCGAGCGAGCGAGCGACACGAGCTGAGCGACTGCCCTGCTGCAACTGCAAGCTCCAGCTCGTCGTGCCACCACACGATTGCTAGCTCGACTTGCGCGCGCGGTCGCCTCGATCGCCTGAACGCCATGGCGCAAGCTGCTCCTTCTGAATCCACCAAGAAGAGTGGCACCAAAACCCCCACCTCATCAGCGGCCGACGAAGCTCATCAGCCTGAAAGCTACAGCGACCTCGTCTCCAGTCTCCCCGCCAGAGGAGGGTGGGTGTCGCTCGTGCAGTACCAGAACTACTGGCTGAACCCCGGCAGGCTGCACCAGATCATCCCCGTCAAGGAGCTCTACAAGCCTCGCGCCGACGACATCATCCTCGCCACCTACCTCAAATGCGGCACCACGTGGCTCAAGGCGCTCGCCTTCGCCATCACGACCCGCGGCCGCCACCACCACGCCTCCGCCGGCGGCGACCATCCTCTGCTCACTGTGCACCCGCAGGAGGCCGTGCCGCACCTGGAGGTGCACACCCCGGGGCAAGGCCTGGCGGACATCGAGAGGCTGCCGTCCCCGCGGCTGCTCGGCACGCACCTGCCCCTCTCCCTGCTCCCGCCGGCCGTCGTGTCCCCCACCACCGGCTGCCGCGTCGTGTACCTGTGCCGGCAGCCCAAGGACGTGTTCGTGTCGCTCTGGCACTTCGTGAACGGCATGCGCGGGGGCAGGCCCCCCGTGGAGATGGACACCGCGCTGGACATGTTCTGCGAGGGCGTCTCGCCATTCGGCCCCGTCTGGGAGCACTACCTCGAGTACTGGAAGGAGAGCCTGGCGAGACCTGAGCAGGTGCTCTTCATGAGGTACGAGGAGATGGTGGCCGACCCGGCGCGAGCCGTGAAGACGCTCGCCGGCTTCTTCGCCGTGCCGTTCACCGACGAGGAAGAGGGAGCAGGGGTCCCGGAGGAGATAGTGAGGCTGTGCAGCTTCGAGACGCTGAGCAAAAGCAACCAGACCGGAGATCTTGATTGTGGAGACAACACGGTCATTGGGAAGTCGACGTTCTTCAGGAATGGCAAGGTTGGGGACTGGGAGAACCACATGACCAAAGAGATGGGCAAGAAGGTCGACGACGTTTTTGAAAAGAAGCTCAAGGGGTCTGGTCTCGTGTTTTAATGATTATTATCCATGCATGGCTTTTGTTTGTGTGATGATGTTGCTTGTCTGGAATAATCATTTGCACTTATAGCAGTACCGAGTACTATTTATGTAATGGGACCTTCCAAGTTCCAATATTCTACTCAAAATAAGTTTCTATGAAGTTTTTACAAGAAAAGATCAAGCTGGGGTTTAGTCTTGTATTTTGATTACCCATGCCTTTCGACTGTGATGTTTGTCTAGAGAATAATCACTGTACAGTAGTATTTATGTGTAATGGGATCTTACTACTTACTCAAATTCGATTGTGCCGATAATGTGTACCAGTCATCTTTATGTATGTATTTTGGTCTCAGCCATGGACGACAGATATAAATCGTGGTAATACAGAATCAATGCACATAAAATTTGTGAATTTTCTGTTTTTTTCACCAATTTTGTTAATATTAATTTTGTTTTTCACCAATTGTGACAATTTATAAAGTCTCTCGACATTGGATACAAATGCTTTAATTTGATATTATGCTTCCCAAGCCGTGCAAAAAAAATGCTACTTTATCTTATTTAAACCTAAATTTAGCTATTACTACTAGTTAGTAAGCCTTACTATCTGCTAAAAGCTAGTGCTTTGCTATTGTCATGAGAACTAGTACAAAGGGCGCGCACCTGCGCGCCAATATTCTGGGAAAGATAAGCAAATATAATAAGATGATATAATATTATAAGTCTTTGTATGATGGTTGGGCTTGGTATATGTAAAGTTTGTCGCAGCATAGTGCATGGATGGACAGGCATAATAGAAATTATGATTCGTTAAGTTTTGGTACAATAACTTTGCTTGGTCTAGAGTAAAAGTACAGTCATATAAAGTGGTGATGTACATAATTAGGGTACATTAATACATACACACCAATAGGATGTATATTTTTGCATGTGGTGCCTTGATAGCAAGTCAGCGTTCTGCTATATATGTAACATCAGAAAAGGTAAAGACCAGTTCCTTGAATGAGAAAGTGAATCCTCTCATGTAAAAAGGCATACTCCTAGCAATAATAATATCACAAGAATTTAACTACCAATTATCTAAAGAGAATAAAGAGAGATATAGTAGGACTTGATTCGACCCAAGAGATCATAACATCAACAGCTAGTTGTTTCTAGAAATCTAATGACAACTGAAGTAAACAGTGCAATATCCATGAGTATTCCCACTATTTTAGAGAGACAACTTCCAACACAGACTGTAGGCAACCATGAGCTGCAATTAACTTCCCACTAAAGTACATTTTCTTCTAATATAACCATAGCATGAGGAGCAAACTCTCTTGCATTCCCACCTACATTTTTGCAATATAAAAAAAGATTACCCATCTCCTCATGAATCAGACCAAGTAAAGCAGAAAATTGCGTGTGCTCCTTATCAGTAGCCTTCATGAGTTCTGTAATTGGCACCATTAGGAAGTAAAAGGCTGCTCTAGTTTGAAAAAGAAGAAATTCTTGTAGCAAATAAGCAGCAGGAAAATTAAAGGCATGAACTTTCTTATAACCATATTGATCCTGCACAAGGACTAAATGGAAACTGCACATCAGAAGATTGTTGCAAGAAACTCGAGCATGCGAGAGATCTGCTATAAACACAAAGTAATGGACATCGAAAAAATTTCCATTTTGCCGTGTAAGGATCAAATGAAGTTGTACATCAGAACACGTAAAGATTACTGCAATGTAGCCAGTTCCTTTTTTTTGTGAATCAGTCGGTAGACAGTTCCAGGCTCTAGCATGTGGGAAGATTCGTAATACACATAGGAGGTTACCTGTCTGCCAACTCCAGCAATGAGGTCAGGCCACCAGCCAAGCACAGCACCAAGACGCCAATGGACCCCAGACTGGACCAGCCAAATGAGCAGCCCAAAATTACAGAGAACCAGTTGTCTGCTCTAAAAAAGAAAATTGTGTCAATATTCAGTTGCAAACATATGTGATGAGGAACAAACAGAAAAGCCTTGCTCAAAAAAGTGAATTATAAAGGTGCAAACTACGCTACGCCGGTGTTGACAGAAGTTTATTGGAGTAGGCCATCTTTCACATTTTTTGTCTTCATCATGTATCTGTCAAATATGAGTTGTTAGTCAATGCATACTGAACTAATAATTTGTATGATAGTGTGTCAAGAATTTCATAAGCCTCTAAGCTAAAGTATATTTATTCCAAGGAGTTTTCACATGACTTCCACGAAATATGGGTGGTTGTTTTTCTTCATCAGCCATCTCAAGTAAGATTTTTTTCCCTTCTCATGAGATTAATTTGGTAACAACACTACTCAAATTGCATATATAAAATATTGCCCTAGAATACCCTACAAACAAGAAGCAGTACTAAGATGACTAAAAAAACATCAGGTCATGGAGGTTGAGCAAGCACCTTACATGTATCTGGCACACTAGCTCCTATTTTGTTTCATATGTGTTTCTACGCCATTTGACTGGACCCACCTGCTAACAGAGATACTATTTGCACTCAATTATTCAAGAAGCAATCTGTTGTCTCCCAGTTAACGCCCACTCATTCATAAATACCAATTATCTTAGCAGCTAACCAATGTTTTTAAGAAACAATTAATATCTTTCTTGATCAAAGAAAAGGTAGGCATTACGCCATGTAGATTACAGTGGAGGAAACACTACAGAACTGAAGACACTATGAATCAGTAAAATATTGAAATGTTCTTATTGAGTTCTTTTAGAGAAAAATTTCAGCTCATATAAAATGATAAAATTATTTCCGAAACATTTAGAGTATCACCAAACTGAATTTTATAAAACAAATTTGGATAAAATTCCTATTTGAGTAGTGTTAAGATTTCGATTGGCAATTGGGACTCCATTATAGCTTCATAGCCAAAAAAAAGGAGCCAATTTGGTTTATGACTGTGAATTGAATTCTGGAATGATTTGCCTCCTCAGGCATGACCAGATTGGATAATTGTATGCAAGCTCTCACTGAACAAGCAAATGAGCCATTGCAGGATAAATTTTGCAAGTAAAAAAAATAGTGCTTTTGATAATCCTGTTGTTCGCAAGTACAAACACAGTTTTTTGTTTGTATCATATTTAAAGAACCCTCTAAAGAAATCTTATAACACCACTATTTGATGAGATCCAAATACAAATTGATTAATCTAAGGTCACATTGGCATGGCCCAGAGTTCTTACCTTGTCCTCTCTGTTCAGAGTAACCCAGCTCTCTGGATGCAATCCACATTGGTAGAGTGTAGCAGGTAGTTTCAAATCTCCTTATTACATTCTGATCGTATGACCTAGGAATTCAAACCTGAAAAGTTGACACGAAATTACGGAGCAGAGAACATTGTAGACCATATATATGTGGATAATGTACAAAATTTATAGAAGGGAAATAGTGGCCCTTTCATATGAGGAATATGGGATCTCTGATAACATAGAAGATACCTGGAGATTACACACTGACCAATTTGGCAAAACGTAAATGTTTTATTTTGTTCCATATCTGCAAAATATAAGCACTCATAATTAAAAATAATAAATAGGGTCTAAAATATAAGCTCCAAAATATTTAAAGGGTCTATTACTGGTACTTTTATTGTCTCAAACTTTAGTCTATCAATACCTAAGCATTTTACGGCACATAACTGCGAAGTATTTTACATATGTGTTAAGATCATGGCACTTGATAATTTTATATTGGATGAGCAACCATGGAATGTGAAATGAAAACAGAGCAACTAATACTGAGGATGTCGATGCAGACAACTATGAGGCTACCTGCACAAATCAGACTATTTTTTAACGCAATGAAATTAATCTGACTAAAAATGGTTGTCAGAGTATCATCACTAAGAATCAAATAGTTTTTCCCCTTTTGGAGACATATATACAAAAAAAATCATCTATCAAAATAATCGAAGTGCTAACCTTTTTTTTATGTTGCTATAGAGAAGCAGCACGCACCTAGGGTTCCATGTAGCACACGAGAAGGCGAGTTCTGGCGGGATGGGACCATGGTACTGACCACCGGCAGGGCCATGACGGACGCATCGTGGCCGGGGATGGAGGCCATTGGGCCCCCTCATGGGGACGGCCAGCCTCCGCAGATGGATGAAAATGATAAGGATATTTTCCGACCGTATTCGACACCGAATTCATTTAGAGGGGTTTAAATCCGTCATGTTGAAACATAAGTGAATTGTCCGTCTCTCCCCATCAGCTTAAGCCTTTAGGTTGAATTGGTTGGTGCATGCAACTCAATATGTATCGGAGCCAGAGCTCTTGAGTTCGAATCCTGATTAGCGCAATTAAAATAAAATAATTGTTGCTCGCTCCTATTCCACGTCTGAGGCTCGTCCGTCGCTGAGATCTCTCACCAGAGCCTCGACATGAGGGAGAGTGTTGGAACATAAGTGAATTGCCCTCCTCTCCACATTAGGTTAAGCTTTTGGGTTGAATTGGTTGGTGCATACAACTCAATATGTCTGTATCTATATCCGGATATTCAACATCCGATAATGTATCCGTATCCGAATACTAAAATCTCATATTTATGATATCGATACCCAATCTTATCCTATCTGGCATGGTTGACACTATCCGTATTCAAATCCGAATCTGGGTCTAGATATGAAAACAAATGTGGTTTGACTGATATCTGTTAATATCCGATCCGTTTTCATCAGGTGTCCGCACCGGCGCAGCACCAGGCGTAGTTCGCCGGCACCTTGCCCTTGCGGCGCGAGAGGGTAGGGGTGTGGAGGAAGAGGGCCGCCGCTACCGCCGCGTGCCGTCGCACGACCGTCATTGTCACATCATGCTCGCATCGAGAGAAATGGAGGAAGAGGATGGGAAGTTTGTGTTTTTTTGATGTGCAAGAGGGGTGAGCGATAAATATTTGCGTGGAGGGGCAACGTGGGCTCTTGTGGCTACGGGAAGGGAGGGAGGGGATTGGGCTGAGATGGACCAATAGGAGGAAAAGCAGGTGATTTGGTGCTGAAGTGGATCAATGGCTGCTTTTGGGGAGATGTGGCCCCAACCACTATCTAGGAAGCCCGTCGTGAATAGGGAGTTAAAATTGTACTTCTAACTACAAACACTAAATGGTTCATAACTCTGCAAATAGGTGAATTTAATTATTATTATTATATAAAACTCCCTCAGTTCTTAAATAAACTTGTATAAATGAATTAGTACCTCGAGTCAAATAACCATGACGTGTCAGACATTATAAATGACACATAAGTGTGGTAAATAGGCAGGGCATTGCTGGTGCACGGATGTCCGATGGGGATGAAACCCATTGGACACCCGCCTCCCACACAGAACACTCCGTAGTGCACCCCCAACGTGTTCCATCCGCTCGCATGTCCACCTATCCCTATCCGCTTACCGAGGGCCCACGTCCCGTGTCTCATGCCAAGCATCGCCCACCCCGTCCGCCCACGTGCATGTCAAAACGACAATTGCAACATCTAGAAAAACATTTGCAACAACTCAAAAACGAAAATTGCAACATCAAAAAAGCTTTGTTGCAACATCTTAAAAATCGAATATTGCAGCATCCAGGAAAACATGTTGCAACATCTCATAAACAACAGTTGCAATGTCAAAAGAATCATGTTTCAACATCTTAAGATCGGCAGTTGCAAACATAAAAAAAACTTTGCAACATCTTAGAAACGATTGTTACAACATAAACAAATATATAATGCAATTTCTTAACATGATAGATGAAATATCCTGAAATCACATGTTGGAATGGAACATTCAAAAAAATGTGTCAAAACATAGAAAAGAGGGGAGGCACATATATATTGCGACCTTTTAAGATGAACATTCAGAAATCACATGTTGCAACATCCAAAAAATACCTATTAAAACACTATAAAAATCAACATCAAACGCAAGTGGAGGGAATAGAGAGGAGGCACATAGGATGGGGGCACCGCCTGGGTGCAGATGGAGCCACACCGTTGCCGTCGTCACCTAGGTGGTGGAGGATACCACCACGCCGCTGGATTTTCATGGTTTTCCTTGGATCCACCACTCGAAGGGTGGTGCTCCATGGATCCACACGGCAAGGATGCTCATGTCCACCGTCAAGGGGATGTAGAGGGCGCGCCAGGGTGGAGGAGCAATTCAAGATCAGGGATGGTATAGGATGCTGCCTCCATGGATCCCCTGCTACGTGCTCAAGCTATGGCTGAGAAGGGGGTGGGGGAGGAAGCTACACCGTAGATGGGGAAGGAAGCCGAGGGCGGTGGAAGGCAGGGTGGGTGGCATCATGGGGGTGAGGGGAAGGGGAGCCTGTGTGGGAGAGAAGGAGCCAGGGCAGAATGATGCATAGGAGAGGAGGAGCCTGCATGGGAGAGGAAGAGACTGTGCATGCGAGAGAACAAGCGGATGACGATGTAGCAGGATTTAGGCGGCGCGGAGATGAGTGGACGTGCACCATGTCCGTCCAAATGATTAGTTGCCCATCGAACATCTTAATGAGAGCATTGTCAAATAGGTACTCCTCTATACTAGTAAAGGAAGTTGTTTAGGTCAATGACGCAGCCTCCAAAAACATAACTTTGATCTCTTTTTTATAAAAATATTTATAATACATGATATATGTATATTTTTATGAAAATATTTTTTAAGATAAATCTATTCATATATTTTTCACATTTACAAGTCACTCATGATTTATATTCCCAATGTTTGACACAAACCTTGTCCAAAACCACTTCCTTTACGGAGGGAGTACTCCACATAAAACATTTTAACTATGGATATTGAGTGTGTGTATACATGTGCTGATATGCACATGGTAGGCCACTTCCATTAGAGTATTAGTGGCAATTCATATATGCAATTTGCTGAGGTGGCACTAGAATTAATGCAGATAGAGAATACAGAATGGAGAAATGAAAACTGAGTCTACTCATAGATCAAGACAACAAAAAACGAGCCATGCATTGTTGGTATAGATGGGCAACGGGCCTGCACAGCCCGATAAGCTACGGGCCAAGAAGGCACGCGGGCCCTGCAAGCTGTGCCTATCAGGCACACGGGCCTGGCCTTCGGCTCAGGCACTGCCCGCTGGGCCATTTTTCATGCTGGGCCGGCCCAATGAGCATGACCATTTTAGTAGGCCGGGTCAGCCTGAGGCCCACCAAAATGCCAGCAGAGAACTAGGAGAGGGGGTGCAACCATGGAGGTGGCGGCGGCTACCACGCCGCGCGCCCTCGCAGGTCGCCGACGCGCTCACTCACCATGGATTCACCGCGGGGAGACGTGGCCGGCCGGCTGGCAACCACACTCGCCGCCGCTGCCGCTCCGCAAGCTCGGCTGCCGTGCTGGTTGCTTGTGTTGGGGCCGCCGTGGATGCGTCGGCCGCTGGGTGATAAGGAGATTAGCGCGCAACGCCTTGTCGGTGCTAGGGCTGTAACAGAACCATCCAATTAATATAAACCCAAGGTACTAAATAAACCACCGAGGCAATTTAGTTAGCACATTGTGCCCATATTAACCCGGTTGTCCGTGAAATCTCAAAGGATTTCAAACATCTCAACTTGTTACCTAGATCGAATGAGGTTCAACATACACCATTTATAATATTACATAAAGTTCGCACATAGTAGATTACATCGGAGTCATAATAGAGTTATTACAATACCAAGATCAAGTTCAAATAGCGGAAGCAAATATAGTTTTGGTTCACAAACGCACATATAGTTTTAAACATAGTGCCAGGTCCACATCGGAATCCAACAAAAGCATGTAGATACGGTAATATAGAGTGACCTTGCCCGAGGTCTATTCATCTCCCATAGCTGGGTAGAAGCAAGTCTAGCAATAGCCATAGAACATTTCTCCATCTGCAACAATATGGGAATAAACCCTGAGTACGAGGATGTACTCAGCTAGACTTACCCGTCATAAACTTAAAATAAATTGACTCCAAGGAGTATGCAGGCTTTATAAGGAGGCTAGCTGACTCAGTTCTTTGCATAAAAGCTTGAGCTTATTAAGAACAATTAATGCAACCTTCTAGCTTTGCATTTTAGAGTCATTATCCTGATCATACTAGATTAGCACCTGAACTAAATAATCATGGTGTGATAATCAGGCAAGATTAGTGACCATTTCCAGTTGAGCATTTTCAGCATCAACATCATAGCCATCTCATCTCTTTGTTCAAGTTGTTACTACGATGCCGGTGCTCAAGTCAAGTACTCACTGTCCAGGAGTGATGGCGATTCGAATCGATTCCTAACCAGTTGGTGAAATATTCCCCACACAAACCCAGACATGCCTGTACAACGGCACCTTAGGTCATCGTTCGCACTGTTTTGGTAAAAGATAGTCGTGGGATCAACAGGAACCATCGTACCCAGGGGCCGACCGGCTGCATACTAGTCGGGCGCCGACCTTAGGCTTACTCTCCGCGCCCCTGTAATCACCCGCGCCATCTCCAATACGATGCGTTCAGCAGGTCCGAACCCGGCCCAAACATGCTACTAGGCTTCGTGGTTTCCATAGTGTGACAAGAGGGCTGAGACATCGGACGGCCCTAGTTCGACACAGACGGGATAAAACAACACAGAACCTCTAGTTCTGTCCACAGCACCAATCTCGTCCGGTCTCGATTTATTACTCCTCATGGTTATTCCCAAGCAACAACATAGCTCACCATTATAAGTCACCGCCTATAACTCGCGGATGACAGGAAATCACCCGACTTCTACCAATCTAGTTAAGCAGGGCTAAGCATATAAGCGAACATATACTTAACAGGGTGTTAGGGTAACTCAGGTGGTCAAGGGTAATCATAATGCATCAATGGTATCGATCAACGCCTATAAACTTAATGCATCATAAATAGTAAAGGATGCAAATTAAATTATTTATAAAATTATAGGAAGAAAATGCTCCGGGGCTTGCCTTTCTCGAAGCAACTGGTGATGGTTAGGGCACTCTGGCAAGTCAATGTCTGGTTCCTCGCCCTCGGCTGCCTCCCGCAGCTCTACTCCCTGCTGTGGTTCCCCTTCTGGTTCCTCTGGAACTACCAGCGTATGGTCCGTCGATGAACCTGTATGATGCGTCGATGCACATGAATACCATATATGCATTCTAGCGGACATGATGTATGATTATGAATGAATGCATAATCATGTGGCAGATGATAGGACGCACGCGATGTCGATACTACTTAGAAAACCTCAACTAGTTTTTCAGCAACCCACCAGCAATTATCTTAGGTAAAACAAAAGAAATATCACAACTACATGAAATGACATCACAAAACCCTAATTCGGCATTAAATTAAACTAGGGTATAACTGGAACATGTATTTATGCTACTCAAAAAATCTACAAAAAGTACAGGAGCTTAAGTATGCTAATCAAAGTCTACTGTACAATTTTTAGGTCAAAACAGTAAGTATTTTATCCTACACAAAAACCACAAAGCAGTAACAATAATTGAACATAAAATACTTTATACTATGAAACCAGTCAAACAGTAGATTTCATGTCTTAACTAGCTCCTATTTAGCCCTAAAACAGTCTACAAAAATTATCAAGCAATTATCTTACTTAATTATTTAATTATGAATTTCTTCATTCCTTAATAAAACTAGCACCCTAAAAAGATAGAGCAATATTTGCACAGGACATGGCCAACCAAGATTTTTCATAGATCCAGCATCTCCTAACTAGAGCAAAAAAACAAGAATCACATTTTTAGGATAAAACTAGAATTAGTTATGCATTTCTCTAGATAAAAGCATTTATAAGGAATAAATAAATCTATATAGAAAAGTATTTCGAAAACTAAAATTATATTTTTCTTGCATAGTACTCCTCATAAAAAAAATATTACAAGTTGAACCACCTCATTTGGATTTAAAATAAGCAAGTTATGATTTTTAAAGATTTAAACCAAAATCTATAAAGGTATACTTTCCTAAAAATTGACCCAAAAATGCTACGCGTACCCCGATATTTACCCACTGACATGTGGCCCTATTCTGCTACGTGTACCTGGTGTCATGTACCCAGCGGCCAACGGGCATGGTCACAGACAGGTGGGGCCCGCGGTCAACCCTGGCCCACCGGTCAGCCGGATCGGGAGCAGGGCAACGCTAACCGGCGGCGAACTCGCCGGCGGCGAAGTTCCCCAGTGACGAGCCTGGTACCTACGGACTCAGTGCGACGAGGCGAGTCTAATGGTGCATGAAGTGCAGGCTCTAGCGGCGCGGAGCAATGACGGCGGCGGGCATGGCGGGGGGGCGGCCGGAGTCCGGCGTGACGAAGCCTCGGCCGATGCCATTGACTCCCTTGGGAGCTCCTACACAACCTAGCGAACTCGTATCGTGCATGAAGTGGTGCAAATAGGGTTGAAGGGAGCACGGCCACGGCGAATCGCTCCGGTGGTCATGGCGCGCGGGGAGAGGGGAACAGCCGAATTCAGCCCTCACCTTGCGGAATCGGGCTCGGGATGATGTCAAGGTGATAGAGGAGATGATGGCAAACCCGATGGTGCTCTTGGATTGGGAAATGGTGGGATGAGGAGGGAGCTAGGCAACGGCGGGCTCGGCGGTGGCCATGGTGAGCTCGGCGACTGTGGTGGCTCTTACAAGGGGAGAAGAAGGAAATGGAGTGGGGGAGAGAGTGATGCAGGTGAAGGGGTAGATAAAGGGCAGCCCGGGCTCTTCAATTCGAGCCGTGGCGTGCGCGGCTGGGCCCGAGCAGCGAGGTTGTCTGAACGGCGGCGATGGCGCCTGGTGCAGCGTCGCAGTGCTTGCAGCGGGGAAGCGAGGGGCGGACGGTAGGCACGCGTGTGGGTGCTTGAGTGCGTTTGCGCACTCGAGTGGCCGTGTCGCGTAGTGCTTGGCGTGGGACAAGGTGTGTGGCAAAGCGACGGTGGCCGGTGGGCGAGGCGGGATGGCGCGTCGGCCCAACGGGCTAAGCTACGCACGGGCGAGCGACCGGGTGCGAGCGCCGGCGTGCGCCATCGAGTGCTCCCGCGTGCTCGATGCAGGCGCACGACAAACTGCAGCCACGGCAGCTGCAGCATCGTGGCGCAGCGCTGCGCGGCTCGGCGAGAGGAAGAAGACAGGGGAGGAAGAGAGAGAATGACAGGTGGGGCCAAGTGGGTCCCACCCCTTTAAAGATTTGAACTAAATTTTGACCGCCCTGTAACTTTCAAAATATTGCAAATTTAGAAAAACTCAAAATATGAAAGTTGCTCCATTTAAAGATAGGAATATTTTTTATATAGAAAGTTTTCACAGATTTGGCATATTTTTGAAATATACAAATTTGACTCAAATTCAAATTATAAAATTAATAATTTTTAATATGTACACTGTTTTTTGCCATTTTGAAGGGCTAAAAAAGCATTTTCAAGATGTGGTGAAAATAGACTTTTTGTTCCAAATTATTTTCTCTACAAAACATATTTACGGTCCAACTTGAGATACGCAAAAGGGTTTTGAAAACACTACTTAACATTTAGGTGTAATAGATTAAGCAGACATCAAACCCAATTCAAAATGCAAATGAGATGCTTATGCAATGTAATGCTATATTTGTTAAGCATACTTCTTGTGGATGTTACAAGGGCGTGAGGGGAGATGCAGTGGTGCCTGGCCTTGGCTTGCTGGGATGGAAGCCGGGAGGAGTGGGAGTCAGGTGAGAGAGGCGTGCGGCGCAGGAGGCTATGGCGGATTAGGGAAAAAGAAAGTTAGGGTTAGGGGAAGGAGGCTTGTGGGCCTTTTTTAAGAAAAATGGTAGATATGCTTTTTTTCTTTAGCAAAAGGCTATCGGACTCTTAATAGGCCTGGTGGTTGTCGGGCCATCATTGGGCCTTTTCACTTTTTATGGGATGTGCCATGCCAGCCCACGGGCCTGGGGTGCGGCCCAGGCATGGCATATCCTCCGTGCCAGGCTAGCCCGGGCCCATTGGCTATCAAGCCGGGTCGTGCTTGGGCCGAGCCAAAAATGTAGGCCTCATGCCGGGCCAACGGGCTTGGGCTGTATGCCCAAATATAATTGTTGAGTCCATCGCCTTCTTCCCAGATCCAATGCTCCGTCGCCGTGCCGAAGTGTAGACGACCCCCTACCACGCTTGTGTTGCTAGCCTAATGCCAATGCATGCTCCTATGATTCGCCACCTATGTGCACTCCGAGAACTCTTTCCACACATCCCACACAACTCCTGCAAGCTCCATCTCCATTCGCAGTGGTGCTCGCTGGCATGATGACCGAGTCACGTGTGCCCAAGAAGAGGTGTTTCTTAGGCTGGATGGTGGACGCATGGCGGCGAATGAAGTTGCCCACGCATGTTCTTGTGATGCGCAAGGTGTCTTTTCCCTGGTCTTCTTTGGTGGGCTGGCTGGCTGGCCAGCAGACCGGATGTATCGGGGCTGCTCCTCTGGGCACGTCTGGGTGACGGCAGCTGGCCAGAGGTCTTCTCACCCTTCTCTAGTCACAGTCTTCTCCGATAACCGACCGACACCGAGAAGTGATGTTGTGGCTAGATTGCGTGCAAGGGCTATGTTGGCACCACCATGGTGTTTTGGGTGAAAGCTCATCGTGGCTTTGGTTGGGAAAACGACGGTGATGCCTCGAGCACCATGATATACCTCCTTGGAGGAAATACCTCTGCACCAATAATGTTGGATTGTAGGCATAAGCCCTACATTAGATGCCTCTAAGGCTAGCGTCACTGGTGTGCATGGTGGTTGACTTGAGCTTCATCCCCTTCATGAAAACATTGTTAAAGAATCACTAATGTCTACTAACTTGTTCCCATGTCATCATCGACATTTGTGATTCTTGTCGTGTTTTCTTGTGGCCTATACTTCAGCTTCCTTTTTGCTTTGGTTGGTCTACCAATCTGTCTTCTTCGCAGTGACTACCTGGTTGCTAGAGGATACTGTCACTTTCTACTTCGCAACAGATATTATCACCTTGATGAAGAGTGGAGCAGTGAATGATTGATAATACACGTGATAAAAAGTTAGGCCCTGTTTGGTTTTCCATGACTAAACAAAATGTTTTCTTCTTTTAGTATCTCTTGAGTGACTAATGGAACTAATAAAGTGTTTTAGTTATTTTTTAGTTATTTTATTTAAAAATTTAGTCAATTTTAGTCACTTTAGTTTGTCATGGAAAACTAAAGCCATTACGCCTTGTTCGTTTGGTCGTATCCGCGCTTACAACCAGTGGTTCACAGTGTTTTTCTCTCACAACAAATCAGCGTCAGCCAGAAAAAAATAAGCGAACAAGGCATTAGTTTCTCGACACCGAGGAATAAACTATACTGCCTCTGTGCAGTAAAGAACGCAATTGTATGACCAACCACATATTCCAATGCAACTAGCGAATTACCAAAATACCCTTATACACTTCACTGACCAGATGGCCATCAGACTTGTTGCGCACACGCTACCTGCAACAAACAAAATAGTATGGGCCAATTGTGCAACTGCCCCTGTTTTGAGGGCCAATTGCTCGTTTGCCCCTATTTTTTAACTTTACAAGTTTGCCCCTGTTTTTCGAACTCAACGCTCCTCCTTGCCCCTATTCTATGAAAGAGACTTAACGGTGTTAAGGGCGGGGTCAAAAGACACAAATACCCTTGGCTCCCAATCCACATCAGTCCCTCTCCGTCTCACTGACACAGGGCCCCACATGTCAGCTTCTTCTTCCTCTTCTCTTCCCCTTTGAAAGGATCTAATCGGCCTAGAGGGGGGTGAATAGGTGATTATCGAAAACCTGAAACTTATAAACTCAAATGCGAAAGTTAAATTCCTACCGAAAGTAGGACCAGAAGTAGCACCGGTACTACCGGTAGTACAAAAACCAGTACTACCGATGCAAACTTCTGGTACTACCGGTAGCCTACGAAACTACGAAATTGAAATGAAAATCAGAGTAAAATGAGCTGTAAATTCAGATCCAATTGTTACCACCCCTTTGTTGATGTTGCTGATGAAGGTGTTGAACTTCTTGAGGCGTTTCACCACATCAAATCGTAGATCGAGTCCTCCAACCTATGAACTTTGGGGGTAGGGATGAAGAACACGAAGAATACAAAAACAAGGGTAGTCGATGCTACCACCACAACAAGACACATGATTTAATCCGAGGTTCGGCAATCCCCACAAAGGAGTTCCTACGTCCCCGTTGTTGAGGTTACCACAAAGGTTTCCTCCCTCAAGCAACCACGAAGGTAAACTTGAGATATTCACTAAGAATCAAGGATAATACAAATACTTCAGGGCACCCTCACAAATGAGGAACACGGGCAGCCACGAAGAACGCCTAGCCGGCTAGGGTTCCAAGAACCCAAGAGTAACAAACAAAAATCAAGCCGGCAAGACGAGGAATCTAAGTGCTCAAGTCATAGATCAAAGTTCCTACTCTCTAATCTCACGTTCCTAGGTCGAATCCTTGAGGGGATGAAGTTTGGGAGCAAGGGGGAAGAGAGAGCAGCTGAGCTGGTGCTTGGAAGGAGCCTTTCTCGAGTGAGTGTCGGGAGAATGAATGGAATGAGCAAGGGAGGATAAAAGAGAGAGGTGAGGGGTATATATATGGTCTGTCCAGAACAACTATCGGCAGTACTGATGGAACCACCGGTACTACCGGTGCCTCACCAAATGTGACTGTTGTCGTGTGTTAGAATGTGCAAAGGGAGTCATACCGGTACTACCGGTAGTGAGACCGGTACTACCGGTAGTACAAAACTGGGCAACCATAGACGTGTGCGACTTGGGCTAAAAATAAATATATATATAGTTGGTACTACCGGTACCACCAGCGGTACTAGCGGTAGTACACAACTACGCGAACTCGCAGACATCGACTTTGAGAAAAATATCCCCGATACTTTTAGAGTATAATTTTAATAAAATATGGTACTACCGCAGAGCACCGGTACTACCGGTTGTGGAACTGGTACTACCGGTAGTACAAAGTTTCTTCAACTTTGCACATCTTGACTTTCTGAAAAAATAGCACGGTTACTTTCAGTTTAAAACTCTAATATTTCTGGTACTTCCGGTAGGTCAGGCTGGCTGAAGCAAAAGACTTTTCTAAGTGATGTGAGTGCAATGGTGATTCTCCAAATGCTCTAAATATAGACTTGAGCACTTTTAGACCTCAAATTACCAACCTAATTTGTATCTCTCTTGATAGTACGACGTTTCCTATAACTCAAGTAAAGATAAAAATTAAGGGCACTCTTGAGTAGAAACGTCGTCCATCCATATAAAATTTAGGGTGCTTGTATAACCAAATATTGTGCACTTACAAACTCCCCCTTTTTGGTAATTGATGACAACCAACTTAGGCTTACAATAAATAGAAAGAATTGAAGCTTTTGAATCCCAAATTTTATGAAGAGCTCCCCCTAAATGTATGCATAGGATTTTGAATTTTAAATCTTGAGTAAAATCAAGACAACATACATTTAGAGCAAGCTCCCCCTAATTTTGCAATCCGTGGGGTGCCTAAGAGGTGTGAGTGACAAGTATACTCCGTGATGCTTATGACAAGATATATCACATAAAGATAAATAAAAGAATATGAATGGTTATGCAAAAAAGAATATGACTTAAAATTGACATAACCATTCTAAAACAACAATCGTCATAAAAATATCAAATATAGGCCATCACAACATGATATATCAAATAAGCATAAGTGTTTAGCCTACAAGCATCCATCACACACATAGTTCAAGGTTCACCACATAGTTCACCACGAGATAGAGTTATACATAACCAAATTAATAACTACCCTATTACAATATGGTAAGCCTAACACTCCCCCTTTGGCAACAAGTGCCAAAAAGGGTAGGAAACAAGAAAGAGCAATGGGAAGAGGACCACTAGAAGGCGGCAAAATCCTCATCATCATCAGGGGAAATGTATCTGTTCTTGCCATGAGGATCTGCAGAAGAAGATGGCATGAACGACGGAGGAACACTGGTAGAGGTGCGGGTAATCTGATCAGCCTCATCAAAGATGGACTCAAAGCCATATCCTGTGTATCCTGTGTATCCTACAGAGGAGCCCTGAGAATAATAACCCGACTGAGGGAAAAACTGCTGGTGCTGGGAAGGCGGCTCAAAGTCCTGCTGCTGCTGAGGAGGCTGCTAAAAGGGCAGCTGCTGAAATGGCTCATCATCATCATCTGCAAAGAAGTCCGAAGGAGGGCGAAGAGGAGCTGAGGGAGAAAGGCCAGCTTGCTGCTCAAGACGGCAAATGGAGCTGTGAGTCTCGGCCTGACAGTAGCACATGTAAGACATGAACTTCCTCAAACCACTAGCAATGGAACCACGACCACGACCACGACCACTGCCATGACCACGGCCATGACCACTGCTAGGACCACTAGCATGACCTGCAAAAACACCAGATGAAGGGTCCATAGGAGGAGCATCCTCCCTCTCAACGCCCGCAGTCCCGGCATCATCGGTGGGTGCACTAGCAGAAGTAGAAGCAGCTGCCTTGCCTGACTTTTTCTTTGTGTGAGGACACAAGTTCCGAATACCCCAACTAGAGTGATGAGTATCAGGAGGGAAAGAGCGGCCCGTCACCTGCTCAATCACATGCATGAGGTGTGGAGCATAAGGGACCATCCTATGAGGATCATTAGCAGCTTCTCCAATCTTAACCCACATAAACTGAGAGATGCTGAAACACCGGCCAAGTCCATAGCAAACCAGGATGGTAGGAGCATAGCCTTGAATATGAGTAGAGTCATCACTCTTAGGGTCAAGGGTGTTCCTCAGAATATTGTTCAGGACATAAAAGAGTGGCTTCAGCTCAGTATTGGTGCCATCAGCATACTGGTCATTTAAGTATATTTTGGCTTGAATGTAATCAGCCTTGCCAACAGGTTCAGCATAAAGTGTCCAAAGATTGTCTGCATCCCGATCCACATGATCAAAGCCTAGGAGACGGGAGAACTGCACATAGGAACACCTATAGTGTTGCTTGTTGGACATCCAATGCAAGACCTTGTGTTCTTCATCAATCCACAAGGTTAACCAAAACTGGTAAAGAATCTCGGTGTTCCAATCCATTTGAAAGGTCACAAGCTGCAAGAGGTTCCATGCTTCAAGTTTGATCTTTAACTCAACCATGTCAGGATGGGCTTTTGAGGTGATGGATTCAAGATTCAATGCCTTATGCTAAAAAAGTTTGCCATTGAATCCACTGTTGAGGTAGACAGAGATGTAATAGTCATGATGAAATAAAGACCAAAATCTGTCTTCCACACCTGGAAATCTGATCCACATGTAAGGATTTTCCAACCTTTGCTTCTTCAAAGCAGCCACATTGGTTGAGTAATCAAAAAACAGCTGAGGCCTTTCAGGACGACGAGGCCTAAGACGAGAGCCATCATAAGGAACAAGGGTCTGAGTGGCAATCATATTATCAATGTGCGGAGGGGAAACATTGTAATTTGTAGTCAAAGCAAGCCCCTGCACATCCCTCATATTATCCGGTTGAACACCATTTACCATGTCACGGTGGTGAGGAGGAGAGCCACCACGACGAAGGAGGACAGCAGGAACCTCAATCTCCTCACGACGGCTACCACGTGAGGACTCCCCACAGCTCAAGCTATGCCATCAATCATGCTGACTAGCTGCACGGTCATCCTCTCCATCACCCAAACTTTGAGGACGAGGACGAGCATTGCGAGAGGGGTTGTGCTGACGCTCCGACATGCTGCAAAGGCAAAAAATATGGGTAGGAAGGACTTAGACACACTTGTAAACGCCGCAACGGAGAAGGAAGGTCGAACAACCACAGACAGAGCCAGCACAGTGCCACTGGGAGTACCGGCCGGATGGACCGGTAGTACCGGGTATACTACCGCGCGGAGGCACTCGTCGGGGAACGACACAACCAACCATGGAAATTGCATAAAAGGCATTTACAAAGCATGTATTCACCATAGTCAACTAGCATGAGCAAAGAAACGGCCTAGAACGAAGTACATTGGGAGATCGGGCAAGAATCCCTAGTACCTCGGGGCTCGAAGAGAAGAGGCCGAATCCACGCTTGCCAAGACCTTCCGGGGCTCAAGAACACCGCTAAGACGATCTCCAAGGCTTGGAGAAGCTCCCCCTCAAAGAGAATGAGGAATGGCCAGAGGGGGAGGAAGATCGGGCGGCGGACAGGGCGGGCGGCGGCGCCGCCAAGCGATCATTCGGGCGGGGGGGGAAGAAGAAGTGAAGGGGTAAGTTAGAAAAAAGAGAAATTTAACCCGGCGGCCCCTTTGTACCACTGTCAAACAGGCTGACCGGTAGTACCGGTGGGCAAGGCTGAGCAAAAGTCGAACGCGTACAGTTAGGCCGGATTTTGAACTAGCGGTACTACCGGTAGCAACGGCGGTACTACCGCTAGGTCAAAAATGGCTCGAAACAATTTTAAACAGATGGTGAACCATATAGAGAACTAGAACCCTCTCAATCATGACCAGATTTCATCAAATCAGTACAAAGATATGGTCAAGCTTGAGATATTTAAAAATAGATTTTAAAAGTTGCGCACTAGGATTTTGTAAACATTTTATCCAATTCTAAGCCAATCAATGTATGCAAGATGTCATTCCATGTTACGAGAATCAACGATATTGAGCTCATGCCTCAAAGCACAAAATCTTGACTCATCTAGAGGTTTTGTGAATATATCGGCTAATTGTTTGTCGGTTCTCACATGTTGAACAATGATATCTCCTTTTGCTTGGTGGTCTCTAAGAAAATGATGACGAATGTCTATGTGCTTTGTACAGGAATGGTTGACGGGGTTATCGGCTAGCTTAATTGCACCCTCATTGTCACATAAGAGTGGAATCTTGGACAAGTTGTAACCAAAGTCTCTCAGGGTTTGCTTAATCCAAAGTAGTTGGGCACAACAAGAGCTGACCGCCACATACTCGGCTTTCGTGGTGGATAGGGCAATGGAGTTTTGCTTCTTAGAACTCCAAGATACCAAAGACCTACCAAGAAATTGACAAGTCCCGGATGTACTCTTTCTTTCTACCTTGCAACCGGTATAATCCGAATCGAAATAGCCAAGTAGAGTGAAAGATGAGCCCTTGGGATACCATAAGCCAAGATTAGGTGTGAGCACCAAATATCGAAAAATTCTCTTAACGGACATGAGATGGCATTCTTTCGGATTAGAATGAAATCTTGCACACATGCACACACTAAGCATAATATCGGGCCTAGATGCACAAAGGTAAAGCAATGATCCAATCATGGAGTGATATACCTTTTAATCCACAGCTTTACCATCCGTGTCAAGGTCAAGATGTCCCGTAGTTGGCATTGGTGTGTTGATGGCTTGGCCTTGTCCATACCAAACTTCTTCAACATGTCATGAGTGTACTTGGTTTGGCAAATGAACGTTCCTTCCTTGAGTTGCTTGATTTGAAAATCGAGGAAGAAGGTCAACTCTCCCATCATGGACATCTCGAACCTCTTGGTCATAATCCTACTAAATTGCTCACAAAGCTCTTTATTAGTACTACCAAATATTATGTCATCGACATATATTTGGCAAATAAAAATATTATCATTAACTTTGCGAGTAAATAAAGTAGGGTCGGTCTTTCCTATCTCAAACCCTTGCTTGAGAAGGAATTCCTTGAGACAATCATACCAAGCTCTAGGGGCTTGTTTGCATAGAGCACCTTATGAAGCTTGTAGGCGTGGTTAGGATAATGTGGATCTTCAAAACACGGTGGTTGTTTAATATACACCACTTCAGAGAGGGGGCCGTTGAGGAATGCACTTTTCACGTCCATTTGAAACAATTTGAAATCATGGTGAGCAGCGAAGGCAAGTAATATACGAATAGATTCAAGCCTAGCTACCAGTGCATATGTTTTCCCAAAATCCAAACCCTCAATTTGGGTGTAACTTTGTGCAACCAGCCGTGCTTTGTTCCTTGTGACCGCGCCATACTCGTCTTCTTTGTTGCGGAAGACCCACTTGGTAGCTATCACATTTTGCTTGGGCCTTTCCACCAAGGACCAGACTTCATTCCGGGTGAAGTTTTCCAACTCTTCTTGCATAGCCATCACCCAATCCTCATCCTTTAAGGCATCCTGCACCTTAAGAGGTAACATAGAGGAAACAAAAGAGTAATGCTCACAAAAAGATGCTAAATGAAAACGAGTCATCACTCCACTGCGTATGTCTCCTATCACATTTTCAACGGGATGGTTCCGTTCAATGGATTGACGAGCTCTTGGGTGAGGTTTTGTTGTTCTTCTTTGAATTGGGCCGTCATCTTCACTATCATAGTCAATGCCGGTTGGAGAAACTCCATCAAGAACTCCCCCTTGATCATCATCTTGGTTGTTTTCTTCAACTTGTGGTGGATTTTGATTTGCTTGTTCTCTTGAATCATGACCATCTCTTGATGTGGAAGCATCACCATGGGCATCGGTTGACCCATGATGCATGTATGGTTCATGATGGACTTGCACTTGTGCATCATCATCATCATCTTGTTCAATGGGTTTTACTTCACCGGTTGCAAGCTTCTTTATCACTTTGTGAGAAGGCTCCTCTTTACCTACAATGTCCATATTGACTTGCTCCTTTTGAGAGCCGTCAGATTCATCAAAAGTCACGTCTACCGTTATTTCAGTAAGACCGGTGGTCTTATTGAAAACACGATATCCATGTTCGTTAGTACCATAACCAAGAAGAAAACCTTCATCAACCTTCGGTTCAAACTTAGAGCTTTTGGATTTCTTTCTAAGTATGAAACACTTGCATCCAAAAACTCTAAAGTAATCAACCTTAGGCTTTTTACCGGTGAGTGGTTCGTAGGAGGTTTTGTTCATAATCTTGTGAAGGTATAGGCGGTTGATTGCATGACATGCCGTGTTGACTGCCTCCGCCCAATAATCCTTCTCTGAAATCTTGTACTCATCCAACATTGCTCTTGCGGTTTCTATGAGCTTTCGGTTCTTCCTCTCCACAACTCCATTTTGTTGGGGAGTGTAAGGAACCGAAAACTCATGCTTGATCCCTTCTTCATCAAGAAACTTCTCAATGTTGGTGTTCTTGAACTCTGTCCCGTTATCACTTCTCACACTCTTTATCTTCACATCAAACTCATTTTGAGCTCTTCTTGCAAACTTCTTGAAGATCTCTTGGGTTTCACCTTTATCTCTCAAAAAGAACACCCAAGTGAAGCGAGAATAATCATCAACAATTACAAAACCATATTTGTTACCTACAATGCTTATGTAAGCATTGGGTCCGAATAAATCCATATGTAGTAACTCAAGTGGTCTTGAAGTTGACACAACATTCTTTGCGGGATGTTTAGCTCCAACTTGTTTTCCCGCTTTACATGCACTACAAATCCTGTCTTTCTCAAAAGAAACGTTTGTTAGTCCAAGAATGTGTTGTCCTCTTTGAAGGTTGGCCAAGTTCCTCATCCCAACATGAGCTAGTCGGCGATGCCACAACCAACCCATGCTAGATTTTGCCACTAAACAAGTCTTGGACCCCACTCTACTAGCTGTGAAATCAACTAGATAGAGCTTGCCCTTTAGTTGACCCATAAAGATAATAGATGAATCCACCCTTCTAGAGACTTCCACACCCTTATCCGTAAAGAGACAATTATAACCCATCTCGCAAAGTTATGAAACAGATAACAAATTGTATCCTAACGAATACACAAGTAATACATTTGAAATAGAATTGTCATTTGATATAGCAATTTTACCCAAACCAAGAATCTCTCCTTTGCTATTGTCACCAAATGTGATTCCTTCACCCATGCTTTCACTTGGTTGGAAGGAGTCAAACATTTTCTTCGCTCCGGTCATATAATTGGTGCATCCACTATCTAGCACCCAACATGGTCCACCGGAGGAGTATGCCTACAAAATAGAATTAAGCCTTTGTTTTAGGTACCTAATTTGACTTGGGTCCTAGGGGGTTAGACACATAAAATTTGGGCACCCAAAGACTCCTCAAGATTTTCCTCTTCTTGAGAGCGCCCATATACTTTACAATAATTTTACCATCCTTGTCCCAACAACATAAATAATCACAAAAAATTGTTCCTTGAGATAGGCACTTGTGGCATAAAAACATTTGCTTCCTTCTTCTTGATGTTCTTGTTGTTGGAGGAAGTGTTAGGAGAAACCTCAACATTGTTCACCTTGTTGATGAGATCAACAAGAGGCACACTCTTGTTGAACTTCACATAAGGCACACCATTTACCATTTTTCTCCCATTTGCCTTACCATTATACCTATTGTAACTGAGGCCATCCTTTATGAGTGGATGCCTTGATGCCTTGTAGATTGTGGTTGATTGCTTATCCTTGTTTTTGCAACCAATCTCCACAATGGTCTTCAACCTAAGAATCTCCTTATCTTTCTTCTCTAGCTCAACAAGGTTAGTAGCACAAGCATCTATATCAATATTAAAACATTTTTCACATCCTTTACTTGTTGAGGTTTTGGAGTCCTTAGAAGAAGTAGAAGTGCTCTTCCAAAGAGAGTCATAGTTTATCTCAAGCTCATGATATTTATTTGTCAAGCTTGTGAGGCTTTCTTGAGCTAAACTATAGTCATTCTTTAGACTAGCCAAAGAGTCATTAAGTGAGGTATGTTCCTTAGTCAATCGCTCATGTGAGTCCTTGGCCAAAGAAAATTCTACACTTAACTTCTCAACCTTCTCTTTTTATTTGGTGAGACATGCCTCTAGCCCTTCGTTCTTCTCTATTTCCACTAGGAGCATTTCACTTTATGACTCTAAGCATGTCTCATGCTCATGTATGGTGTACTTCAATTTTAGGATTATAGAGGCAGCTTCTTTTCCATATTTCTTAATGATTTTGATAACATAGTTTTCATCAAACTCATCATCATCATCATCATTAGAGTGAGTGGGAGTGTGGGATGATACCTTCTCCTCTTTTACCATAAGACAAGTAGGAGTGACGTCGTCATCGTCGGATAGGTTGGCGAAAAGCTTTGTTGTGGAAGAAGTGTTGGTGAAGAACGATGTCGATGGAAATGATGTATCATGTATAGCAATTGCAGCTACACTCTTCTTTTCATTGTCATTGTCTTCATCACTATCATCATCGGATTGCAATTCTTCACCTATATGTGCTTCACCTTTCTTCTTGCTCTTGTACTTTTTGTCACTTTCCTTGTTGTACCTTGAAATCTTGCCTTTGTTGGGACAATCCGCAGCAAAGTGACCGGTGAGACCACACTCATAGCAAAATCTCTTCTTATATTGCTTGTTTCCACCACTACTCCTTGTCTTTTGCTTCTTCTTGATCAAGAACTTTGCATAATTTTTCACCATGAGAGCTTGTTGTTCATCAAGTTCTTCATCACTATCATTTTGCTTGTGACCACAACATCCTTTGTTGCAATGACTTGATTCACTTGCATGGGATGCCGCAAGGGCAATGTTTCTCTTTTGACTAAGTCTTTATTTGGTCTCATCATCTGGAACCTCATGATGCATGATTTTCGCAATCATCTCTTGTGTTGTCATGGTGGTGTAGTTTTCTCTTTCCATTATCACGGAAGCTAGAATGTTATTCTTCTACATAGCTTTCTTGCCGCAGCTTGTTCATCCCATCTATCATATCCAAGAGCTCTTACTCTATTGATCAAAGTCATGAATCTATCATACATTGCCTTTGTTGTTTCTCCTTCCATCACTTGGAAATTCTCAATCTTGTTTTGGAGAAGCTCAATGTTTCCTATTCTCACACTCTTGTCACCTTCAAATGTATTCTCAATGTTTCCCAAATTTGCTTTGCATTCACCATACCATTTACCTTGTTGTTATCTTCTGGAGTGAGACATTGCAAGATCAAGGTTGCCGCCATGGCATTGAGATGAAAGTCCGTCTCATCTTCGGGTGTCCAATCTTTAGGATCTTGGGAAATGTTCACACCAATCTCAACAGCTTGCCAACATCTTGCGGCTATGAGATGCAACTTCATCCTATGAGCCCAATCAGTGTATCTTACTCAATCAAATAGAGGTGGCTTTCCGAGATTGATCATGGGCATACGAGGATTGTTCTTGCTTGTGCTTTTATAGTTATAGCTTGCTCTTGTATAGCTCTTTGGTGTCTTGTTTTCATTTTCACCTTGATTCTCCCTCTCATTAGTTCCATCTTGATTCTTCTTGTCAAGAATTTCCTTCATCTTATATAGTTGCTTTTGCATCTTGTTCATTTGCTCTTCTTGCCGCTTTTGCATCATGATGGTGAGCTGTGCTGCCACTTGTGCAGCTAATTCCTTCATTTGTGCATCATCCATCTTGGCCATTGTTACACCTCACACGGTGAAGCGTTGAACCGAGGGACCATGGCTCTGATACCACTTAAAAAGATCTAATCGGCCTAGAGGGAGGGTGAATAGGCGATTATCGAAAACCTAAAACTTACAAACTCAAATATGAAAGTTAAATACCTACCGAAAGTAGGACCAAAAGTAGCACCGGTACTACTGGTAGTACAAAAATCAGTACTACCGATGCAAACTTCTGGTACTACCGGTAGCCTACGAAACTACGAAATCAAAATGAAAATCAGAGTAAAATGAGCTGTAAATTCAGATCCAAGTGTTACCACTCCTTTGTTGATGTTGCTGATGAAGGTGTTAAACTTCTTGAGGTGTTTCACCGCATCAAATTGTAGATCGAGTCCTCCAACCTATGAACTTTGGGGGTAGGGATGAAGAACATGAAGAACACAAGAACAAGGGTAGTCGATGCTACCACCATAGCAAGACACACGATTTAATCCAACGTTCGGCAATCCCCACAAAGGAGTTCCTACGTCCCCGTTGTTGAGGTTACCACAAAGGTTTCCTCCCTCAAGCAACCACGAAGGTAAACTTGAGATATTCACTAAGAATCAAGGGTAATATAAACACTTCAGGGAACCTTCACAAATGAGGCAACACGGGCAGCCACGAAGAACTCCTAGCCGGCTAGGGTTCCAAGAACCCAAGAGTAACAAACACAAATCAAGCCGACAAGACAAGGAATCCAAGTGCTCAAGTCATAGATCGAAGTTCCTACTCTCTAATCTCACGTCCCTAGCTCAAATCCTTGAGGGGATGAAGTTTGGGAGCAAGGGGGAAGAGAGAGCAGGTGAGCTGGTGCTTGGAAGGAGCCTTTCTCGGGTGAGTGTCGGGAGAATGAACAGAATGAGCAAGGGAGGATAAAAGAGAGAGGTGAGGGGTATATATATGGTCTATCCAGAACAACTACCAGTAGTACTGATGGAACCACCGGTACTACCGGTACCTCACCAAATGTGACCGTTGTCGTGTGTCAGAACATGCAGAGGGAGTCATACCAGTACTACCGGTAGTAAGACCGGTACTACCGGTAGTACAAAACTGGGCAACCATAGACGTGTGCGACTTGGGCTAAAAATAAATATATATATAGCCAGTACTACTGGTACCACCAGCGGTACTACCGATAGTACACAACTATGGCAACTCACAGACTTTGACTTTGAGAAAAATATCCCCGATACTTCTGAAGTATAATTTTAATAAAATGTGGTACTACCGAAGAGCACTAGTACTACCGGTTGTGGAACCAGTACTACCGGTAGTATAAAATTTCTTTAACTTTGCACATCTCGACTTTCTGAAAAAATAGCACGGTTACTTCCGGTTTAAAACTCTAATATTTTTGGTACTTTTGGTAGGTCAGGCTGGCTGAAGCAAAAAACTTTTCTAAGTGATGTGAGTGTAACGGTGACTCTCCAAACGCTCTAAATATAGACTTGAGCACTTTTAGACCTCGAATTACCAACCTAATTTGTATCCCTCTTGATAGTAGGGCGTTTCCTATAACTCAAGTAAAGATAAAAATTGAGGGCACTCTTGAGTAGAAATGTCGTCCATCCATATAAAATTTAGGGTGCTTGTATCACCAAATATTATCATTCAATCTTTCAATGGACTAATACCTGCATATTTACTTAGATAAAATTGTTAGTCCCTAATTTGATTGTCATTAATTATCCAAAACCCCACTTCGGAGGCGAATGCACTTACACCCTTGCTGAGCAACAGCCATCGCCATCCATGAGAATTGGCGAGCAGCGGTAGCCACATGGGCGAGCGGGAGAGCAGTCGCTGCCACGGGCGCACAGGTGAGCCAGCAAGCCACCGCCGCGACACACACACACGTGGCTAGCATACCGCGTCAAGCAGCATGACGGCCGGGGGACGAACCGGCTCCGCTGGCCGTGCGACGCCCTGCCTCCGCACGGCAGACTCGCTCCATGCCACCTCCGCACACCGGCCTCGCGCTGCCCCGACACCGCCCGCCTCGCTGCTTGCCGTGCCCGCCCTGTCGCTGGAGACTGAAACGACCTCGATTTCCACAAAGGGAAATCCACAGAGTCAAAGTGTAATATGACCATCTAAATCACATTACCTGGTAATAGTTGAATACCATAGTCCATACATCGAACAAAAGAGTGCGGTAGAGAGGTTTATAATAACTTATTACATCGCCACTTGGCGAAATCAGAGTTCATGCAGCATAACTGTAACACCTCTGGTGTTATATTAACTAAAACCTGCCATGTCATCATATGCACTGCAAAGCATTCATGATTAGGTCAACCTTGATGTGCATTAAGTAAAATAAGTTTACATTTTATAGGTTGATTGTGTTTCTGGAATGTGTTGTCACATGAAATAATAAAACACTACTTTCGAATGTCATCTCAAATGCTTGATTTATATTCTATGTACTTGAGGTGTAAACCATGTTTACACTAGTGTCAAGCATAGTGTATAAATCTAAGTTCAACCCTAAAAATGATTTCCATATTTGAAGTTGAAATTAGATTTCAAAGCTTATTCCCAAGTCTTGCAATTCAAATTTAAATTCAAATTGGAAAGCTATAAAATGTTTTTCAAAAGTTAACTTGGTCAACCAAGGGTGTCATTGGTTGACCTAAAAATGTCCTTGGATGATGTATGTGATCACTAATAACCAACCAATTAATTAGAAACCAAATCGAGTTTGAATTCGGTTTCAAAAACCCTTTATTTCAAAACCTAGTTTATCTCCTTTTCTATAATTCAAAATCTATAAGGAATTTGAGGATACTCTAAAAAGATAGTTTGTAGATCTTGACAAGAGCTACAAAGTTGGTTTCTAAAGTTTTTCAAGTTTCCACAAGGAATTTCAAATAAATTTGAAAATATAGTTTTCTAGCATTTGTCCTCTTTAGATTTTAAAACCATAATTCACAAACTATGCATAATTTGGGAAAATTTTGTATTTGAAAAATGTTTTTCTTGACAAGTTGAGCATTTCATAGTTTTATAGATTTTCAAGTTTTATTGAAAAATCAAAAGTAATTTCAAATGTTTGTTTCTAGGGTTTTATTCCCCTTTTGAATTTGAATTCATATTTCAAAATCCAAATAGAATTTGAGGATGCCAGTTAAATGAAAAGTGTAGCTCTTGAAAAGTTATGCAAATGATATTTTTGGAAATTTTTAAGTTCTTATATAAATTTTGTATTAATTTATAATTTCAAACGAGTAGTAATTCTATAATTTTCTTGAACAGCACCGAGACCTATCGTCGGGCGCCATCGCCGGCTTCTCAAGCCACGCCGCCGTCCACCGCCGCACATGTCATGGCTACCAGTGTGCTCCTGGACGCGCGAAGCTTCGCCATCGCCGTGTCGCCCGTCCATACTTCGCCCTGTCCTATAAATAGGCGTTGCCGACCGTCGTCTTCCTCTTTTCTTCTCTGCCGCCACCGCCGTCGAGCTCGTCCCCGCCGGCAAAATTCGCCACCGCCGATCCACCTCTGCCTGCTTCATCTTTCCAGAAGCTCTGCCACGTCCTTGTGCTTCGATTGAGCTAGCTCGTGCTCACTCTCCCCGCCCGAGCCGCCCGCACGATGTCGTCTTCCTCGCGAACGGCAGCTGCGCCGCCGTGAGGTTTTTCACCGTCGACCGCTGCCAGAGTCGGTTATTTATCATCTTTAACCTCACTATCATGTTTCTCATGCTATCCTGCTTCTCATGCGCACCTTGGTTCATTCAATGGTGCATAGAAACCGCGGTGACACCGTTCTTGCCATTGGAGCGTCGCTGCCGCCATCGCCGTCGCCGACTACAGCTCGACTCAGCTCGCCTCCGAGCCAACCAACGTGCACATCGTCACCGTGGTGAGCTCTTGCATCTGTCGGTGCCCTCAATTTTATCCTTGCCGCGTCCTAGTGTCCGGCCGACGTGCGTCGCCACCGGCATGACCTTGCCACTCCGTCGCCCGCATAGCCGTTGCGGCTGGGGGCCAAATTGAGCCTCATCTTGTTGTCCATTACGTTTACGTGGATGTATAGATTATACCCATGTGCTCGCCATCGTCAGAAATTGCTCCGGTGAGCCCTGCCGCTGCGCCCGAGCTCCGCCGCGCCGCCATGGCCGCCGGCGTGGGTGTCGCCGTCGCTCCGCCGCCGCCATGGCCGTCTACCTAGAAAAAATATGAAATGCCAGGAGCTTTGTCTTGTTGTGCTGATTCCGTAGAGCCCAAGCTCGACGCCGGAGACCTCGCCGCCGGCGAGATATCCGCTGGTCAAGCGCCGTCGCCGTCGGGTCAACGCGGGAGAGAAAAAGGATTTTCTTTTTCTATTTTCAGAAAATGATTTAAATGCTATTTTCTTTAGAAAATCATAGTAATTCATGTATAGCTCCAAAAATTCTAAAAATTTTTGTGTATGTTCTTTATGATGTCATCTACCTAGAAAAAATATGAAATGCCAAATTTGAGTAATTTTTGTATAAGTTAAAATTAGCTCTTTTAATTAAAAAATAGACCTTCAATGATTTTTGATAAATAAAATAATTAGCTTTTATTTCTAAAAATTGTTTTGCCATCTAATTAGACCAAGAGCTTTTCAAAATAAAATTTTGAGCTTAATTAGACAACTTTAATTTTTATGCCTTTAGTTTATGTTTTTAAATAATTAATTAATTCCGTTTAATTAAGTTAATCATTATAGGAATTGTTTGACTTTGGGATTGATTGATGACCTTAGGTCATTAACCTTAATGACCTTTGGCACTTTAATTAATTATTTGTGCTTAACTTAACCATGTCATTAGGGCTTAATTAACGTTATTTCATGTGTTTAATAACTTTCGTAAATAATATAGTTAACCCTAATGAACTTAGTAAGTATGTTTTGGGTGGCTTGCAACTTTACCATGAAGGAAAGTTGTACTCAAGCCTTTAATCTGGTTGTGCATCCATCGAGCATCATGTTTACTATTCAATCATGTTTAAGCATATCCTTGTATCGTATAGTTTCCGATAACGGAGAGTTTAACGTTGTCACCCCAGATCCGAAGGAAGAGCAGACTCAGGAGATTGGAATTGATCTAGAGCCCAAGACCATCTACCCCGACCATCAAGGCAAGCCCCGGATGCATTCAAACCCTATTCTATTTTTATAAAAGTTTTACCGCTTCAGTTATGATATGTTGCATTAAGTAATAGGAGTTGAGTGAAAACCCACCAACTGCATTACCTATCTTATTTCCATAATTCCTTGTTACCTGTTATAAAAGATGTGTAGTAATGCTTAGCCCTGCTTAATTAATTAAGTGTTCAAAAATAAAATAATGAAAAAGATGAGATTGGTTTTATCTGTTGGAATCATGCTTTTAGTTAATAAATCGAGTCCGGATGGCTGACTTGCATTGGAAAAGGAGTCCCTCTATAGTGTTTCCGTCTGTTGATGCCCTAGGTCCCGTGTCGATGGTGAACTGGTGATATCGAGAAACTAGAAAATCCACATGCATGAAGTGTCATACAGTGGGCCAGAGTCCCCACTTATGTCATGGAGTGACTTATAGTGGGCCAGAGTCCCCACATATGTCATAGTGTGTTATACTGTGGGTTTAGGTTCCCATGTATATCGGTACACTGGGTCGAAGTGCTCATGTGTATCATGTGGTGATATATGGTTGCGGTTGTTATCCCGATATATCGGTTCATCTGATATGCTTAGGAGTTAGAGTCTCCTGTATATCAGTGACCTAGGTCCCAGCTGGGTATATGAAAATGGATTCGAATCGTCGTTGCTTCTCGGAGAAGAAGACTCGATCGGTGTTCATCATCGTAGTAACAACTTGAATAATGAGTAAGGTTTAAGAAGAAAGTTGCTTGGTAATTTTGATCTTGAGCAAGATAGCTTTTCTTTCCTTCAAGCTTTTCTGCAAAATTTCTTATCTCCTGCAAGCTTTACCTTGTCCCTCTAGCCTGCATTTCCTGAGTCTTTACCCCTCTTCTTCATCGGGTCAGTCTTGTTGAGCACTTTTGTACTCAGGGTTTGTTGAACCCTTGTTGCAGGTGAGCCTCATGGGCAGGAATGCTTCGCATCCTGCTGCATGATTGTCGTCGAGGAAAGTGACAATAAATAGGATATCTCGCTCTTGGGCAGAGCATATAATCAAGGTTGATGTAATAAGTTATATTGTGTTTCACTGCTACTATGGTTTGTAATAATTCAACTTATGTTTTGTAAGTTGAAGCTAAAAGGGTTTGTAAATTTATGTTATTGTAATCCTTCCGCTCTTTTACTCCGATGTATATTATTTGTATAAAACTATTGTAATACTGCAATGTCTCTTTGTAATGATTGATCCTGCTCAGAGAATCGTGGATGATTCAGGATTTACCCGACAGACCTTTTAAGTTTTATGGAACACATTCATGGTTATTTGGAGTCTGTTTAGACAATAATCATGCGTGTGGGCCATATGATTTAGGAGGTTCTGCCACAATAACAATAAAAGCTTGAGGTGCGGAAGCTATCATCTTCGATCCAGCTTGAGCGTAGGCACGAAACCCTTAGTCGCTGTACTCCCCAGATGAGTACTCACTCCTAAAACCTGAAACCAAATTTTTAGTATGATTTGTACTGGCCACACTCCCACCCTATGCATTGCTTTGTGGAAATTGGATGCAAATTATGGATATATCAAAAGGAACCTGTAAAGGCTGGGGTTTTTCTAAGCAAGTAATCAAGTATATAAATAATATATTAATCAAGTTTTAAACACATTCCCATCCCACACATCCATCACCATCCATCTCTGAAATTCCATCACATACCTCCATCACCATCTCAGACTCAAGTCGACAAGCCAACTCCCTCTCGGCTTGTCTCAGCGGCCCGCAGCCCTCAACCTGGCTCACGACCGGAATCACGCTCAGGGGGATGGTAGAGCACTCCACTCACTAGTCTGGTGCATGCGAAACACAGGAAAGGTCCATAGCCGAACAAGTCGGCATATGTATCGATCGATCAACCATACACTCTGCAGAGGTTTCACTAATCCACTAGATAACCATCATCGGTGTTGATCACCACCTAGGCAGATTCCGGGCGCCTACTGCCATAGAACGATGCCACTCTACCATCCAGCTCTAGATCGCTAAAACTATGAAGAGAGCATGTATCCGCTCTCGTAGAGGATGCCATGCCATGTACCCACTCCCAAAGGGGGTGCCATGATCGTCTCGGTAGGGTGTTAGCTCCATCCCATGCATATACCTTCCTATCACTACTCGCCTAACAGTAGTGGCATCGATCTATCCAGTGGTTCGGCCGTCTCCCCCCATGGCAAGCGAGTAGAAAGCAAGAGATTCCTAAGGTCCGGATACCAGCACAGGAGTTCCTAAATGTGACCAAGTTGGAATATCTTCATCAGGGTTTCCATTTAACGTGCACCACTGCACACTTCTCCTGGCTTCCACCCCCCAGAGGCTTCCACCCAGGACTCTCTAACACATCTGAGTTAGTCTGCCACAGACTGTTACTCATGGGAATGTCCAGATCCATTCCCCGGCAAGACTCGCTCCATAAGCTCATCGTAGATCCTGGCTCAATCGACTCAATCCTCACCCTACTCCCTGCCGTAAGCGCCACCCCAAACCCAGATATAGTATTAACAGCTCACAAGCTCATCTTGACCCATCAACACACACACCTCCAGCCTGGCACCCTCTAGGCCTTCCTGGTGTTCATCACGTCGCCTCAAAATGTAAGCGAGTGAAGTATATATATAAATATAGCAGATAAGCAAGTGGTTAACATAACAGCGGGTAAGTAGGTGATAGGTTACGATAAGGTAGGGCTCATCAAGTAGTATCTACTATGCAATCCTAGCACAGCCGAACCATTATGTAGCAACAGAAATTAAAGCGCTAGCCATACTATATTTGCCATGCATAATAGGATCTACGAGGTTGGGTGAGATGTGGCACCTTCACTAACGTAGCTGTCGGACTTCTCCTAGTAATCACTGTCGTCAGACCTGTCCTCGCTCGAGCCTGTAACCGAGAATTAATGGTCGTGGGAGCGACCCCTATAGATTAGCACAAATAACGAATGCCAAATAGAAGATCCAAATGCACTCAAACATAGTAAAAATAGATAGAGCTTGATTTATAGAAAATTTGGATATGTGGATCATAATTTTTGGAGCTCGTATGGATTAGTTATGATTTTTCAAAGATTTAACCATTTTCTGAAAAAGAAAAAGACTGGATTATCCTGGCACTGACACGTGGCTTCACGGGATTGGTCCACGTGTCACGTGCAGGTCCAACAGGGACAACTCAGCGACTGACGTGGCGGATGACGTCATGCTGACATCAGCATTGGCCGGGTCAACGATGGTCTGACATGTGGGTCCAAGGTGATGTCACTGCTGACGTCATCAGTCAACAGTCAACGGTCAACTGACAGGTGAGGCCATGCTGATGTCATCTGCTGATGTCATCACTGACTGATGGGACCATGCTGATGTCACTTGCTGACATCAGTGTTGACTCGGTCAACGGTCAAAGGTCATATGACTGGTGGGGTCCACCTGACATCACTGCTAATGTCATCACTGACCGGTGGGTCCAGGCTCGGTTCACGGCTCAATAGCTCGGCTCGGTCCATGGTGCACTGATTCTCTTGGGGCCCACTGGCAGCGACTCTAGCTCATGTGAACCGCGTCCACAACGTCGTCCTCTGGTCCATGCGGTCCACGAGCGGTTCCCAGGGTGCACCGGCGCTTGCGGGTCCACCTGCAACGGCCTGGTCCATGTGAACCTCGTTCACCTTCCTCTGGCCGAAGCGATCTCCTCCTCTGTTCTTCATCGCGTGGCGGCGCGGCTTGCCGGTGACGGCGAGGTCGCGTATCCAGGCGCTGTGGCGCTCCTCGGCCGTCATTAACTGACGAATCAGACTCCGCGTAGTGCGGCGAGCATGGCGGTAGTACTCAAGGCAGCAGCTTGGTCTCTGGCAAGACTGGCCGCGCGGTACGGCGGAACGGCGGCGACGAGGCTTGGCAGCAGGCGAGATGGAGCCAAAGCGGGGGTGCGGAAGTGCGATTGGGGTCACCCGGCACTCGACTGAGGCGTCGGCGGTGACCTTAACCCATGGCGGAGTCCGCGTGGGTAGCAACTCCCACGGTGGAGCTCCGGCGCGATCGCCGTGCGTGGCACGGCAGCCAGGGAGGCTCCCTGACCTCCATCTTCTTCATGGCTCAACGCAGCATCCCGCAGTAAAGTTCCTCGTCGACTTCTTATTCCTCGTGGCGATCGGAGTCGGCAGGAAACAGCCTTGCTCGGCGGCGCTCCAGAGCGACATGGCGGTGGCATGGCATGGCACGCCGGGGCATCTGAGGGGTCATCCGAGGGGCTAGCATGTGCATCGGGTGCGGCACGCCAAGGCGGTCCCAGATCCGGCGACAAGGTGGGGCAAAGCTCAACGCGAGGTGATCAAGATGGCTTCACCGCGGCGGCGCTTGGCGCGCGGCGACTGGTATGGCGGCTGACAGCTCCGGCGTCCTCCTGACGTCGTGGTACCTGTGGCTTGGCTAGACCGTGCGTGCGTGTGTGCAGGTGTCCAAGATGGCCGGCAGAGGCCTCGGCCTACGCGTCCACAAGGCAGGACGCCATGGCCAGCAGCATAAGGCGGAGGTCGGAACAAGGGTACCGCGGTGCTCACCGGCGTGTGACGCGGATAGGAGTTGCGGTACGAAGTCCAGCGGCTCGGCAAGGCGATGGCTTGCGGTTCGTCTCACCTCCTTGCTCCCAACGGCGACGCGACAGCAGCTCTGGGCGGCGGTGTCGTTGCTCTTCTTCTCCGACGACGGTGTCGACCTTCCCCGCCTCCTTCCTTCTCCTTTCCTCTTCTTCTTCTCTAATTGGCGCCGGCGTGGTGAAATTGGCGGGCCACCAGTGCGGCGACGCGACCTGGGAACCCTAGAGCACCGGGGCGCTGCTTATAAGGACGGGGCGAGGGGCATGGCGGCCATGGTGGTTTGCCCGAGCAGCTGGGGGCATTCCCGTCCAAGGGAAGCTTCCAGGCCGCTTCGTCGGCCTTGGTGGGCTTTAGCGGGCAGCGAGGGAGAGGCAAGCTGCCTTGGCGGCCAAGAGAGCGAGCGGACAGGCGAGAAACAGCTCACGCGCGCGGAGCGGATGCGCGAGCGGGAGGGCGAGGCGCTCGCGGCCGTGGGTGTCTTGTGGCAGGAGGTGTCGGCCTAGGTGGCACGCGGGACGGCCGTGGATGCGGGGCAGACGCGGATCGAGTGGCCGGGGAGGGGGGACAGAGCCTGACACCGTGACGTCAGGCGCGTGCTGGGCCTGGCGGGCCGGTTCAGCGCGGGGAGAAAGAGAGGGAGAGCGGGCGAGCGGCTGGGCCTGCTGGGCCGGTGCGGGTGCGAAGAGGAGGGAGAGGGAGAGAGGCAGCTGGGCCGACTTGCTGGGCTGGTCAGCAGGCTTGGGCCGAATTGCTTCTCCTTTTTATCTTTTGTTCCTTTCTCATTTTTCAAATACATGTATATATACTAGTATAGCATGTGGCAAAGTACGTCATGGTATACTTAGATGTCATAGGCCAAGTTGGGTATATTCCCATAGATTATATTTATTTATTACATAAATAAATATTATGGGTCTATTTTTTTATTAAACATCACATAAATCAAATAAAAACCAAATCACATATAATGCAACATGGCATATGAACTATTGAAACATCGAAGGTAAAGCTATTGTAACATTAAAAAACAACATGTGAAACATTGATCAAGATATAACTTTGAAACATTTGATTATGCTATGATTGCATAGGATGCTATGCATGATATGTTAGGGTTGATGCATGGTTAGGGTAGATGATGACATGTCACACTCATCACTCATAGGTTTTCCAGAAAAAATTTTGTAGCTCGAATTTTTGGGTTGTTACAAAGACCACCCGTCCGCCCGACGCCGCGCCCCTGTGTCGACTCGCCTGCTGCTGGGGCGGCCCGCGCCCAACGCCGCAGGGGCAGCATGCCGGCGCCACGGCTATCCTGGCCCCAAGATCCGTCGGCGTTGGGGCCCACCCACCGGCCGCCCTGCACCCGCTCGTCGGCCGCGCGGGGAAGAAGTTGCGAACAGAAACAGAGGGTGGAGGAGAGTTGTTATTTGGATAAGGGGTACTATTATCCTTTTCCCTTTTCTTATTTTTTATAACATTTTTTGTCCATTATTTAAGTGTACATCACGATGATAAGAAAGAGGGGCAAACAGTGTCTTCAATTTCAAAAAAATAGGTGCAAATATGCAAAGTTAAAAAAACAAAGACAAACGAGTAATTGGCCCTCAAAACAGGGGCAGTTGCACAATTAGCCCAAATTCTATACTCTAGAAGTGGACAAGAAGGTGTATAAACAACAGCCCCTCACAGAGAATGGCTACGTGTCTTGCGGTGGTTTGATTAGTGGGCGGGTATCAAATAGCCCTGCAAGGCTGCAACCCTGTCCGTCCTGTTTTGAGTAATTTTTTACTCGAAAAATTTCGAACGTTAGAAATGCGTTCTTGGAGTAGACACTGCTGCTCTACTACTTGCTAAATTCAAAAAAAAAGAAAAGTTCTACTGGCTTCTCCATTATGAGTGGCCCTAAAACGAGACCTCAATGACTGGATCTCTCCCTGCCGTACCATCAATAATGGAGCCGGAGCGTGCCTTGCTGTCTCTCGCGCATCACTCGTGAACTGCGATACGCTACGGCTTCAGCGCCAGCATGCTCTGCTCTCATCTCCCGGTTCCCCCAATATTGATTTGAGGGCGGCAAGGAAAGGTCAGCGGGCACTCGGGCACTTGGCAGAGGAGGCTCTGGCGGTGTGGTGGCGGCACACGACACGAGCCGTCGCCAACAGTTTCGTGCTTCGTCAAGATCCCCGACGTCTTCCTCCTCACCGGTGACTCCCTGATCTTCCTCACTCCTGTTCTGTTCACGGCATCACAATCTCCTACAGATCCCGTCACCCGTCTGCCATCAACTCCCCTCACCACAACCAATGGCTCAGGCCCCTTGTGAATCCAGCAAGAGTGACGCCAAAACCTCATCATCAGCTGATAAAATCTGCACTCCTGATCTCGTATCCACTCTTCCGACGAGAGCAGGATGGGCGCAGCCACTCGTTCTATACCAGAACTACTGGCTGACTCCCGGCCGGCTCCAGCACATCATCGCCGTCAAAGATCACTACAGGCCTCGCCGCGACGACATCCTCCTGGCCACCTACCCGAAATGTGGAACCACCTGGCTGAAAGCTCTCGCCTTCGCCATCACGACGCGCAGCCGCCACCACACTTTCGCCGACGACCACCCTCTGCTCACCCGGCACCCTCAGGAGGTCGTGCCGCACCTCGAGCTGCCCGCTCTGGCGGGCGACCTGGCCGACATCGAGAAGCTGCCCTCCCCCAGGCTTCTCGCGACACACCTGCCCTTCTCCCTGTTCCCGCCGGCCGTCGTGTCCACCGCCTCCGGCGGCTGCCGCGTCGTGTACCTCTGCCGCCACCCCAAGGACGCCTTCATCTCGTGGTGGTTCTTTGTGAAAAAAAAATGCTCCCCTCCTCCGTGGACCTCGTCCTCGACGACGCGCTGAGCATGTTCTGTGAGGGGTTCTCGCCATTGGGGCCGTTCTGGCAGACTACCTCGAGTACTGGAAGGAGAGCACGGCGAGGCCTCGGCAGATCCTCTTCTTGAAGTACGACGAGATAGTGTCAGACCCGGTGGAAGTGGTCAAGACGCTCGCCGGCTTCTTCTCTGTCCCGTTCACCGAAGAGGAAGAGAGAGGAGGGGTCCCTGAGCAGGTGGTGAAGCTATGCAGCTTGGAGACGCTCAGCGGCTTGGAGAAAAACAAAAAAAGGTGGTGTTGCTTTTGGAAACGATTTGGTTATTGGGAAATCTACGTTCTTCAGGGAAGGCAAGGTGGGGGACTGGGAAAACCACATGACCAGAGAGCAGGGACAGAAGTTGGATGACGTTTTGGAAGACAAGCTCAAGGGATCTGGTCTTGTATTTTGATTATCTGTGTGTATCATATTGTTGTTCCTGCATAATCCTTTCATTCGCACATGGAGTAGCCTTTATGTAATTGGATCTTTTTAACTAAATTATGTTTCACCTGCAGCCGCCAATGGCTCTCCGGCCCTCTGCAAATGTGATGGAGTACGTGCATGCATGATGTGCAGTCGATTTATATACATTTCATAGCCGTCCAGTTCTGTTTCGTTGATCTTTTCTTTCACTGATCTTTTCATAAGCAGTCCGTCAGTGACAAGTTCATCCATTATACATTCTTGCTGCACTTTTCTAATTCTGTAGACATACATGTGGTTCCAGTCGGATAACTTCAACAATTTTATCTACTTTGTTCTCCTAAAGGTTGAGATCAATCTGTCCAGGTAGTAACTAGTAAGAGAGATGTATTTAGGCTTGTAGGTTAAGGAGAAGTGAGACAAAGTTATATTTAGCATTCACAATCAATCACTCCCCCCTCCCCCTCCCATCTGATTCGTATCCATGTGTTGATCATACCTGATATTTGCAGATGATGAATTGCATAGCAATTGTTTTTTTTTAAAGAGTTATTGTCCAAGTGATGGGTATATAAAGCAAAGACAAAGTGTAAATATACTTGGTCATGATTTTCATATATTTGCAGTTGCTGAGGCACGCCCTGATGAGTAGATGATCGTGCTGATGTTGGGGATCAGTTCAGTACGAAAGTTGCCTTGCTCGAAATTTCAGACTTGGAGGTCAGTCTTGACTCAAAAAAGCATATGGGTGTGTTTAGTTCGTTTTCTAAATAAGTCTAACTTGCAAAACTAGCCAAGCTAGCTCAAGCATGTCCCTAGCAAGTCAACCTATGGTACAATATTAGCTTGACTAGCAACAAGTTGTGTTTGGTTGCTCGGTTAGTTTTGTTACGGTCACCTCTCCTCTGAATTGATAAGATTACCTTTTGGTATTTCATTGAACACGTGTCCAAGTTGGCAACATCTTCTGAACCGCAAACTTGTTCATTTTGCTCAAATTGAAGCGGATGTGTTCATTACTACTAATCAAAATTGCAAATACACTGGCATCTCGAAAGCCAAGCTCTAGAAGAACGGCCAATGCAGACGTTCTTCCCTGGCTATGCTTCAGCTGTACCGATGGCCAGCTCTAGCCAAGTTTCAGTCCACTTACATGCAAATCAAACATGCAAAAACTGGCTCTAAGAAGCCACCCAACCAAACATACCCTATATGTACATCAGCTGTCACATTTCTCAGGCTCTAAGAATAGAACAAGCAAGCAAGTAGTGTGTTTCTATCGCGTCCCATGAGGTTGAGTGATCTCTGAGAAGAAATCTTGCTGACGAAGTGTACGTGTACCGAAATCACATGATGACACGATGACACGGAATATGGCCACTTCGTCTTAAAACCTGGAATTGGCATCACTGACGAACCTGACCACTGCAAGCTCCAGTCGTCTAGGGACTAGGGTACTGCGTGCCAAAGGGGCAAAGGTCATCGACACGAGGAGACCATCATATTCTTCAGACATCTACAGCTTCGGTGTCTTAATGCTCGAGCTCCTCACGGGGAAGTCGCCTGTCCAGACATGCGGCAAGCCGGCAACACTGAGGTCGTGCACACCAAGAGATATATGGCTCAAGTCGGAAGAGAAGAGAGTTCATCGGCGCAATACACAATAATCCATCTTGATAATGTTCGTTTCTGTATTTTCCAAGCATCTTGTCTGAACTGTGATGCTGGTCATGTAGTCTTATTAGCCCATCTTGATACATCACGATTTGTGTGTTGTTGGAGAACGTGTGATAGTCCAATGTGTGGAATGTGGCCATTTCTTTCCCACATTGGAGACCTTAGCGGTGCATTGGAATCCATATACAACGGATCTCATCATTTGTCAAACTTCTGATTAAATTAGTTTGTATTTATTGCAAAAATAGTGTTGCTATATTTAATTGTTGATTGAAGAGGAGACAAAACATAGACGTCAAGCAGACAAATATTTTTTTAATCATATTACAGACGCAAACACTCGTACATACATGCTCACTCACACCTACTCTCTCCGTCTTTGAATAAATATCGTCATTGATATACGTGCCATAAGTTTAACTTTATTTGTATAAAATATATGTAAATATTTATATTTCTAAATAATTTTATTAAAAAACTAGATAAATTTGTTTTCCGATGATACTAATTAATTAGCATAAATATTATATTTTAATATATAATTACCGGTAGTTTTTTTTCGAGAGTGAGAACGACACTTATTTAGAAACGGGGGAATATAAACATTCACTTCTCATGAGCATGTTGCCTATCAAAAAAGAACAACTCAACATGTTTTAGTTTTTATGTAATGGTTTTTGCATTTAACATAGCGTGGACATGTAACTACGTTGAATGGATTTTTTGTTGTTTCATTGATCCAATAATGATATATCATTTATTCATATTCTCTCTTTGCAACATACATATACCTTTTTTTTGCTAGTCTCAAAGCAAAAGGCTATTGCTACTTCAAGAAAAGAAAAACTTTTATTTTGAGAAAAAGAGAAAACTAAGCGCCTTGCCCTGACAAAAAAAAAAGAAAAGGAGAATTAAGAATATGGCCTCCAAAAAGTTGCATTTAAGAATCTAGTCTTTTTTTGAATTTAGGAATCCGGTCTCGAAACTAAATTTATTTAGAAATCTAGCCTTCCGTCTATTTTGACACCTTAACGGTGTGAAAAGACCATTTTACTCCTAAGGAAAAAAATAAAAAGTATAATTTCGTAAAGAGAGAGGAAATAGTGCTCGCAAGAAATGCACGTGAACGTTGGCACATGAGCATGCAACTAGACGTGCTAGCTTGCTTGCTTGCGTATTTAGCTTGTATTCATGGATTTATTTTCCTATTGGAAAACGGCTGTAATTAGCATGTGACATCGTGATGATGTCATCAAGCTAAGCTAACGAGCTAACAAGGCAATGGTTCGCTCGGCTGGCTGCTTTGCTACGCGTGCTTTGCATGAGCGAGTGCGTAGGGCTTCGTAGCTTCAGCACGGCGTAGTGGCGGCAAGGCAGCAGCATGCCAGCAGCACAGGCACTCGGCGAGCAGCAGCAGCAAGCGATCCGGACCCTGCAGCGCGGTTTTTTTTTCTCAGGGTAAACTGGTCTTTTTTACGCTGTAGTTAACACATTAATAAGATGTTAAAATGTCAAAACAAATGGAAGGCCAGATTTCTAAATAAATTTGGTTTTGAGGCCAAATTTTTAAATTCAAAAAAAGATAATATTCCTAAACGAAATTTTTTTCTAAGGCCGTATTCCTAATTTTCAAAAAAAAACCAACCCAACTTCGCAATAGGCTACATGTAAATGTGACCCGCCCTCTCTTCTCCAAGTTCATGGCCCACCCAAATCTAATCTAATAATAAATATATAAAAAAACATAATAAAGAGAAAAAGAGAAAGAAAAGAAACAGACCGAACCAAGCGAGTGTCCCGTCGGCAACCCCCCATTTCTTCACGCAGCCTTCTATTCTCCCCAAACCCTAATCTTTGCTTCTCTGGTCGAGCGGCGGCGACGGCGATGGAGGGGAAGGAGGAAGGTCGGATCTTCGTGGGCGGCCTGTCGTGGCAAACGGACAAGCGCAAGCTCCAGGATGCCTTCGGCCGCTTCGGCAAGGTCGTCGACGCGCAGGTACCCGTGCCTTCCCGTCCGTTTCCGTCAGTGCTCTTGCCCGTCCTGGGTAGTTCTGCGAGATCTATCAGTTCCGTGCTGTCCGCGTTGGGATATTGTTGGGTACGATGCTTGGAAGGGCGGTGGGTGAGGTGGAAAGGCGGATCTGCAGATTGCTTTTGCGTTCCGTCGAACGGGGATGTGTGTTTTGCGTAGGAAGGAGGATTGCGGTTTTTGTACACTTTTATGCCTTTCGTTGTTCGGAACGAGGGCTAACTTGATGAGAGAGAATAATTTTCTACTTTAGTTTGAAGTAGCAATGTCGAATTCTCTGGCTTCACTAAGAGCGAAATTAGAAATGGTGAAACGGGGCTCTTGTCATGATGATGGGCTAAAAGAAATTAAGATTCTTGTATAAACACATGCATCCTTGTTTCTCAAAGAGAGTAGACAACTAAATAGTCTAGTGTCATTTGTCTATTATGATTCATGGTTATTTATCTTTCTATTCTATGTTGATAGCTTGCTCTTAGAATCATGAATACTCACTGCTTTTGTTTTTGCATCTTTTTTTTTGCAACTGGGCTCTGTTCTCTCGGCCATTCTTTATTTGCTGAGGCTGAATGAGCGGCAGATTTCCAGAGATGGAATGCAAAGCGATACTTGTTGCTTTCCTGAGCTGAATTTGCTGACGAGATTCATTACAGTTAGATGCTTGGTTCGAGTTCTTTGTCTGTGAAATTGGATTGAATTAATGGAGAACAGCCATTGGTCCTACTGTTGCTGGTGGTCTGCTATTTCTTAGTTCAGTTTTGTGGTCTGATGGAAGAGAGGGGATGCTACTATCGATTTTTTTGGTAGAATTGGATGATCAACACCTGGCATGCTTCCTTAGTTTCTGATCTGTGGAAATTCTGCTTGGCCAGCACAAGAGTTGTGCACACCTGTAGAGGACAACACAGGGACTATACTCATGACACAGATGGATAGATGGGTGGCTCATTGTCAGATCTGCACACGTTACTGCTGTAGTGGGTCGAACTGATTTGATTGGCTCATAAGATGCAACAGAAATCATCAATTTGTTATAAGTGTTTGGTTGTGCTCACTGCCCAGGCCATGTTTTCAGTTGGGTTCATTGACATCCTTGCAGATAGAATCATGACTGCAGTTGACTTGTTTTGTTTTTATTGATTTGACTTGCCTATATAGCTCCACATTCTGCTACATTTGCCAGCATTTAGTGAACTGGTGACAAGTTTGATCGTTTTCCGCGTCCTGTGTTTTGTTAGAACTTGATAGAGCTTGCAATGATATATGGCTGCTAGTCTTTGCGCAGATGCTTATTTCTTAACACCTCCAGCTAAATTTGGTTTTTGCACTTCTCTATTCAAAACTCAAGCAACCCCTTTTCTCAAGGACTCCTTTTCGAAGCTGTTTCTTGTGTAATACGTTTTTTTATTAGTACCATTGCTGCTTAAGCCTTGAGGACAGTTAATGCTTCTGCCTTCCAGAGATGGAAGCTGAATTTTGTTTAGGGTTAACATTTGCATATTGGTACATTATACACTTATACAGTATTCTGTGATCATTTGTGGACACTTGAAGGACAAATGCTGGAGCAGAAAATTGATGCTAGCCTCACCAGTGTGGACCCTTTGATCCATTGTCTGTGATTGCTTTCAGCTGCCTCCATGCATTGCTTTGCAGTTTCGGGAAGGCAAAATGGGTTCACCTAGGAGATCAGCTAACCAGCAGCTCAGACTTCCACTGTTGTTACCATTGAAATGCTAGTCGTTTGCCTTTAGGTTTGTGCATTGGTTTCGATGATCTGGTATGCAAACTAGATAATATGGCAGTGGGCATAATCTGCTACATTGTCCTGGCACCAGTATATGCTGAAATTTTTGAGAAATTAGTTCATGTCGGTAACGGTAAAATTGGTTCCTGGTTGGAAATAGTCCAGTTCTCCAAAACATGGTTCCCAGAGGTTCTATAACGTTGTCTGACTGTGTTAATGAGCTTTGCTGTCTTGGGAACATACTATTTAATGAAGGTAGTTCCAGCTATATGCATCCGTGTCAGGATTATGATTTGTTCTTGAATTAGCGAGATCCAGGAATAACCTAATTATCAGTGCTTCTCTTATGAGGTAATGTCCTGTCAATTATCTCTAAATATGTAAGCAGAAGTATTCTGCTTAGTGTAATCTGTTTCACGTAGTGGATACTATTAATTGATATGGTGTGTTCAATGGTTCTCTCATGTACCACTGTGCCTTAAGATACCAGTGTTACAAGTGGTAACTTTTTTTAAGTATTACTATGCTTTGTATCAAATAATGTAAAGATGCAACACAGGCTTTAATATAATAGTATTCAATAATGTTTGCACAACCTTTTTTTTTTGTAATGATGGTGATTATTTTGCTGAAATTAAATAATTTCTTGACCCTTGGTTCATCTCAAAGTTCAAGCACTTGGATGGTGCAAATTTTTGTTTGTTCGAGGTTGTGTAATATTATAACAATTGTTTCTAGGCCATTTATTACTGACACTTATATTCTTGTTATAACTTGGTAACACTTTATTTTCTCCATATTCTGTATGCTTATGAGTGTTTCTACTTGTAGATCATGCTGGAGAGACACACTAACCGCCACAGGGGCTTTGGCTTCGTGACATTTGAAGATCGGAGGGCAGTTGACAGTGCTATCAAAGAAATGCATGGTGCAGAGTTAGATGGTCGTACCATCTCAGTGAACAAGGCTGAGCCAAAGATGAATACAGATGACACAAGGTATGACAGTGGTGGTGGACGAGGAGAGTATCGCGGTGGCAGAGGTGATGGTCCACCCCCTGGCAATTGCTTTGAGTGTGGTCGTCCTGGTCATTGGGTCCGTGACTGCCCTAGTGCTACCGGTGGTCGTTCTGGTAGATTCTCATCCAAGTTCAGTGGTGGCAGTGGCGGTGGCAGGGGAGACCGCTTTTCTGGAGCAGATAGGTATGGTGATCGTTACATGGATGATCGTTATGATGGTGGTCGTTATGGGTACCGTGATCAAGTTGATCCAAGGGACAAGTATGCTGGGGGCCGAGACCGTTATGCCAATGATCGCTACCCCTCTGGTGGCGATCACTTTGGTGGAGACAGGTATGGAGGTGGCCCAGATCGTTACGCGCCAAGTGGTTTTGGTAGGGAGCGAGAAAGAAGCTATGAGAGAGATGGAGTTCGTGGCGGCGGCGGCGGCGGTGGCTACGATAGGAGTGGCCCAAGGGGTGGTGGTGGCTATGACAGGGATGGCCCTAGAGGTGGCGGCAGCAGTGGCTATGACAGGGATGGTCCACGTGGTGGTGTTGCTGATCGTTATGGCGGTGGACCTGCACGCTATGATGGAGGAGGTTACAGGGATAGGCCTGGGCCATATGATCGCCCTGGCAGGGGAGGAGGACGTTTTGATGATCGCTACTGATGAACTGCCACAGACTCAAAGCTCCTTGTTTTGTAGTTTAATGTTTGCTGTTTTGCATGGCTGAATGCTTAATGGCCTGTTGAAGATGCAATTTTTTCCTCTTTGGCACTTCAATGTCTGCAATGTATTTCAACCAGTACTTGGGCACCGCTGTTGCCTTCTTGATAAGTTTATCCAGCCGACTGTTTTTGCATGAGATGGGTCAATACTCTGGGCTATTACCCTGCCTGTTGGATGTTTCAGTTGTGCATGTCTTGCCTCCAGCAGTTGTAGTGGAGCTGAGTTTCCCAGCAATCGTTCGTCATTGTTGATCTGAATATCTGGTATGCATGGACTATGTTTTCAGTGATTGCCTGTCACTGTTGATCTGAATAGCTGGCGAGCATAGATATGTTCACTGACGGTGCTTGTCAATTGTCATTATTGCTGGTCTGGATATCTGGGTTTGCAAGGAGATATTTGCAGTGCTGAGATGCAAGGGCTTAACAGAACTGTGGCCAAAGTACCTTGTGCTAGAAATAGCTGGCAACCATCTTAATCTTGCTGTTAGTTTTTGTCGGGCCTTAAAATTGCCCTCAAGAAAAGCACCCAGTCACATCATTTTGTGTGGGGTCTTTTATTTGCAGAAGTAGAGCCATGTTTCTCACTTTCTGTATAGCAAGCCGGTTTCTTTCATTTCATGGTGGCCTGTACTACAAATTTCAAGAGTTTGAAAATTGACCTCAGATTATTATTATTTTTTGTTATTCTTGGGACTTTGCGTTGCTTGAGTTATAAGCAAGTTTTTTTTTTTTGTTACATCTTAGCAGGAGGAAAAGTACAGGAAACACCGATAAAATATGGGAAGCGAGAGAGATCCTGAGGTGGAGCACGGTACGGTTGGTCCAATCATAACCGGTGTGCCGCCTGTCACCGTCTCCGCGACTCTACCGTCCAGCGTGACTTATCCAAAAGTTCCCCGTCTCTATCGTCCTGCGCCTTTTCCAATTAGGCCCGTCGAGGAAAATCACCATCTGTCAATCTCGGTCCCGTGATATACTCCAGTCCACCTCCTGTTTTAACTTTTAACGGAAACGCGTAATAATCCATGGACGCCGGGTAACGCTAAAATTAATCGATGTCGCCATCGGCGTCAAAACGGCACATTACTCAAGCTATATTCTAGTGGAGCACTCTCAGGTGATAACATTTCTTTACGCTGTGATCCATGGCCAACTTTGGTCTTAGCTCTTTATTATTAAACATGTTATAGGCAGTGTATCGATAGCATGAAACAAACTTTTTTTTTTTGAACTTTCGACTTCAAATTTTTGTTGATTCTCTCCATTTTTTTTCGCAGTGAGGAATTGAAAATTCATATATGATTGAAGAATATAGAATTCTACTTTTGTCATTTTATTGGTATTTTGGCGGTGCTGTGCAACTAATTTATACACCTACAATATGCAAACACCTGTATTAGTGGGGGGAGTGGAGAGTATAAAGCGATATCTTTGTCTCATTCATCCTAATCCAGACATCGAAATGGAAAACCGTTCGAATAACTCCTAAAATAAAAAATAAACGACGCCTACCATAAATACAAAACAAAAAAAAATAAGAAAATAAATAAGAAAATCTCCGTTCCTCCTCCTCAGCTTTCCTCCCCCTTCTTCCTCCCCCCATGGAGATGGATCTCCTTCCCCACCTCCACTCGTCTCCCAAATCGCCAGCGAGAGCCATGCAGCCTCCTCCCCTGCCCTCGCCGCCCCTGACCGGCTGACCCCACCTCCCCACTATTCTTTCCCTTCCACCTGGGCCCCCACAGCGTTCCCCCCTTCTCGTCACCACCACCAAATCCCCAAATCCCGGAGGGAGCTACGAGGAGGGAATTCGTCGCCTGATCGATCGGCCGATCCGCCGCCGCGGGCCTCCCAATCCGCCGCCGCTGCCGCCATGTTCAACAAGATCATCAAGAGGGGGAACCGCAAGGGCACACGCGGGGACAGCGCGGAGCCCGCCGCGCGCCCCGCGGCGCCCTCGTCGTCCTCCGGGGGCGGCGGCGGCGGCGCGGGCGGAGCCGCGCCCGTCACCGTCAACCACGCCTCCCGGGGCACGGGGCCTTCGCCGTCCTCGCCCACCTCACCGCACGTCGCGCCATCCGCGCTCGCGGCCAACCAGGCGGCGGGGGCGGCGTCGCCGCCGCTCCTCGAGCCTCTCCCGCTCCTCCGCGACGTCGCCGCCGCGGACCGCCCGAACCTCCTCCTCCGCAAGCTCCGCCTCGTCGCCGCGGTCTTCGACCTGTCGGACTCGCTCAAGCACCCGCGTGAGAAGGAGGCCAAACGCCAGGCGCTCCTCGAGCTCGTCGATTACGTGCAGGCTCCAGCTCAGGCCAACGCGCAGGCGCGCCTCCCGGACCACGTCCAGGAGGCGCTCGTCGCCGCCATCTCTGCCAACATCTTCCGCCCGCTGCCACCCGCGCTGCACGAGTCCGCCGCCGCGATCGACCCCGGAGCCGCGCCCGACGACGAGGAGGAACCATTCCTCGACCCCTCCTGGCCTCACCTCCAGCTCGTCTACGACCTCCTTCTGCGGTACGTTGTTTCGCCGGACACCGACACCAAGATTGCCAAGCGGTATGTGGACCACGCCTTCGTCCTCCGCCTCCTCGACCTCTTCGACTCCGAGGATCCTCGTGAGCGCGAGTACCTCAAGACCGTGCTCCACCGCATCTATGGCAAGTTCATGGTACACCGACCATTCATACGCAAGGCCATCAACAACGTGTTCTACCGGTTCATCTTTGAGACGCAGCGCCACAATGGCATAGGGGAGCTCCTTGAGATCCTTGGAAGCATCATTAATGGCTTTGCCTTGCCAATGAAGGAGGAGCACAAGCTATTCCTTTCCCGTGCTCTCATCCCCCTGCACAAGCCTAAATCTGTTGCGATCTACCATCAGCAGCTGTCCTATTGTATTGTTCAGTTCGTTGAGAAGGACTACAAATTAGCAGATACTGTGATTAGGGGTCTGCTCAAGTACTGGCCAGTCACAAATTGCCAGAAGGAGGTGTTGTTTCTTGGGGAGCTTGAAGAAGTGCTTGAGGCAACACAGCCTGCAGAGTTCCAGCGGTGCATGGTGCCACTGTTTAAGCAGATTGGCCGATGCCTTAACAGTTCTCACTTCCAGGTATGCCTTTAATTGACTTTTTGGCTTGTGGTTGAGTATATTGTCATCAGCATGCCTGCATACACTTCCAATTTTTGTTTTTTAGTCAAATGAGCTCTGCGTGTTTTGTTGAGTGGATATGCCTCGTTGCAAGTTCCAAATCACTATTTGCATGTTGAGGAATACAACGGCGTGTTTGGTTGCTGCGTGACCGTGCCCTTCCCAAAGTCTCAGCTGACCAAACCTTGGCAGCCAAATCGTCCGCCCAGAAATTGGCGGCACACTGGCTGCAAAATGAGCTGCACTTCAGTCTTGGATCTGGGGCAGGCCAAAATAAGGTAGGAATCCAAAAAAAAAAAAAAACAGTTTTCTTGGTCAACAGCCGAAGTTTGGCTTGGCAGCCATTGGTGTTCATCCAAACATGTCCAAAAGTCTTATACAAGGCAGTATTGATTAATAGGAAAAAATGAAACTAGATGCATTGCTTTGTGTCTTCTCAACATTCTTTCTGATACAGTGGAACACACTAGGTGATAATTCATTGATTCCAGACAATGTAGTAGCAGCTTAATAGCTTTCACAGGATAAATGGCTATTGTTTGTTTTTTCTTGGCAAAATAGCTATTGCAAGTTTGCAACATAGATATAACCGAAGCTGGCACTTGCTCTAGTTCTGTAGGGTTGCTCTTTTGTAATTTTGATTCTTTGGTAAATTAGTTGCCAGCATCACTCAAAGGCACCTTTAGATCACAAGAATTTATGGAGTCATGAAATATTAGCGATATTCATAACAGTCAAGCACATATGTTTGATACGTTTTCAGTCTTGCAATGTTGAAATATGTTGCTGAAATTGGATGCTATGGAATGGAAGAATCTAAGCTGGGTTTATATTGAAAGGGCTAGAATCTTCCTTTCCCTTTTTGTTTCCTTATGTTATTGGTTTATGTCGGTGTATCCAACTTTTAGTGGCTTCTATTTCCTTTTTGCATAGCTAAGATACCTAATAGCTTTAGATGCATATTATCTGCAGCTTTTAGCAGTAGAAGCATGCAAATATTGGTTTCAATATGAGATATTTTAGCAGTACAAGCTGCCATTTGAAGCAATCAGCTGGAGCATGAAAATGTGTTTGAACCTTGAAATACTTCAAAGATACTATGCAATTACTTCTTTATATATTGTACTATATCCTCAGAGGAGATTACTTGCTTTCCACAGTGCACTGGACCTGTAAACTGCAGATGTACCATTTATAAGTTCTGGAAAAATGCACCATCACTATCTATAAGGAGCCAGATCTATCGGTTCTTTGTTTCAGAGATTGCTAGTACAATATAAAATTTTAGCTGATTTGGGAGAAAATGGGAGAGGCTAAAACATGCATAGGAATTATAGGATGACACAAGCTATTAGACAAGATTGGTTCCCCAGTGAAAACTGTTTCTTGTGGGCATGTTCAGAGATATCTGTGCTACTTTTTCATTAAGATAGTCATGTCCTTAACAGCAGTTGATAAATGTCTGTTGTTTCAAGTTGATCTGTTCTGTGGGATCTTAGGTACCAAGTATTTCAGTACTATTGACAAGATGAGTTCCCTTATCTAGTAACATGCAGCATTATTTATAGTTGGACTTGTTTTAATTCATTTTTTCATAAATCCCAGGCAGCGGCTCTATCATTAACCATTTTATTTCAGGATTGTCACATTGTTTGACTGTGTGTGTGCAGTACTGCACTCTGCATTTAAATCACATATTTGGTACTTGTAGTATGTTAAATAATCTTGGCTTGAATCTCTTGATAGTTATATAATATATTCCTGGTCCGTGTCTTCAATTGAAGTGAAATCTTCCTAGGGCATACACAACAGTTCAGGCACCCACTCATGGATGAGTGGGTAATGTGACCTATTCCTTCTGTTGCTTGAATTTTCCTATCTAGTGCTGCATTTGTCAATAACCTGATTTATGATTGGAGTCAGCTTACACATCCAACCACACAGACACCCTCTCCTCCCACAAAAATGGGTGGCACATCTATAATAGTGCACAACCAGTGTAACATTTAACGTAGTGCAAAAATCTACTTTTATACTTGTGTCTTCTTTTTATGGCATTTTGAGCAACAGAAATTTGGTTGTTGCTGTTTTCTATTGCTGTCCGTAGATGGTTGGTACCATGCTGCTGTGCAATTTACTTGGCATTTGGCTGTGATCCTTTGTTAGTTGAGTTGCCATGGTAGAACCTAAGGATCTTAGGGCTCAATCGTGTGTGGTGGTGGCTCAGCGCTTCTATGAGCAACCTCGTGCAGGCACCGTCAGAACAGGAAAGAGAGAGCATGACGCGCAGGGGGCAACGACAGATGTTGTCCTGCTTAATTGTTCCCCAATACAAGAGTTTGCTTTTTACCAATCTAAACATCGAACTCCTAATCCATGTGGTTTGCCTCATGTCGTTCAGTTGACGTGAGTGCGCACGCACGGCCCACGTCCCACAACATCATGCGTCACTGTCATAACATACCCTTTTTCGAACAAAGTCATAACATACCCTTGCCTGACAAAATATGCTTTATATTGCTCCTTTTGACTCTAGAAAGTATTTTACTATCTTATTATTTTACTATCTTATTAAGTTGGTAGTTCCTGCTCTTATGATACATGATTACTCCATCTCTGATGTATTTGCTTGATTATTGATTTTCCTTGTCAGGTCGCTGAACGCGCTTTGTTCTTGTGGAACAATGATCACATTGTAAGCTTGATAGCGCAAAATCGTGGTGTTATATTTCCAATTATATTTGAAGCACTTGAGAGGAACATACAGAGCCACTGGAATCAAGCAGTTCATGGTCTAACTGCAAATGTGCGCAAGATGTTTTTGGACATGGACAGTGAACTGTTTGAAGAGTGCCAGCAGCAGTACATGGAGAAGCAAGCAAAAGCCAAAGAGATGCAGGAGCAACGAGAATCAGCATGGAGACAACTGGAAGCTGTTGTTGCTGCGAAGGCTGCTGGAGATGATATGGTTTTGGTCAACTAGGTAATAACCTTTCCACTTCATTTATTTGTTAGTGCTTGTGTTCTTACATTGTTTTTAGTCTTGTAACCTAAAACTGTACTACTCTGTTTATGTCCTTGTTGTTCTCATTTTGTTGTAGCATATCTGTGAGATGCACTGCCACTTTTTGTACTGCTCACCTTTTGTTTTGACTTGGTCAAGGCAGTTCACAAAAAGATGGAATACATATGTACCAATGTTTCAATTTATTATGGACATTTGATTTTTAGTAATGTCAATCAAACCAAGCATCCATAAGTATGTAAACATCGTTTGAAAGGATGTTTATGCTTCCTCAGATGATTGCTGCTCATTTATTTCATGAGCGTCATGTGCACGTCTCGAGACAACAAGGTATGGGTGCTAGTTGGGGTGCTCTTATATCAACATTGTTGACTTGGGACTACCAGATCCATGTTCCTTGAACCAGTGAAAAAATGTGGACCGAGTTTGAACACCGGTGATAGCGAAGGCCAGTTCATGCAGAGTTTCTATGCCTAGTGAGGTCCTGCTCTGGTTCTGAGCCGTTCCTTTATTCAGCCCCTGCTTTTCTGTTGTGTTAATTTATGAATAATTGGACTTGGACTTGTATTAATCCTTCATTGTTTGCCCTAGTTCCGTACCCACAATTGGGAAAATCCAAGTAGAGAAAATGACTGAGCTAGATTGTAAGCTTTTTCTATTTATTTATTTTTTCTTTTTCTTTTTTACTTCTTTTCTCCCTTGAGTTATCATTTCAGTTCATGTTGTTGTATGGAGGTAACAGCACGAATTCAGATAAAAGCGCTTTTAACCAGTGTCTGGAAGATAGACATACAATGGCTCTTCTGTAGGAACTGTTTCGACGCTGCTGTGGTTGTTTTAGCAATATGATGGCTCACTCTGTGGTACGCTGGATTTAGTTCTCGTTACATGTTAATTCTCGGGTAAATGGCACGGTGCTTGCTGTATACAATTTCTAAGCTTAGACCTCATATTTGATATGGTGTGGTGTGTGCTAGCCCTTAATGTGACTTTCCTGGCTACGATATCTGCGCAAGCCATCAGACATCAGTTCATTTTTTTTTTCTAAGCCCGCTGGATTAGTTCCTTCACGGTTAAAATATTCTGACCCAGTTCTAAAAAAATATTCTGGCTCGGCTTTTAATCATACATCTTGGCACATGGCAGTTGGCACTCGTGATCGTGAGAGAAACAAGTCGATGTATATCTACACTCACGCGAAAACTTTTTGGTCGGCAGTGAAATACCGGAGTACTCGTTAGGCATCATGCTCACGTGCATCCCTGCCGAAAAAGAACACTTAGTCGTGCAGCCATGCTCATCCCGTTTTTCTACGAAACAGTCGGCAAGATTTTATACTGGGATGGATGTGGACCGCGCGTTATCGTCTTATTGTGCCACCCAAACCGAAATATAACGTTGAAAGTATAGTGTCACCACTCACCAGCCGCCGCCACTTGCATCATGTACATGCCGACCAGATAATCTCTTTAACCCTTTTCAGTCAATATTCTATTACCAACCCAGTTTAAAAGCCATTTGCAGATCCAGCCTTTCTATCGAACCAGTGCACCTGGTGGCACGATAGGAAGACATAGAAGGAACGGCATGGTGCAGCGCCAGCCTAGCTGTGCAAATGTGGCGTTCTTGTGGTGCCCGTCTTGTTGTGCCATCGCCTGACGTGGCCAGGAGTCATACTTTGCCAAACATCGTTTTTCAAAACAGCTTTATGGGTAAAACTATTTTTCTCTCCCACAAAGGAATGAAGTGGGAGAGAGCTAAAACAAAGTAGCTTATCTCAACTCTTTTCTTCATTTATACATGAAGTTTCTGATGAAGTTGTTTTACCAATTTTTTTTCTAAATTGTTTGACTTTTATGTAACTCTCTCCCTCATGAGAAGTACTCTCTGTTCTAATTATAAGCCGCTTTGATTTTTTTTATATGTTTCATTTTACTATACATTTACATATAATAATATGTTAGATACATATAAAATGAATGAATAAAAAAAGTTAAAGCGATTTGTGATTTGTAATTCGGAACGAGGAAACTAACATAGAGACTATATTAGGTGTTCCAGCTCCCAAATATTAATAATAGGATGAGATAGCATGGAGATGACAATACAAACAATCCAACAGTATACACTTTAGAATCCTAGCCATATTGCATCTTATTTATATACTAATGGACGTGCATCGCACACGTCTTTATGATTATGATATGTGACATCATTGTCAAAAAAAAACCTGAGGTTGTAGGATGTTTCACAATATTTAGAACCCGCGTTTACAAAACAGGTGGCATAGGAAATCAAGCATGATTACATAGCACAAATCTAGATCAAACGGCACCATCCCAGTGACTGTTTTAGCTTGCTGACATGAGCAGGCTTTTCTTTGAGTGTCTTGATGTTGTAGTGTTGTAGTTCATGAAGTGCTAATATTGCAGCTCTATATACGATATTACCCCTTTTTGATCCCACGACCACCAGTTTGCCTCTACACCATATAATTAGTTCTGCACAGATTGCATTCTCCTTTCCTGCTCCACTGCACAGAAATATAAGTTCCAAAGGTGAGATTATGTCAACTAATGAGGTTGGATTTCTGCTAAACCATAAGTTAGCCTATAACATCCTAGATGTTAATGACAACTTAAAATTATAATCAAGTGCATTATCAAGCATAATCATTGAGCATCCTGACATAAATGTATTCATGTTTTAATAATGTGGTGCTTTGTTTTATACATGAAATGATGAGTTGATCGATAATTCAAAAACTATTTTTAAAACTCTGTTTTACCCCTCTTTCTATATTTCAAAATTTATAAAGAATTTTGATATACTCTCAAAATATAGTTTGTAGACCTTGACAAGAGCTACAATTATGGTATTCAAAGTTTTTCAAATTTCCAAAAAGAATTTCAAATGAATTTAAAAATACAGTTTTTCAACATTTGTCCCCTTTTGATTTTAAATCCATATTTCAAAATTTATGTATAATTTGGAAAAACTTTGTATACGAAGAAGGTTTGGTTTGAAAAGTTGAGAATTTTATACATTGGGCGATTTTTAAGTTGTTTAGCAAAATCAAAAGATTTTTAAAATGTTTGTTCTCGTTTATTCTCTTTTTGCTCTCTTTTCAAAATGTGGTTTAAAAATCTAATTTCTGGGCCGAATTTGAAGTTCTTCATTTTGACAAAAATGTAGAGCTTGAAATTCTGAACATTTCATAGATCGGGAGTTTTTCAAGTTCTATTCAAAAATTTGGGAGTAATTTGTATATTTCAGTAAGTGGCATTTCTGTAAATAGTTCAAATCGCGAAGTGCCGTGAGCTGCTTCGCCGCCAGGCGCACCCGCGACCGCCAGCTCGCGCCCCACACTGGAGACTTCCCCGCACGCGTGTCGGCCGCCCAGGCCTCGCCTCCGCGCTATAAATAAGGAAGGCCGGCTGCCGTTCTTTTTCTTCCTTTGCTCGCCGTCGCTGTCGCCCTCCATCCGCCGACGAAATTCGCCGTCGTCCCTCCACCTCTGCACGTCCCGTCTTGCCTCCACGTCCGCCTCGTCCTTCCGGTTCTTTGGAGCCTAGAAGTGTAAGCTTCGATAGCCAGTAGCGCCTGCACGCTATCGTCTTCTCCGAGTCCATCCGGAGCGCCGCCGTGGTCACGCCGTCGTCGCCTGCCTTCTACGGAGAGCTTCGGGTTGTTCTTCCTCGTGCTTTAGCTTCGCCTTGTCGAGCTCCATCTCTTGTTCACGCTCGCCTGTGCTGAACGTCGCTGGAAGCCGCTGCCGTCGTGCCACCCCGTCGTCGAGCGATGAGCTCGCGTGGCCATGCTGCCACGGTTCGTCTCGGGCCAAGCCGAGGCAACCCTCGTGTGCGCGGCCATATCTCAGTGCTTCCACGCCGCTCAGATGCCGCCGATGGGGACCCTATCGCCGTAACCGCCGTGCCAGTCATCTCCTCTGTTTTCAATTTGCGTCAGGGGCCTCGTGCTTGAATTTGACACAAGACAAGGGCCTAACTGCACTAGGCATGACTCAGGTGAATAGTTCCCCCAGGACCTGTTTGTGAATACTTTTCTGAATCTTTAGAAATTCATATCTGGAGTTTGGTAACTCCGTTTTTTATGAACCAAATTTTGTTGTGTTCCTTGTGATGCCTAGTTTTTATTACAAATATGAAATATGCCATGTTTAGTAGTAAAATAATTAATTATGTTTTATTCCTTTTATTTAATGATAGAAAAGAAGAAAAATTCATATCTCTTGCTATGTAGCTCTATATGACTTGAAATTTTGATGGTGTGCTGCTAATGCTATGTTTAGGCTGTAGTTTAATTTTTAAGCATGTTAGATGTTGTATGAGTTAGTTATGCATTTTCTTTTGTTAATAATTGTTTTATCTTGTGTAATGCTTTTAAAATAGTTTATAATTAGCTAGTTATTTAATCTTGTTATGCTTTCACCAATGCATTGCCGTGCATCATGTCATGAGTTCATCATGCTAAAGCATACATCATTTCATTACGTGTAGTCATTTCGAGAGAGTAGATTGGATCGTGTTGATCAACGTTCGAAAAGATGTCATCCAACAAAAATGTTCGAGAAGTGACATCAATCAATGATGTTGAAGTCCTTATCCATGGTGTTGGTGCCAAAGCTAACATCTGTGATCCCGACAAGAACTAACCACCGCTGCAACAAAGGCAAGCCCCGGATGCATTCAAACCATATCCTTGTTTTTATAAAAGCTTTATCACTTCAGTTATGAAATGTTGCATTAAGTAATAGGATTTGAGTGAGAACCTACCAATTGCATTACCTGTCTACTACCTTATTCCTTGTTACCTGTTTTTGAAAAATACGTAGTAATGCTTAGCCCTGCTTTATTAGTTAAATTTTTAAAAAAATAAAAGGATGAAAAAGATGAGGTTGATTTTACCTGTTGGAATCATGATGATAGTTAATAAATCGAGTCTGGACGGCTAACTTGCATTGGGAAAGAAGTCCCTCTGTAATGTTTCCGTCTGTTGATGCCCTAGGTCCCGTTCGATGGTGATCTGGTGATATCGAGAACTAGAAAATCCACACGCATGAAGTGATATACAATGAGTCAGAGTTCCTACGTATGTCATGGAGTGATATATAGTGGATCAGAGTTTCCACATATGTTATAGCGTGGTATATTGTGGGTTTGAGTTCCCATGTATATCGGTACACTAGGTCAGAGTTCCCACGTGTATCATATGGTGATATATTGCTGCAGTTGTTATCCCGGTATATCTATGATCTGGTATGCAGCGGAGTTAGAGACTCCAATACATCAGTGATCATCATCGTAGTAACAACTTGAATAATGATAAGGTATAAAAATGGAGTTGGTTGATAAGCTTGAGCTAGATCAAGAGAACTTTAATTTCTGTTATAACTCATGATGAGTTAAAACTTGATCCACAAGAATTTTTCTGCAAAAATTCATTTTCCTGCGAGCCTTACCTTGTCCCTCTAGCCTGCATTCCGGAGTCTTCTCCCCTCTTTTCGTTGGGTAAATCTTGTTGAGTACTTTTGTACTCAGGGTTTGTTCAACCCCTGTTGCAGGTGCTAATTGGTGTTCGAACCAAGTTTATGTCGGTGGGCTCGACGTGATCTGGTTGTCCCTCACGATTTAGGTGTCTTACCTAAGTTGTCTTCTCTAGTTCTGCCCGACCTCCGCTATTGAAGTTAAGTTTATATAAGATAATTTATTTATAATTTGTAAATTTACTTTTATCATTCTTTCGCACTCTGATTTTTATTTAGTAACAAATGTTGTAATGTTGCAGCTACTTTTTTGTTGATCCTGGTATAAATTGTCAAACGTGGTTTAATCGGGGTCCTTTGAGGGCACTCGACAGGGCTTTCTAAATTATCTAGAACATATGCATAGCTGTCAGAGGTCTTCGGGACAATGATGGTACATGTGGGCCATATAATTTAGGAGGTTCTGCCACATAGCCATGCACGTGTTATGGAACACCCACAGAAGTTTTACAACAGACTATGTGCATCCTTATTTTCTGTTCATTTACTATGTCAGTTGTTTTCTCTACTAGCTAGTCCAATATTTTCTATGCAATTTGGAGAGAAACAAACTAATGTTGAAAAAAGTATTTGCACCACTAGGTTTTTGTAATAGTTGACAGCTAATGTCGTTTAGCCAATCCACAGATAAATGCAAAATAACAATGAAACAGAAACCCGACATAATAAAATAAAAAGAAGAAATAATCTGCATACAGATCAAACTTAGCAGAATGATAGGAGCGTGATAGCACCGGTATCAATTATATATGGAACTACTATGCATCTTCAGAACCTTTCTCATATATCTGTTCAACTAGATAAAATGCCTCGACTCAATAGTTGTGATGTGGTTCAAATCTCAAGTGCATTCTCACAAAATTTTCATCATTCCAGGGATTCTTTCATAACAGGCAAGTAGATGTTTAGGTTGCAGTCCCTAGTATAGTCAAGTTGGAAATGCAGGTTACAGTTTCCAGCAAAAAACTAGCGGATAATGTCAACCAAGTACCAAATGTGAATGTGTTGCAAGTAATTATTTAGAACTGTTAAAGGTATCAACAACAAAAAGAAGGAAAGAAAAAAAAAGTTCATCAAGCAAGACAACTATTTGTGTTTTATTTACCTTGCAAGGATTTCTGAAAGTTCTCCAGCTGGGAAATAAACCCCTCATTGGGAGCCACTTGAGGTCGTTTACTTCTAACTAGCGACAAGGCACTTTCGAGGCTCATTTGATACTTCTTCATGAGATATGCAACAACGATTGTCACACTGAACATTTTGATAAAGAAAACTTAGCGGGAAACAAATAAAAAAGGTAAAACACAAATATGACTTTTATGAATTAATAGAGTATGAATTAAGACAGTCTACATGAAACGACAGTAGATTAAGGGACATATTAACTCATCGTTTATCCAATAAATGAGTTCTTACTAAATTGACTTAAGATAAGGAACATGTTATTTCATCTAACATAAAATATTTTAATGAGTAAACATCATCTAGGGTACCACATAGGTCTTTCATTCCAAGCATGTTGGATGCCTTGAAGATACCAAACATATTAGAACCTTTAGATTGGCTGCTATTGGTTTGCTGTGAATGCTTTTAACTTGGTCTCAAAACAACCAGCCTCAATAATCAGACTGAGATGCTTAGCAATCAGACACTTGGGTTGCACAAAATTTGGAAGCAGTGGCATACCACATTAATGGTCTGATATGTCAACTCTTTTGATAGTTATGACCTAATTAGCCATGCTGGACATGGGAATATTTTGATTTCATAAGTGCCACCGACCTTTTTTGCAGAGCTACCCAGAAGTTGGCACGATTGTTAATTCTAATCTAATGTTTAAGATATGGAACATGATGTAATGGAGACAGACCATGATCAAGATAACAAAAATTGCAGGTGTTGTATGAAATAATACACAGCACCGCCACATGCTTGTCTTGTTCACTGAATTGAACATATAAGAGCACTTCATACCAAATTATGACAGGTTGGTGCTAATATAAGTCAACATTTCACTAGTTAAAAGGAGAGAGACATTACCTCCTTGACCGCCCGGCAAAGCAATGGACTAAAACATTGCCTCCAGAGCTTATAGCTTCATCTATGAAACTAAAGCATTCATCAGAATGCTTTAACAGATCAGTATCTGGGCTGTCAAGTACTGCATTCATTAAACAAAATGCATCGCTTAGTGGTGCATGGAAGCTTGGGTATGAAGAAAAGGAGGTAAATTAAGGCATCAGGCAAATCGATGACTGACAAAACTGTGAAACACCACACAATTATCGTATTACTATCATAATACAACACATCTCTTTTTTTATTAAAACAATTTCATCAAGGAACATAATTCTGTAATATTTAACAGAACAAGCAGGGTGGACCTGCTGCCTGCGTATCGGTATCATAGCAATGCAGCATTCCATATGAGCCTGACAGACCAATGTGAGGAAATCACCGGAGATATTCACTCGCGTATGCCAGCAAGCACCGAGCACACATGGAAATTTTGAGTGAGTTTTAAATCCACAGAACACATGCAACATTAGATTTGATCAAACAGCCAGAGAAAATGGGCCTAATTGGCCACTATGGTGGTTATTGAAGAGTGCAGATGGCGCATCTTGTTTTGATCAGATTTTTTGCAAAATGTAAGCTTAAATGAGCTGATTCCTTTGTAGTTTGCAAATATTTTGTGCAGTGCACATGGAAAGTTCTTTCCTCAGTGTATAGGGCTCGACACCAATGAGGCCTTGATATGCAGATCATATCAATTTCTGTGGGCATGATGAATCTAGATTTTGACAAATCAGAAAATAAATGCACAGTTTTGCAGATTTCATTAAAAAGGGCAGAATCAAGTTTCAAATGCTCCAAGCACAAGAATAAAATATGGAAGTTATGTACAGCAAACTCACAACACCTTTCTGCAGATAATTTTTTTTTTGAAGAATTAGGGAGGAAAAGAAAGAGAGCTGAGGAGAAGTTACCCTCGATCTTCTTGTAATTGAATTCAGCTGGAAATACTGGGTCCAGTGACCTTGCAACAATCAAGATATGTGTGACGTTCAAGCTCTTGAGAGCCTCCTTGTTGAATGCTGCTCCAACAGATCCCAGGTAGAGGCCCTACAAGGTACGAAAGGTGTCAATTAGACATGCAACAATTTTGGAACAACAGTTAACTGTGGTAAAAAGTAAAATTCCTTTCTCCTTAATAGAACAAATTAGCCTGAATTAATTGAATTGGGGGATCTCTTCTTATAACCAAGAAAAACATTTTCCCAACAAATTAGATCGACGTTTTCCATTCGCGAAACCAACACTGAACCAAATTTGAGATTAATGGAAACGTGACCACAAAACAAAAGGCGATCAATGTCCTCGAGACGGTCTCCCGCACCAAGACCATCCATGGCCTAATCCATTCACCCATCACATGATCGAAACAGAAAACTAGATCACGAGGGAAAAGAGCGAAAGACAGAGCCGCCGTCCAGACCTGCGTGATGGGGCAGGGCGTGTTATCGGCCTTGCGGTACCGCACGGCGCAGATGCCCTGCATCAGCGCCTTGATCACCTGCGCCTGCTGCTGCTCATCCCTCTCCGCGGCCTGCCCCGCCTCCGGCATAGCTAAGGGGGCTCTAGCTGCGAGCGGGGGGGGGGGGGGGGGGGCGGGGGGGGGGGGGGCGGGGGCGGAGATCGAGGATTCGCTTGCCCTGATGATTGCTTGCTGCCCACGATGATTGCTGCCGACCGAGAAGGAAGAGGGGAACGAGGAAACGGTAATCGGACGAGTAGAGGTGCGGCGGCGAGGAGACTGCGACGAGATCAGAGAGAGTGGGGAGGAAGGGAAGCGAGCCGAGCGGATGGGGGGAGCCTACGACTACGAGGAATCCATGGCGGCGACGATGGGGGACGACGAACGAGGCATCGACGATATCTGGCGGTGAATCATTTTTAGCAAATTCTATCTGGGCCACCGATTGCTAATGAAATTCTCCGGCGTCACTAGAAGGCTACAGTTTTTTTCCTTTCCTTTTATTCCTTGCGACTACAGTTTTTTTTTCTTTTCCATTTTACTCCTTGCGACTGCCGTTACAGTTCCTTCCACTTCCAAAATAAACTGCAATTCTACAATTCAGAAAATGTGAGTTTATGACTTCATATTTTGACACAACCAACTTGATATGGCAACATTGCTTCTCTCTTACTAAATACTATTGAAACATTCTCTCTCGCTAAACACTATTGAAATAGCCAAAATCAATTGTGAAAATGATCAATCAAATAACCCATAATAAAAATGTGATATCTGATAAAATGGTATTAAATGTCGATGCATCAGGACACACAGCATAGCGGTTGCATTCAACATATACTACACTTAGTAACAGAGGAAGTATTATTGAACTCCTAAACCAGAACACCACATATATACATATGAAAAAGGGTTATCCCACCAAAATAAGGAAAATATGAAAAACAATCGGAAAAAAGCACATTTCAAGAACATTTTTTTTGTCAAAAATGGCCAATATCCATAATTATGAGCTCAGGTACAAATCCGCACGTGTGCGACCGGACGCAATTTCCCCTCTTAATTTTTACCCTAGATAAAGCTGAATTTTACAACTGTGGTGTCTATGGAACTTGGGACTCGGAGAGTAAACCTTAACTACTCTCTCCGTTCTATTGTAACCGTTCTTCTTATTTCTTGAGAGGCCAAATATACTCAATTTTAATTAAATATATAATAACATATGATCCGTATAAATACCTTAGCAACATTTTCTTTAAAAGGACAGAGGGATTAGACTTTGCGGAGCTAGAGTCCAAACCCACTGGGCCCAGAAATTGCCAAGCAAAAGGCCGGCGGCAACTCCCCATTTCCCTTTGAGCTGCCGCCCCAACCCCAAAGGCCAACCAATACTACATACTACAACACAGCGGCCGCTGCCCTCTGCCCCTGCCGCGCCGCCCGCCCCCGCACGCGCGCGCACGGCGCACAGGCAGATACCTTTCCTCTCCTCTCCCCTCGCCCCTCTTCCGCCTCGTCCGCACTCCGCAGCAACCTCGGCGCGGCATGGCGAGCCCGTCGTCCTCCTCCTCCTCGTCCCCGTCCCGCAAGGTAACGAACCCTAGACCCTCTCCCGATCCCCCGCCCACATCCGATCCAGTCCAGCCGCGTGCGAGGTCGCGGACTCGCCGCACCGATTTGACCACTGATCTTTCTGTGTTCGTTCCTCCTTTGTGTGGGTGTGCGCGCGTGCAGCAGGCCCTGAGCAAGATCGCGTGCAGCCGCCTGCAGAAGGAGCTCGCGGAGTGGCAGGTCAACCCGCCCGCCGGCTTCAAGCACAGGGTCACCGACAACCTCCAGAGGTGCCCCTCCTCCCCCCATCGCCGCCCTTCCTATCCCGCCTTCTCACCAGTCACCGGCAATCTCTGCGGTGGTGCGGTGTCTCTTAGATTCCTTTCTCCGTGGGTGGCTTACTGTTTTCTTGTTCGCGAGTCTAAGGTTGGTTAGTCCCGCTGAAACTGTGGAGCACGTTCCGCGCCCTACTGATTGACCCGAGACACGGCGTGTTGCGTGCGTTTGGGGGCGTGTAGGTGTTGGTTTCTTTACTATTTTGCTCGTCTTCTTCTCCAAGGGGGTTTCAGTAGAGTTTTCTAGTGTTTCTGTGATCCTGGGCGAAAGAAAAAACTTAATGAATGGAAAAATAATGGTGGATGAATGAAACAACAAAAAGGTGGGTCATCGATGTAGCCGGGGCACCAGGCACGCTCTACACCGGCGAGACCTACAAGCTGCAGGTGGATTTCCCCGAGCATTATCCCATGGAGGCACCCCAGGTCCATATCTTTTTCAGTCCCGATTGATTATTAAGTGTGGATCGGGTTTTAGTGCCTCCTTTTTTAATGTTGTTTTCTTTTGTTTCAGGTTATATTTCTGCATCCAGCACCCATGCATCCGCACATTTACAGTAACGGACACATCTGTTTAGGTATGGTTGTTGATTTCTATTTCCCCGTTGACATTCTTTTGAACAACTCTTGTCATCATTGTTGTCTTCTCTGATCTCTAGCCAACTTGGTCATGACTGACATTAAAACCAGCCCTTTCATATCTACCATTTTGTAAAAATTGGCGCACTTAGGGGAAATTATGAGTCTGTCCTTTCAACTAAATGGCCTATCTTTTCGTAAGCCGTCTGTTTCATGATGTTGGTAGAACACCTTGATAGAATTTTTACATACAACATATGCGGCATGCTAAATAAAGTACATTGCACTTGACATGATTCCTTGATCAGTACCAGTGAATGGTTTGCATTATGCTGCACCCATTGATTTTGCCCTCTTGCTAACCACCTGGACCATGTTGTGATGTTACTGTTTTTCCTAGTTTCAAATGGCCCTTCATCTGTTGAGTTATATCTGACCTGTTAGTTAAGATTAGGAATGTGACTAAGGTAGAATTATAGGTTGTCTTTGCAATTCATGTCCATTGTTTTCTTCTATGTAAGCTGTCACGTGTAATCCAATCTTGATTGACAATAATAATGGTGTATTATACGCTTAGTCAAGATCTAGCGGAGGTTTCCATGCAAATAACACTTCTAGAAATCTTGATTGACACTTTCAAGTACAAAACGATTCTATTAAAGCCCAATATATACTATCAGGGCTTTTCATCATGAATAGCAGAACCTTGTTGAAACGCTGCACCTGTTATAGAGTTTTGTTGTCTTGTTTTCCAGCTTGGTAAACTGGCCATGCCACGAAATTCCTAGAAATATGAGTATTAACCATGATTCCATGACCCATTGGTATCTATCACTGCCTCATTGGCCTCTTGAGGTTATTTTTTCTAGAGCAAGTATATATTTTGTATAACCTGCATCCATTTCATGTGTTTGTGCCTCTTTTACTTGTCTTTAGTTACTTTTACCTCATCAACTTGAATTACCAATGTGATCTACCTTATTTAGCTTATATTATTTAAATTAGCTAGCATGGCACAATTGAAAATGTCTTTCTATGCTAGAATTCTTTTTGTATCCTGGTTACTGCAGAAGATGTAACTTGTAACATTTACTGTGCTTTTGTTTTTGGATCTAAGACTAATCACTGATAGCTGACATCTCTATTCAGCCATGAAAGAGCCATTCTAGTAACTATTGATTCCTTCACTTACCTACAGATATATTGTATGACTCGTGGTCCCCAGCTATGACTGTCAGTTCTGTCTGTATCAGCATATTATCCATGCTGTCCAGCTCACCAGCAAAGGTTACATATTTTCTCTGCATATCCTTGTTGAATTGGTGGAACTTGCTTGCTGACTGAAATACATGTACTGATGCAGCAACGCCCAGCAGATAATGATCGCTATGTCAGGAACTGTCGCAATGGGAGGTCACCGAAGGAGACCAGGTGGTGGTTCCATGACGACACTGTGTGATGGGTGTTCCGATTGCTGTTGTCCTAGTGCACTTAGTTGCCAGACTACATGGGAGATGATTTAGGCTTATTTCAAACAACCCATTTGACCAGAAATTAACATGCCCTTGTGGTTTGTAAATGAATGTGCATCAGTGTCAGGTCCTGTACTTGTTGATCCTTAGACCGTCGATGGTATATAGAATAATGTCTGCATCTTGTCAATTTACGTAACAGATATGAACTGCAATGCAGGTCACTTTTGACTAAAATGATTTCTGAATCCTTCTAGTTGTAACGAGGGCCACATATGCTTCGTAGTCTGCTCCAGACCCACCAGCTTGCTCTAGCTGCACTTCGGTCAAACGTTTGGTACCGCTTCTCAATAGGGAGCGCGTGGTTTGACCAGAGGGAGTGGCTGTTCGATAGTGCTGTGTGAGTATTGCAAAGTTATGTAGTTATTCTATCTAGTGCTTTGATAAATCTCAGCTATATCTACATTACCAAACTACTAATCCGTAGGTGAGTAACATACATGAATATTGACCCCCTAGACATGTAATTTTTACCTTTATCGTGAGCAGATATATAACAGATACAAATAGCCAATGAAGTTTTACAATATTCAGCATTTGTTTTGCTTCACTCACAGTATCAGAAGCTATGTGATTTGAAGCAACAATGTTTACATTTCACACAAAAGAACAGTAACGAAGGAAACATAAATAAACGTGTCTGCATTGACAACTTGTCTTGCATGGCGTTCACCCTTCGAATAACTCTTTCAGGTGCTCGGGAGTGAATTTTGGTGTGGAAACATTGTTGTCGTCTAAGGCTGAAATGATTTTCTCGGTTATAGCTTTTAGCAGTGTCCATCTCATCTTAGGATCCGGGACCTTCCACAGCTTTTGGGTGTCGTAGTTTCTCTGAAATGCAGACTCGTAGTTAGGTAGAGGAGAGTAGTTTTTCCCAAAGCCCAAGATTCTTGTAGATAAGTCTGTATATAGTCCTCGATTTTGCGAGTGAGGACTGCGCTGACATATGCACTATGGACTCGTTCCGATATGTAGTATAAGTTGTTGATCAAGGAAAGACTGCGATCTTTTGGCAACCTTTTCACCTGAATTACTAGCCTGTCAATAGGGGACACGTCAATAGGATCAATAGTGTCTCCTATCTTGGTGACATACTTTTTTTTTTTACTGCCTCTTACTGATATAGTTGTAATATCTGTTCAGCGTACATACTCACACACTCACATCACACGCACACCACGCATACCACTATGCACGCATACAGACCGTCGAGTACAATTGGGTACAATGAGCGGTAATTCAGCCACAACCACAAGTGCCTAATGTGAAAAGTCACAGACCGAGCGCAATCTGACTACACGCGGAGTCCTGCTTCGCTGCTAAGAAGCTGGCCATCTCGTCCTCTATCCTTCCAACTTGTGCAGATGGCGGCGTATGGGATGCCAAAGAGAGCATTGCTGAGGCCTCGGATAGGGCATCGCATACAAGCAGCAGGATACTGATCTTAGAGGTATTGCTGATAAGCAGAATTAGGTCCAGAGCAACTATGGGCTCAAAAAAAGCGAGGATCTTCAACATGGTTTCTTTTAGAAACAGTGCCAAATGGTATCAATCCGGAATGCATCGCCCACACAGGTGCTCTCCTCCTCCCTCACACATACTGGCGGACGTTTCCCAACACGCTTTTGCTAGTAACTACCATCCAGCATCCAAGGTCGGAAATCTTTCCTCGTCTACTAGTGCATTTGTCTCCCGGTAAGTGGATTTGTCTGCAACGCATTTCTTTGAACAATGCATTTCTACCTTCTAACATGTCCGGCAAAAGAATCACAATATACACTACGCAAGCAACCTCTCCAAAATGCTGCAAGGATCCTACCTAGACAACTAAGTCAATTGCTCCTCTCCCTATTGTTTCTGGCATAGATTATACAAATAATTCAACAAGGTATTTACTGAATAAATATTGCTACACCTTCATCACTGATTATACATCCATAATACTGGTCCTGAAGTACAAGGAAATGGGAATGCCCCGTTTCATAGATCACGGGTTTTGTTTTCTAGGACTACGAGCTGGCCTCTTATTAACTTATACAAGGACATAATTACGGATTAATGCCTAACCACTATACATGATACATTCGGATATTTCCATGGTTCACCCGCAATACAAACTCCACTACACCCTACTATATACAGAAGGGACTGACTGATACAATGCCATGCGACTGCCGACGATGACAAAGCAGCTTCATATTTTGAAAGACTATATCACTGCACGATGATCCAATTGTCAAAAATGATATCATCTTGTCCAGCAAATGTAGAAGCTGAAAACAGCATCACCGGGTTGTTTTACTGCTCATGGAAGTCCTCGTAAGATGACCTGGAGGAATCACTTTGATATGGCGTTGTTTCCCGCGGACTAGATGGGAGTGAATCTTGCAACGACAGACCTACGAAGACAAGGGGAAAAAATTGCCAGTTTGAATTTGCAATTGTGCTAGAGAAGTGATACAAATTATCAACATGGAAGGAATTATACCTGAGTTCTTTTGACCCCTTGGACGGAATTTCCTTCGTATGAGCTTCTTGGCCTTTGTAATTGTAAGCTGCCGCGCAAAAGGATATTCCCCATCACTGTCGCTCCAATCGTCCTGATATTCATCATTATGCCCTTCACCACGCATTGTCCGAATCACAAAGGCCTTTGCTTTACGACGTTGTGTATTGAAAAGCCCCCTAATTGATGTGACAAATCCATCACCTGCACCATCGCCCGGCCTCTTCAACCATGAAGCCGCTAATTGATCATGTCTTCCATGATGACCAACATCACTGTCACTCAAGTTAAGATCATTTTCAGGAATAGAACCCTCAAGTGTTTCCCTATGGTTGCTAAACTTCTTCCCCTGCTCAAAATTGACACCATTAGTTACCCTTTCAGAAATAAAGTAATTATTGGGGAAGGGTTTCCCCTAAAACTTGTGGACGCTGGTATGAACAAAATTACCAGACATTGGAATAATATAACCAAAAACAGTAGCTATGTTCCCTAGATTTTCAAACAGAAAAGGTGCCATGTGATTTCTGTGACTCTAAAGACTAGAGTATCAACTAAAATAACATGAAACACCACTGATTTAGATGTTAGCCAAGACCTAACAGAAGTACAGAACAAAATTGGTGATAATGTGGATCTAGAATACAATACAGCTAACTATGAGCAAAGATTTTGTAAAAACAAAATTCGTGCCCACCCAGAGCACTTGCCTGCATTCCGGTCACCGACTTCAAAACTCCCCAGATGATATGCTTTTTGACTCTAGAGAATAGTCGCCTCCATGTTCCGGTAAATTCTCCCTTGTGGAAAGTATCCATAAGCAACCTTAGGTCATTAATAGCAAGCCTTGACCCCTCATATGTAACAAGAAGTTCAACCTAGGACATCAGCAACAATTAAGACAAACTGAAAGAATTGTTATAGGACCACTGGACACAGTAATAAAGATAATACCTGGCTAATCTTGATGTTATGAAATTCCATGGACTTCCGAGGTTTTGTCTTTTTTTCATCAATAGACTTCCCAGGCTTTTTTTCCTCGTGAGACAGACGGCCAGACTTGGCAGGCTTGGAATCTTTCGTTTTACTTCTCCACATCTCACTTCCCACAACAGGGTTCTCTAAGACAGAATTGCTAGCATCTACTTTTGAAGAAACAATAGAAGAATTCACGAATGATGCCACATCATTACTTGCAACACTTTCTGATGCACTTTCTTCCCAATTCCTTTCAAATGAAGACGACCGGTGCAACTCTTGATGAGAACCACATACCATATTTGCTTTTATACTCTGAAATTTCGACACCTGCATGTAGATTAAGCATTAATAAAATTTGTTTATACTAGGGGGTTGGGGCGCCCAATGCATTGGTGAACTAGGGTTGCAGCTTTATCATAAACCTAGACCTGTGATCCATGTTACTGTTAAGGTATATTAGTCAAGGGTATTATTGTAATCTCCTTTGTCTAGGGTTAGTCTTCTGTCTCCCATGTACTCTATATATTGTCCCCCTTTGGGCCTCAATAGAATTTTCTAGTTCAGTCTACCTTTATTCGTAACATGGTATCAAAGCTCTAGGTTTTTGATCTAGCCAACACCCTTCGATTCGCTGCGCTACCCCCAGGAAGATCCATCTCTGTTCCTGGGGGCAGATCCATCTTCTATATTAGGGACTGAGTTGCATGGTTGTATTGAGGCCCAATGGGCACTATATATAGAATGCAAGATAGAAAAACTGGAGAAACTCTAGACCACGGTCACAAAGTTCCCAGGTCGACAGGATCAGAGGAACAGGGTTAGGCTACTCATGAGAGGTTTTTACACAGCACCCCTGTTTTATGTGATTATGCTATAGACTAGAAGATTACTCTAATAATAGTCACTGTTGACTTTTTATGGTTTTCAAGGTACAACCTTGACCACTATTTTTTTTACTAGAATATTGTTGTAACATTCAATAAATATGAGATCATGAAAGTATGTTACAAGACAAATCTATGCATGAATTTTATGTTCACAAACTAAATATTTTGAAACCACTGGTAGTCAGAATTTTAAAGCTGATTGTGGTCAAGGCGTCCTGCATTTATGGCTGGAGGTAGTATACCTACCTCTTAGATTACCTTTTCATTGAAAAAACAACTCTCTATGACACCCTACAGAAAATTATAAGCACATGTCGATGAATGGACATTGCCCTGTACATGTAGTTGGCAGAATAGTTGTGTGAATAAGAGACCATCACATAGGGTAAGAAAAACTTGGAAGTGTGTAAGCACAGACATAGAAAGTGTTAGGTTTCATGCACCAACCAAATGAACCCAAAAGCTTAAACGATTGGGAAGAGGTGGACAATCCACTAATACTTCACAACACTCCCACTCACGTGCACCAAAACAAGGTGCAAACGTGGAAATAAAGAAGGGAGTGGAGTACTTAAAAGATGCCTCTACAAGGACTCCAACTCGAGACCTCTGGCATTGATACCATGTTAGGTTTCATGCGCCAACCAAATGAACCCAAAAGCTTAAGCGATTGGGAAGAGGTGAGCAATCCACTAATACTTCACAACAGAAAGAACAGAAAATGCAGCTGTTTTCAACGAGACGCATAGCCATTACCAATGGGCAGTTACCATTATTCAGGTCAGGACGGCTTAATATTGGGTGTCAAACATTGTTGCCAGTCTAAGTGCAGTAATCAGTCTAATTACCAGCTGGGGCACAGTTATTCCTTTCTGGAGAGGGGTGTCCACATATAGCATCTGAATTGGGGATCAGTCTGCTTTCGGGCAAAGTTGACTCACAAGGAAAACAACATACTCACTACTGAGTCACCTTTCTGCTGAACGAACATGGCCCTGTACACAGGTAATTGGCAGAATAGACATGTGATTCAAAGGACAAGGTAAGGGTTGGTTCCTGCTTGTTTCAGAAAATGCATGTTGGAAACAATTACTGCCATCAGGTGAGCTAGTGAATAATGGCATTTCCCTCACCACCCCCACTCAGACCTCACCCCCCGACCACAAGTATCATTTCACCTTTATTCCCAACGGTATATGAATATGCAAAGAACAAATTTGTGCATATGTTTCACTTGACTCACCTGTGAGTTATCGCTGAGTAAACCTTGCCAACTCGAGACATTTGTTGACGTAGATACAGTTGTTCCTGATTTCCCAGGAAGCACATGATCTCTGACAGAATAGCTGCTAGAAGTAACAGCATCGATGCCAGAAGAGAGCCTTCTTGTTCTTCTAGGACCGGTCGATGTTGAAACTCTCCAAACTTCCTTTTCTCCCAAAAAAAAAATCGAAATAAGGATGTAGGACATAATTGTTTGGGTGGATCTTCTTTCTTCTTGGCTCCATAGTACATCAGGAAGAAATCAGAGAAGGCCGCCTTTGAGAAGCTCGTTTCAAAATCCATTACTTTCAAACAGATAGATGGCAGAAACGGGGTCTCACAAGGAGGCTTCTCTGATTGGCTCCCATTGCATTAGAAATCAACCAGAAGCCAGTAGAAGCCAAACCGAACTGGGACTTGCAGCTTACCTGTCGTCGTTGTGAATCATCTTCTTCAGGGAAGAAGTAATCCCACATCATTCTATACATTGCTTCGGATAGATATATTCTCAGTGGGTAGATCTCCACCTGAAAAATTTGAGTTAATATCAAAAAATAATAGAGCTAGTAAAGCAAAGAGTGTAGACGCTAGACAGTGACACTTAGTGTTCAGTAGAGTCATGAAATACTTAGATCAACGTACGATCCATTTGCGTAAAAAAACTGCCACACAGCACACTGGAAGTGCACAAGGAAAAAAAACTTTGTGAATTCTTAGACTGGCCTATGAAAATATGAAATAACTAGCAGCAAATAAACCTCATATCATAATATTCTAAATTCATTCGCATTTACAACTATGTGTACAAAGAAATTGGTGATCAGCCCCACAAAACTAAGTAGGTGGTCAAATTCCAAAGTTGGAATGTACAGATCCTTCCTGTGTACAAAAAAACGTGTCATCCGATGTAGAAATGCCATTTCAAATATCAGGGGAATGGCACAGTATTCTATGTAAGGAATGGCACAGTATTCTATGTAACTTTTTTTGGGTGAAGCCACCTACAACTTTTGGGTCCTTTGGTTGAGCTTTTGGTTTTTGGGGGCAAAAGCCAGAGCCAAAAGCCAAACCAAAACAAGGCCTTAATAATCTTGGT
>CM041628.1:29376898-29425402 GCA_023333625.1 Bothriochloa decipiens
AGCCAGAGCCAAAAGCCAAACCAAAACAAGGCCTTAATAATCTTGGTGGTGTGGGAGGTTACCGAAATGATTGTGTGTTCGAGAAGTTGAGGCCAAGTCTTCAGGCTGTGCTTAGGGCAGTGAGCGTGGAAGGCAGCCTCGGGGCTTCGAAGCTCCAAGAGCTCCTGTCCAGTTTGATGACCCTTGTTCTTAGGCCTTGTGGTCACAAATTTAGCATTTTCCCCCTAGGGTGTGGTGTGTGTGTTCGCTTCTCTACCTTAATGAAATGACGCGCAGCTCTAGTGCATAGTTCGAGAAAAAAATTCACATAGATTAACCTTTCAATATCACTGCCTTTGAGAATTGCACGATATATCCCTAACTCCATGTCCCTGATCATCTAAGAGCTCTCCTTGAGTCATTTTATCATTTTCTAACATTTCCTTAGTTCCTCGTAGACGTAGGGAGAGAAGAGACAGTTCATAAGTGTGTCACTCCACTCAGGTGCTATAGGGAATCAACAGAAGGCCTTATAGGGAGTAACAAAGAAAATGACTTCCAATGTTGTTCACTAAAGAAAGTTCCCACCACTTAATGAAAGGATTTGGTACTGTGCTACTCTTAGTATATTCATCGAACTTGTAATTTTTTTTTACATAAGTGCCTAATCAAAATAAGCTCACACTACTTCCCAATAGTTATTTTGGGAATTTGGTGTTTCTGCCCCTGTTGTAGCATGCAATGGTGATTTTACACCTACCTTTTTTTAACTTTGTGGTTTTGCCCTCATTGTTTTCATCTGAAGCTTCTATTTACCCCTGTTTTAACAGAGTAGGGGCAAAGTCTGCCTTCCATTTCAAATAACAGGGGTAAAAACACAAAGTTCAAAAAGTGAGAGCAAAATCGCCAGAATTGATGAGCATGCAACAGGTGCAAAGAAAAGGCCTAGATATTATCAAGAACAAACAGTGCATCCTACAGTACACCAACACAATTTTTCAGTTATTGAGACTGATTCAAGCAATAGACCATGACAAAGAAAGAAAAAAAAAAAGACAGTTGAAATTTGGTACTACTTGGATTTTGATCCCTTAATAATGGCCTTTCACTTCTATCTATTGCCATTTTTCATGTCTACCACTTGACCACAGACATCCCTACAAATATGTTATATGTTTTCTTGCACTAGCATCTCCACTGTTAGTATAACCTGGTCAGCTCTTGCTTCCTACCTCTTTCATGTCTTTTGTACTGCCCTGTCCTTTAACAAAGGGCTGATATGTATGACCGGTACGGCCCTTGTAGTTGGTAGTATGGCTGGTATGGCCTTGTGGTAGTAGTAGGTGTACTTGTAGTTGGTAAAACATCACCTTGTACTAGAGTAGAACATGTACATTGTTAAGTTGCACTGACCAGTTCAACTCAAAAGCATAAGCGATTGGGAAGAGGTGGGCAGTGCACGTATACACACTTCAGCACCCCCACTCATGTGCAGAGAGAGAGAGAGAGAGAGAGAGAGAGAGAGAGACGTGCTCTCTCTGTTCTCTCTTCTCCACTAATGTGACTCGCATGTGCGTGTGTGCATGGCTAACACCCACAAAAGTTTAGTAGGTAACAAACTTCATTGTTAGTTAACAATGCCAAATTTAATATTTGCATGGCAGCCACAGAACCATAAATTGACCAACCTGGAAGAGCTCAAGTGGATAATTTCCGTCCTTAGGAGCACCTTGCTTGGCATCCACACGAAGCATGTTAATTCTGTAAAAAATCCAATCAAATTATCATTCAGTGGAATCCCATTTTTTAAGAGGAACTTGCTGTGAATCCAGAACATTACGAAGAAAAAGAACAAAACAGTTCTTGATAAACATGTTCCATAGAATATTCAATAGTATGCTCAAATATCAAACTTGACAGTTTGAGAAGTGATCAAAGAGATGAAATGAAAAGTAATTCTTACTTTCCAGGAGGTGTGTTCCAGGCAGACAATAAGGTATCACATTTTGCATTGGCCATGCAATTCCTCACAACAAAGTATTTAGTTGTAAACTGAGCAATGCCTATATCTTTGTAATCCCGATCAAAATCATACACCTGCAAAAGAGTTTCAAGTGTTATTGAAACCACATTGGTTATTAAATAAAAACAGTTCGCCAGATCTCAAAGAATGGCATTTATATATAGGTCAAGGTGAAGATTCATCCAAAAATAATATGGACCATGCAATTTTTCCACTAGTTTGAATCGTTATTGTGGATTTGCCACTAAATAAGACAATTGCATATTTGACACTAAGCGTGTTAGTCAACCATCAACATTCCATTGGACTGCCGAAGGGCATGAATGGCATGCACATACAAGAAATGTCCCCTTCTATTCCTCCTGAGTTCAAACGCTAAACATCATCTTTGGCGCTTCTCATTCCCACCGTCCATCCTCCTTGACGCCTCACCCCCTGCAGCCCCCGATAGAAGCTACAGGCAGCAACGTGGTGCAGGGATCCCATTCAGCCAATTCCTCGTCAACCCACAAATATTCAACTATGTCCTCCCCACCTAAGGCCTTCTCCATAGTCCAACCTCCTTCAGGCCCTTCCGGTGGTGTGATGGTTGCAGCAGGCAGCAGAGGCGGCGAAGTGCACAACACCACTGGTGAGGAACAGAGGACACTAGATGAGAGGCATGGGCCAGCACAGGGATGGGGAGGTGCAGAGCCAGGTAGGAAGAAGGGTCCAGTGATGGAGATGGGTGAGTCTTGCTCAGGCCATGATGACTGGAATCGGGAACAAGAGCTCGACACATTAGATTGATGACAGGGATAATGTTGTTTTTGTCCTGTCTATATGGTTTACAAAATCAATTTTCAGACATATTTTTACACTAATGGACACCTATAGAAACTAGTGGCAAGCTGACCAGGAGGGTGTTTCAATGGCAATTTTACCCTTTTTTTAGCAGCATCCCGGTTTGAGGGTCAACCTAGTGGCAAATATGCAATTTGCATAATGATAAAACCTCAATGAAAAACAATAATAAGTGAACTCACAAGAACTGAAACATTCAAGCAGACAAAAGAGCAAACGGAAAGACCAGAGAAATTAAAAATAAACAATTACTAGAAAGACTGCACACACCATATCATTGATCTCAGCTTCTGCAAAAGTGTTTCCATCTGCGAGCATGCTCCATACAACCTTGCTAATTTTCATAGAAATTCGCATGGCACAAGAAGTGGTTTTGTTCTTTTCTTTCTCCAAATGTGATTGTGAAGCATTTGAAAGTGCTTTCCTCAATGCTGATGATGCAGATATTCGAGACTTCTGTAGGTTTGTGAAATCCCTTTTCAGTCCTTCCACCTGATAACAGTACAATATTGATCAAACATTGTATTTGAATTATTCTACAAGTGGATGAGTTCCATTGCTCCAGAAATGAACTGGTAATTACCAATGAAGCTTTCCCGTTGTTGATCATCCATAAACAATCACCCTTTTCTGTAGAATGACAGTGATCAGTCCCATTATCAGCATTTCCAGTGAGAGACCTTATATCATCAAGCAGTAACTTAATTTCCCTTTCCCTCTGTTCAAGTGTAATTTTCGCAAGCTCCACTTCTTCAACTCCATCAGGAACTACCTCATCAGCTTCTTCTTCAACATCTTCATCATCTGATGGATACTGAAGACTGCTTTTCCTAGGCCTATGACAGGAAACAAATACTGTGAAGTTCTGTAAGTAAAAGAGATTGCAAAGAATAGTAGGTTATATTGCATCAAGCCCCATGGGCTGATTATATAGAGTGGATAGGACTAACATCATATGATAGTAGGCAATGCAGTACAATTCAATCTACATATGTGCTAGACTAGAAGTCTAGGTGGGCTGGTCAGCTATAGAGCCCAACACAAATGCATATACATATACACATAATATGACTAACAAGTTCAATGTGTCGTATTAAAAGGGGCAACCTTAAAATTTAATGCAAAGATATAAACACTTAAGTCAAATAAAAGGGGAAGAGATACCATACTTGAGAAATCTACCAAACATATATATAAGTGCTAGTAAACATCCTTATCTTAATCACCTCAAACAGATGAAATAAATTAAGCATGACCAGTTGGTATTATCTTAAGCATTATCTCTGCTACTTGCATATTTGCACCACAGGCCTGGGGATCAATTCGATTTTGATTAGGTAGTAATTCTTTTTTGATTGACCTCCAGACCAGAAAGAAGGCCAACTTGGAGTTGTGATTGACGTTGGATTTTATTTTAAAGTTATTTACTGGCACAAAAATTTGGGGTACACTCAGTGTTACAGGCTTCTGGCCACAAAAAATGACCAACAGTCATTGATAACCTTCATGTAATAATAAGAACATAGATATTAGTATCTTCGCTACAGCATTACAAAGATCCAATTTTACGCTCCACGGCATGATGGTTTCCATGTGCAGCACACCACAACAATGTAGGTACACACTGGCACAGTTCTGTAAATAAGGGATGTCTATTCCTGTTGAGCCTGCCACTTAGACTTCATTTCTTCATACCTTCCATAGTCACTTTAGTGACCTTTATAACCAAACACCACAAAAGCTTCAACACCCCTCAAAACATGTAGAAACACCAACCCACATTACCATCCTCCATCCTTAAAATTCCTGCACACTGTAAACCTAACCAGTAGGCTGAACTCGACCAGTCCACCTCATTCATGTGTGCTCACGCTTCCTGCAGTACCAAAGGTGCAGGACCCTTACCCCTCCCCTCTACCCTATCAATACCAACCACTGTTGGCCCTCGATCTCTACATGGCTGAGATCAGCCAACACAACTACCACGGCTCTAGTACTAGAGGTGATGGCCTATTGCCAAACCTCAACAGTAGTCAGCAGAGCTGACCGAGTGCCAACCCTGCTGCTGCAGCAAAAGCAAAGAGAGGGGGAGCAGCAGACTATCTCATCACGTGCAAAATTTACACCTACAAATCGTAGCATGGAGAACGTTCAGTGAGGCGAGCATGTCATATTATCATCTGAACGTCAATAGCTATGCATACATAACGAGATGAGTTGCATGGTTCATATTAAGATGTCAACGACATAACCCGATCTCGTTTGTAGTCAGTGAATAAAATTTAGCAGAGATCAAATGCTAAATTCGGATACCACTAAAGGATGCTAATTTCAATCTTTTAGAATAATTTATAAATGCTTGTTTAAGGAAATACATGCTCATTTGGAACCAACATTTCTAGTTCATCACTAATTCCGCTCCTGCATGGTAGAAAACAAAAGTTCAAACTTCAAACGCCCATTGCGAGCAGATTGATTCCAAACTGTACTGTTTTACGTACCCTAGGAAGTAATATCCATGTTCTAAAAAATTTTAAATGGTGAACAGAAAAGAACGCTGGACCAAAAACTAGCATCAACCCATGAAAATATATGAGAAAACAAAAAAAGAATTCATTTAACTCAAAGAAATCTCACTTGGGGGGTCTTGCTAATACAAGATTTCTAAGCACGTCAAACAGAACTTGAAACTGGCGAGAGGTCATTGTTGCAGTAATGTCTGGAGAATTAAAGCGTAGCTCCTTCAGTGGCTTAACCTGGATTTCAGAGTATGAAATTAATTAACCACAAAAAAAATATTTTATCTGTAACCGAAGTGCATCCAATGAAAACACATAGGTATCAGATCTAATTTACCCTCAAGTCTGCAGTTCCACCTTTGTGTCTAGTGTAACGGAAGTACATTTGACAAGGCATAAACACTCTCTCTAACAAGGCACCTGTGCGCTTCAATTTCTCAGAGCTACCTAGAACCTTAGGGAGCCACTGTAGACCAGCACCAGGGTCCACATCAGTGGGAGCTACATGAGCTTGAACATCTTTAAGCATCACAGAGACTTCAGACTTGTTCCAGGTCATTTCAGGTTGTAACTCAAGAATATGTGCACTGCTTGTTCCAAGTGCTTGCTCTAGTATTTCTTTCCCAAGATGAACCACTGAATGAAATGAACGAGACAGTACACGACCACTGGCTGCAGCAAGTAGAAATCTTCCCTGGTACATATGATAAAAATTTATTTAGTTCCACACATGGTTTTAGAGTGGTTTTACTCAATTTGGCAACCATAACCATTTGGGTTGGCATTTATGGCAATAAAAATGTAACCTGCTAGAAAGGATGCAAAGTTGAAACCAACTATTGTGGTTGTTAATATGGAAAAGTGAATAAGTGATTAATGAAACAAGTCTACAAGTGAAAATAGAATCAAGGTCATAGTTAAGGTTAAATATTGGAGTGTCAAATTTTGAAATCTCGAAATACAATGGGCTAGATGAAATGCATGATGTAGAGACAAACTACATAGTATAACCATTTGTCATGGTGTACATAACAAACTAATTCGTAACTGAAAATCACCAAGCGATAACAAAAGAAACAAATATTTACGAAAAAAACTTACATTTGCTTCTTCAGAGTGTAGGTTGAATTGGGGTGTAATAACATTAACCATATATTGGGCTGTCCCTCCTTTATCCGAATCATCAAAAATGTCATGCTTTACTGCATTTATGGTACAAGCTCAAGATCAACTAACAAAGTTCAGAACAGTTTAAAAAATACAGTATTTAGCAGTTTTTAGCTTTTGATGGACTCAGACAGAAATAAGATGGCCAAAACTTTCCAACTTATATCCCAGCATGAAAAAATATATAGCAAATATAAACATACCAGCCACATCGGAGGAGTGATTGGCTTTACTATGCAACGAGGAAGATGAACCTGAAGCATCCAGATGTTGCACTGATGGAGAACCCACATGTATGGAAGAGCTGGAATCTTGCGCCAGCTTAGAGCCCTCAGCATTCCTTTCTTCAATCATCTTTCTTTGTGCATATTGTCGTGAAGGAGAGGGTTTCGGAGGCTCAAATGCTTTAGACATTCCTCCAACCCATGACCAAACCGCGGCTCGGTTCTGAATAGTCCATAAAATCCTAAGGCCATAAACAAATACTCTTTGGCAATTGTCAGCAAGTACCACATTAAAATCATCATCATCATCGCTAGGCTCAGATAGAGGGTGGTCACTTTCACTGTCATCCTCAAACTCAGACCTAACATATGTTATCTCGTGACTCCTCCCAGTATCCTGCCATCCCATAAGCCTTTCCGGATCTGCCTTACGTGTTTGCCTTCTTATGGTGATATAATCCGCCGACAAGAGGAAGCCATCCTCATGCTTTTCATGGAAATTGCCCATATTGCATCTGTCATTAGCAAATTTGCCCTGTGACTGTTGGACCGTAGTCCTTACTTTGGATACATTTTCAACTGAAGACAAATTGCTATCTCGCATCAGATAAACCTCTGGCATGTGAAGATCCAGACCACGATAAACAAGGTCCAGTGATTCCCGTTTACAATCAAATGTGTACTGCTGTTTACCTCGACTGTAACATAACTCGTACTTCAAATTTGACATCTTAAACGTCAAGCCAGAAGCAGGGTCATCATCCTCACTTAAAGGTGCATGCCTTATGTAACAGGGAGTAGCATCAACACGGAAAAAAAATTCAACCAAAACTTTGTCCAGCGAGAGGTTACCAGATCTAGTAGCCCGAGGAATTCCAAAACGAGGCCATCTAGAGAAAGAACGAAGTTTGTGAGGGGGGCTGTAATTCAAGCTCCACCATTTGAAAACCCAAGCAAGGTCATGAGCTCCCAGGTTCATGGTTGGGAAGCCATCATCAGCCATTTTGCAAGGACTACCAGACATGGTCCCACAGAGCATTGAATTATTTCCATAAAAGGGAGGTGATGGGCCATTACCATACTGCGATTGCAATGGTCTAAGGGAAAAGTTCCACCTAAGAGAGAGATAAGTAGATCTGAATGGGTCATAAACTTTCTTCCGAGGTTCCCCCTCAACAGGGAGTGCATGCAAATAATGATTCAATGGATTCCTAGATTCACACTGCCAATCAATAACCACATTTAGGGAGAATAGAGGAGCATATATAAAAGGTCTGGGCACACGAGATGGAACTTTTAAGCGGTGGTTCTTTGTAATACTCTCAACGCTGCTTATGTATATCTTGAATTCTTTCGCGGAAACATCCACACGACCATCAGTTTGCTGGATCTCCATATATTCAGAAACAATTTGGAGTTTGTCCACATGCTCATAAGGATTAGTTGTCGCCAGGAACTTCCATTTGGTCTCATTGAAATATAAAATTATCTTTCCATGCAAGTAATATCTCATGTCATCCCACCATGGTAAGCTGCGCTCTTTTTTAGGCGGTTGGACTGCTGGACCCGAACAGCTTACCCTGTTGCTAAGATTAACTTTCCGCAGGGCTACTTGAAATGCATAGCTTATATCAGCGAAAGATGGCTCATAACCAACTCCAAAAGATATCTCTCCCTTCTGGAAATAAATAGGTAAATTAGAGTACATTTTCATTCCTGGTGTAGTACCACTGGCAGAACGTAGCATCGTGACCTTTTGCCATCTTCCAATATACAATTCTTGATGTATTTGGGGTTGAAAACATGTTGCCTGAAAAGTAGATAGAAGAAAAGTGAGGATGGACAAAGGATCTAAAGTATACATAAAAAAGCACATGTTCGATATAAACAACTTGAATTTAAACATTAGGTAACTCATGGTAATCAGAATTCATTGAACATGAACTCATTTTCAAAACGAAATGTTCATATGAATCTTGAGTTAAAAGTTACTGGGAAACAGTACAGATCTAGGCACAGATGTTTTCTCAGGACCAGTCTATTTATGTTTGTGATGCTACAATATCTAAATATACAGCAATGTGACGTAGCATATAACAGGATCTCCTCATTTCCCGAATCTCCCAAACTGAGAGTCAGGCCACACTCAAATCCCATCATCACAAGTTTAATAGTTCATTACTAAAATACTACTACATCCCTTCGGAATTAGATGGCGCCTTTTTGGGGGTTCAAAGACCAAGGGCGTGGCACAATGGTCAGCACTGCCCTAAATTAGTAGTTGATGCGGCAGCAGGCAGGCAGGCATGGCTGTGCACCAATTGCAGCGTTAGTTTAAGATGCATGCCTTCAAATGCACTTCCTAAAGTGATTGTTTGGAAGTAGTAAAGAGGTCCATTCAACTGCATGCATGAACTTATATACATTTCTGATTTAGGAAAAGTGTGTGTTCTCTATACCTGCAGCTAAACAATAAACAAAATACGCACCCAGTAAGAAACAGAGGGAGTAGTGGAGTACGTGTTAAGCTCCTTCTGACATAATCAGAATGACAAATATCGTTCTCAATGTGAGGCATATTCTGATGGATTGCTTAATATTGGATGCCAACTGGTAGTTGCCAGCCTAATCAGAGTAACCAGTCAAACTACCAATTGGGGCAGGGTCGTTTCTTTCTGGAAAGGGGTCTCCACATAGCATCTGAATTGGGGATTGACCTGCTTTCTGGCGAAGTTGGCTAACCAGATTAACAACATACCCATTCCCCCTTTCCCAATTTGTACAACTATGCATTGCAGTCATGTCAAATTGAGGTAAAACTAATGTGTGGAAGATCAAACCAAGTTATGCATCTTGCATTAGAAAGTATATAACTTAAGACAGTGCTAAGCTGGCAAAAATTACAGGAGGGTGGCAAAAACTAAGAACAGTTTTTGAGTTTTCTAGAAAGTATATATAACTTAAGACACTGGTAAGCTGTCACAAATTACAGGAGGGTGGAAAAAACTAAGAGCAGTTTTGAGTTTCTGAAAGCGCATATTCATAGCCCTCTCAGTATAATGAAAATCTTTAAACAAAACATTAGTTCTAACACAAAGGAAAGAGTGCAATACAACTGACCTGCTGGGCAAGCACAATACGGCCTTGACATTTCCCACTGAGTGAGGAAAACAGAGGAGAAGTATAGTCTCTTAACTGTACAACCAAAGACCCAGCAAGGACAGAAACATCACTACCATACAACCGAGAGAACGGTATGTTTTGCTCCTGACAGACAGAGTCAAGCCCCTTTATAAATTCAACCATTTCTATCTCTCCACCATCTATCCTGGTCAAAGTAACATCCAGATCGGAAGCAGAAAATGAAAGAAGAGAAGCTCTTCGCGAGCTTGGTCTGAATCCAGCTTGAAAACCTTCTGAGCAAGCTCCTGAGCCTTCTGCATGTACCATGTTCTGACAAGCCACATAATATGACCGAAATGCTTGCTTATGGATTTCTTCCTGTAATCTTTGAAGATCTGCGGTGTCATGAATGTCAACTTCAACACCATTGTACATAACTTTTCTCTCGGAGCTGCGATTGCTCGGATCTACACTTCCTGATATAGCTTCCTCAAGATAATTCAACCTAACACCTAGCTCACAGATTTTGCTCCTCATCAAATGGTAATGTTCATCGAGCCAACCTTGGATGGGCTCTTCCTCTATATATGCTGTCAGTTTACGCAATACAAACTTCACAGATCCAAATTTGGATCCCCCAGAATTAACCTTTCTAGATTTTTCTTTTCCATCAGGACATAATATACTTCTTTTGGCAGATGAGACAAGCTTAAGGGCACGAATCATATCTTCAACAGCATCCTCTATGGCACGCAATGGCAACCTGTAAGGCATGCAAATATGGACATCTAGCCCTTGAACAACCCAATCTTTTTTGGATGTTGGCTCCACATTTGCATCAAGCAAACTCCCAGTGCTGAAAGGTATACAGGATATTTGTATGCGGGTGCTCTTTAAAACTCTAGCACCATTAAGAGTAAGAGAGAGACCTTCAGACAGTACACCTATCTTAGCATTTTCGGTAAAGATTGATTGTGCATGCATGTTTGCTTCAACACCATCAGCAAGTTTAGCAGATACCCTTAACACATCCACATCAATGGCAAAAACTGACCCTTTTCTATCAGATTTCTGAGGTTTAACTGAACCGGCAGTCATACTGCCATGTTCTTTTGCTTTGGTACTGGCAACTTCAGTATTGGTCATCTTTTCAGATTTTTGGGACTCATGATGTAGGAAATGCTTAAAGCGGATGAATGTCTCATATAGTGCTAAATGAGCATCAGGTTCCCATCTCAGATAAATATCCAAAGCACTAAAGAGGGAACAAACAGCAGCTTCCGTATGACCACTGGATCGGCGAACAATTTTAGCATTCTGCATGTCTAGTAAAGTTACTCTGAGACCAGAGCGATCCTCAGGTAATTCCTCATAGATTGCCTTCACCCGTTCCAATTCCACTTCTGTTGTCTTTCTCTCCTTGTCTATACACATAGAAAGATGAGATAATACCAAAGATGCAGAGAACCGCAAGTGGCAGCCTGGTAAAACTGATGTTATACTTGCCGTACGTGGTGTGCCATCAGCAGAAACACTAACAATTACTTGACCACCTTGAGAGCCGTAGTTCACGCGCTTTGGATCAGCAATTGGCATATTTACTATGTTTGCATCACCACAGTACGTAATAGAAAATTTTTGTAGGCTTAATTTCAAATTTTTCACACCTTTCGTTTTCTTTTCCCCTCTACGCTCCAAATTCTTTTCTTTAGCACTTCCCCCAGATGACTGAAGACTCTTAAATAGAGTCTTAAATGACATCAAATTAAGCACAAGTGATTCCAAATGCTTGAAGCCAAATTTCACTTCTATATCACTTATATCAATGGAAAAAACAAGTGCATGCCTACTAGTTTCAACCATATCTTGGACATCACTTTCCCTATAACCCCAGTCAAGGCTCATCCGAGAGATATGCATTAGGGAACCAGAGTACGTATCCACACCAAATATGTTTTCCTTCAAGAACTCTCTATATTCTTCCTCCATGTGCACCAGCAATTCACCAAGTTCTGTGTGTATCTGAATCCCCTTGCTTGCAATATTATTTGCAAACAAATGTGATGACTGGGAACAAGCCTGCATTTTAAAAGGAACATATCAAAACACAAGTCAAAGGATGATGTTTACACTTAGCATGTAAAGGCTTAAATGCATTTATAAACTATAAATCACATCACTAACAAATAATGGCTAGAAGCTGATTACCAATGCAAATGCTAGCTTAGAGGAACAAGCATCCTATTGTCCAAACAATAAATGGTACTCCAACATGGCAACATATGAAGGTAAAAGAGAAAAGAAAGAAAACCCATAATGAGAGCCAAACAACAATACCCACACTAGCCAGCATAGTCACACCTCAACAAACTTCTCCAGTATTTTCCAATGGTGCATGACCAGCACTTGTATTTAAATTGAACTATGCTCAGCATCTACACACACCAAGTAAGCATTTTTTTCATCAAACACACATGAGAGTTGTGCAGCTTTGTATTAGAGATAGAAAGAAAGGACATGTCCCTTACAATGCCCCCTATAGGCAGGGCTCACACCCAAGAACACAGAATGACACACAGCACAAATACTGGCAGTGAGCAGGAAGAGCCCCCCCACCCCACCCCATCCCACCCACCCACCCACACATTTTTTTTTGGCAAAATATTTGCAGCTCGTAATGCTTCTACAGAAAAAAAAAATGTTGTTCGTAACCAGCACAAGTCATTTTAGTAAGATAACTATACATGTAACATGCCAAATCCCACAGCCCCACAGGACAAAAAAGTTCATAAACATAATAGGCGTTATTCTTATTACAATAGGAACTTACATGGTACAATACCGATCCATTAAGACTGTAAAGCAAGACAGTCATTTCTGGGGCAGCGACCGTGCAAGTCCACAAAATTGGCTTGATCTCCCTTTTTTGAGAAACTTCTTGATTGGAGTTTCTTTTAGAAAGCTTCATTCCTTTGGTTCTCAAAGAATAAAGCCGCATCCATGGCATCAGTCTGCTTACCATAACATTGCATTGGGTACCACCAAGCTTGGCATCAACCTCAGCTCTGATCGGAAGAAATGGCTAAAAAAAAGGTATATTTTAAGGCTCTGAAAGTTGACGACAAATTATAATAAACCAACTAAAGTGCATGACACTTACGTCAACAGGGACATCCAAAGAAGCTATTGCGAAAACTTTCAGAACTTCAAACAGAGAGCTAGAATCTTCTCTAATTAACTGAAAGGTACAAAGTAAAATTTTATTGATCAACGGCTACTGTTAAGTACAAGAGTACTAGGGGGAGGGGGAGGGGGAGGGGGAGGGGGAGAGGAGGAGGAGGAGGAGGAGGAGGAGGAGGAGGAGGAGAGAGAGATAGAGAACTACATGAATTTCGCTTAAATCAATTTGAACATCGAAGTGTGGTGTCGCTTCTTCAAAATCGTCCTGTGGTAGGGATTTTGCACAAGTAAACTGGATCCCTGTAATGTTGTTGTCCACACTAAGTCCTTCATGCAGGTGTCTGAACTTCACATCGAGCTTCGGCACACTGAAGCTAACCTTCCAAAGAACAAACACAATATTTAGCTATATTTTTCAGTTTTCAGTAAGAGCAGAGCATAAAGAGAACATAAGTGGGTACAAAGACATGACAATGGTCACCAAACATGCCATTTTGGACATCAGCAGAACCTTTCAAAAACTATGATCATTATTTCTTTATGACGATGTATCTATAAACAATTAAACATAATAACATGTTATGAAGGAATAAGTCTTACTGACACCCACACACAAAAAAACAAAAAAAAAAACTCTTGCTGGGTTTGAAAATGTAACATCAACTTCAGAACCAGGTATATGACACCCTCAAACTTTTAAAATCACACAAAAATGAAACTACCGCCATATAAGTGATTGAAAATACCTCCCTAATTAAAGTAAAACAATTGACTTATTAGGAGGGTGATTTAATCAAAAAATCATTGTGATTTCTTTCACCTGAAGGCATTTCACTGATGTTAACCACATCTCAATAAATTGGACCTTTAGGAGACTCGATACTACCTAATGACAAGAATTGAGAAGATTATGAATGTGAATTGACTTATCAAGGTGGCACTCAAATGACGTCATCAAAGTGGTTACAGTGCTAGCATAAAAAAATATAGTATTCGCAGATGAAAAAACATAACATTTTTTCACACAGATAAATAGATAAATCCAAGTCAATTTTGGGTACACTAACCTTATCTGGAAATGCGAGCAATTGTTTCTTTAACAGCGGTAGAATGGATTTGCTTTTCGAGGTTTGTTTGATTGCTGAAGTATCTGTGATAGAATCTCCGGTGTTCAAAGAGACAGTGTTATATTCTGGAATGGTGTGCTCCTTGTGAAACATCCTTTCATCAATGTTGGCAGTAGCATACCCACATTTCAATTCCAGGTTAATGATTTTAATACCTTTCTCCCTGATAAAAAAAAGTTTTAAATACATGCAAAAAAATAGCTAATACTGTAGGAACATCAAAATGTTATGGCATTGGTATGAAACTTTTCTTGGACAATCAAATACACAATCTGTGTTGCATATGTAAGCTATAATTTTCACAGAACCATGATACTGAAAACAGAAGGCAATTCAAGGATACTATGTAAGATCCCAGACATATATGACGATTTTACTGTGGAAATTATTTAGATGTTGATAGTACAACCTTCACCTGAATATATCAGTTGCCAAGGAAGAAGAGGAACTCACTTTTCATGGCCGAGGTTACAAGTAACCAACAAATCTTCACAGACAAATGGGGCCAAGCTTTTCTCTGAGTTAGATACAGAAGCTTGATCAGACTGGAAATCATCAAGCAGACTACAACTGCCCATCGGATCAGTAGTCAATCCCAAATCTCCAAAGTGTATATTCAAAGGTAAAAGATGCAACTTGACACCAAGAATATGATTAGGTCCAGCAATTTTAAATGTATCCACAGTTAGTTCTTTGATGTCAACAGCACCTTTTGGTACCTACACCATTGTTTGCAAAATTAAGGTGAAAAAATCATAAGCAGCAGCATGGACCATACATCACATACATGAGAAAACCGTCGCATTTGTAAGGGTAAGTGATGTGTTCTGCTAGATGCCTTATAGATTTTCACAAGAATTTTGCATATACAACTCAGATCACCAGAACTGTGAAAAATAAATAGATATTGTGCTGAATGCTAGTGCATGAAAATAAATTCTGAGTAAATTTTCTTGAGGCTACAGGCATAGCATAACAGGAGTTGCACAATATTACGGTTTACGTCGGTCTACAGGTACGGTTTACATCGGTCTACAGGGCACAACAGTACAGGTGTCTGCAGCATGTAGAGAAAAAATGAGGTACTTCAGTCCTGTTTATTTTGTCATTCATTCCGCACTAAAATTAACTGTGATTATTTGTAAGGATGCCATGATAAGCAGATTAATAATCATGTAATGGAGCACAAATTTCATCTTCATACTAAAAAGGCCTTTCATTAGTACTGCCTTTTTTGACCATGTCTAGTTAGCGGGGTGCAGATGATTTTTCATTGCAAACAAAATATTAGCTTATATAAGAAATTGTTGAGACAGTTTGTTACCTTGATTATCAGATCTGTCACGGAAACTGATAAAAGTTTTGCCATGCTTGATGTGACCAACCATTTCCCTTTTCCTGTAGAGCGAGGCCTTCCTGACTTCCGTGTCTTTTTATTTTGAGAAGATGATCTAGTTACAATTTCGAGATCATTTATAAGCAATTGCAACTTTGGGTCCTTGGAGATAACACCGAAACTTAGTTTGACTAGAGACTTGCGGAAACTTAGTTTTATTTCACCAATCGAAACAGATTCAACTGAACCCTGAGAAGTTGGATAATGTGAGCAGATGGATTAGTAAGAAAGGAATAGAATTGAAGGAGAAATATAACTACATACACAACTATTCAACATAACACAGATAAGGTGAGTCTTAAGAAACATCGATATTTCATAACAGAAAGAAATATTATGGTCAGATTCTCCTTATCTACTCTGAAAGAAGAAAAATAAGAAACATGGAAAACAACACCTCCATTATAAAATAATAAGTATTTTAACAGAGAAAATATATATAGCTGCAAGATAGTGTACTAAATGTCAAGGTAATATTAAGATGCTTCCCAATCATATCAAGAAGTGCAAGCCATCTTTTTTTGGCTCTACATAGCATTAGCTGCTTAATAACTGTAAGATGCAAAAGACACCAAACCAACATGTTACTAAAATAAATTGAAAAAACAAGCATGGGCAATCATTAACTTCTCTAGGACCTCTCAGCATGAGATGAAAGACAAACCTTACAAAACTTTATTGTTACATCCCTCAAGCAGTTGAAACCAGCAACTCGAAATCCGACAGAAGCTGAGAATACACGGCTCAAGAACCAAGCTAACAATCTTGAAGCAAATCTGCAAAGAATGAACCACATATCAATGCAGCATAGTTGTACCTTTGAATGATTACTTCCTGCAGAGGTTAATACTAATGCGCTAGATTGAAATATCAAATCAAAGGATTAAAATGAGCTTAATGATTGATTAATGACCAATCAAATTTTCTTTCCCTCACAAAGTGCTTGAAACATAAAACTCCAACCAAGTAATAACCAACATAAATAATTCATTCACTGCACAAAAAAAAAGGTTTCCAGATTTACCCACGATGTGGCATCAGAATAGCATGAAATTGAAAGCTTGCTGAATCTTGGACATAACAATAGCATGCAACGTACAAGAGAAACTAAGGTCACATGGAAACAACGATTTTAACAAAGTGGCCATGAATCCATGCTTAACATGATCCAGTTCTGCACCAAAGAGCAAGAAAGTGGAGGGCAGAACACATCAGAACAAATTGCTACTATCGTGGTAAAAACTAATTAAGCTTATCTAATAAGTATGACGGAAACAACTCTTGTGTCATCTAGGTTACAACCAAAGCTAACTTTCACTATACCATTCAACCCACCACGGTTGCAAGCTCCAAAATCCTCCAAAGCAACCAGTCAAATGAACATCGCACAGGTCACCAGCCCGCCACAATGGTTAAGCTTGCCATTTAAAAGCTCGGTTATCATATCATTTACGCGTCTAACTTGAATCGTTTTTTATCACAGAAACATTTAATGCTCCAGATCAAATGTACCTATAAACAATCTCAAAGGGCACGAACGATGATTCTAGGAAGGGAAAAAAAACAAGTTCCCATCACAATTCACAAGCAGCTTCTAACCAAGGCAAAAACCTCAGTGAGGCAGTGGCGCCTCCACTGGTAGCAGCAATATGCTCAGGCCAAGGAAGAAGCGCCACTGCAGTGTCCAAGCGCCAATGGGCATCACCAAAAACCGCAATTCACTACCACAGAACCCCATCACCGACAAGCAGCAGCAGCAGCAGCAGCAGTACGCAACCCGTCCCTCCCCGTGGAATGCCGAATCCCCAGCAGTCCCACCACCACCCCGCGAGTCCCAAAACCGTGGCCTCCGCGAGAGATCCTACAGTCCTACTGCGCTGCAGCGCTGGCGCGCAGAGGCGGAGAGTGCCAGAGGGGACTTACGTGAAGACGACCCATCCGACGACGGAGACGGCCAGGAACACCGAGAAGAACTTGACCGGGGAAGACGCCATGGCCGGCCGCCCGGCCCTGCCCGCGTCCGGCGGATCCGCGTCACGCCGCCCGGATCCGTTCCTGCTACGGCGCCGGCATGGCCTCCCGCGAACCCTAGCTTCCGGGGGGCGCTCGGCCCGCGGCCCGCGAGGGAATCCCTGTGGGCGGCGGCGAGCGATCTCGCGGCGTGGGGAGACGAGATGCCGCTGTGCTTGGTGCCTCGTATCAGGACAAGACTTTCTCACAAGTCAGAGCGAGCGAGAGGGGCAGCACTGTAGTACTAGGAAGTAGCAATAGCAACCAGCGAAAGGGGCGTGGGGCAGCAGCACTAGAGAGGCGGAGGCCGGTTTTTGGCCTCTTTCGTGAGTCGTGGCTTACGAAATCCGAAGACGGCAAGTCGGCAACTAACGAATTCCAGCCAAAGCGGCAGGAATGGTTTGAGACTCTCGGTTCAAGAGAGACGCGAATTGTCGTTGCAGTGTGTAGGACGTTGGCAAATGGTTGGGGCATTACGGGATTTCAGAGTTTTCAGAGTATCGGGGAATGGAATTGTGGCTAAGTGTCAAGAATGAGCATAGTTCTTAGGGCATCCTCAAGATCAGGCGAAGTCGTTAGCTGACCTCATAGTATGATATTAATGATAGAGAAATAACACTAAAAGTGAACTCGCTAGCGTTTTTATGCTCGCTAATAATCTCATGCTCTCTCGATAAATACTTAGTTTTTAACTTCCCGTGTCTTTTTATATGTGTATGTCGCGACTCTTTATATTTACTCTCACCTCCAACTCAGCAGACGAAATCATCAGCTCTATTGGAGACATCATACGAGCTAAATTCTCATGCTAAAGTCATAGTTGACTTTATCCCACCCACATATCATTCAATTATGATCCAACAGTTGATAAGCCCTTCACTTTCTTAGTATCAACCCTAATATAAATGTCGGCACAACTAAAGCCTAGACACAAGGGATGGGTGAAATTTTACTTTTTTGTGCAGCTTTCTTAAAAATTCATAACTTTTACATATGAGCCCGGATGATAAAATTTATGACTCAAGGATATCTATAACTTTATAGTTGACGATTTTTTTCATTTAAAATCGTTTTGGTGCCTAAAAACTGATCAAATTTAGAGGAACGATATATGTTAGATCTTGAAATAAGAACATTGTATGTCTTTAGGCACCGAACAGGCTTTAAGGAAAAAAAAACAATCAACTTTGTACAAAAGTTATAGACCTCCTCGAGGTATATAATTTTCTTTTTTTTTGAGTATCAATTTTCTTATAAATTTGATCTTTATCCGAGCTCACTGATAAAAGAGAGAGTTTTTTAAGATAAGCTACATTTTTTTTTTGGAGCAACAGATAGGCTACGTAAAAAAAGGAAAATTCTGAACCGGGCCATAATTGGGCTGCCATTTTGCATCTGAGCATGAGGTGCTAAGAGAGTGAAAGGCTCATCAACCATTTAGATCAGAATTAGATGATATAAGTCAGCCATGACTCATCACAAGAAACCCACACCGTCCTGTCCTAAGAGATGAGGATGAGGATCACATTAGGACTTAGGAGTTCACGATGGTTATAGACCGATACTGAAAGTCTGGAACTTGACAAATTATGTTCTTATATCTTTTTTCACAGTCACACCCGTCTCTGGACGCGTTTTTCAAATTATATGCTTATATATCAGTGCAACTGCTTGATATCTTCTTTTTTACAGCGTTAGGTTTGATTGACTTGTGGCCTTTCGGCCCGCAGGAATTTTATACAATATAAGATTTGTTATTATAATATCCCGCGCTCGGACTGTTCTACTGTTACCAGAGTCCGGAGGGAACGACAAGCAAGAAGCATCCAGCTGTCCAGAATGGAGATATGCGCGTCAGGCTGCCATTGTCTCTATCGAAAATTTTTAAGTGCATTTTAGGTATCTCCAAGAGTATCTTCCTTTGATTTGCTAGAAAACTGTATAATTTCTTTCGTACGTACGTGTCGCACAGAGACTTTCAGGGTTTTTGTTTAGTAGGCATCGTCTGAAGCGCTGGTTTTGTTCATGTGCGGCTTAAAAAACTAATGCCACGATTAGCGTGCGTGCCGTTGTTTTCCAATCGCGTGTGCGTGGGCAACATTTGTTTATTCGTGATATGGTTAGCGTTGGTAGTTTATATCAGGTGATGGCACTGTCCCAGGGACAGACTGACATATAGGATAGGAGGTCTTCTTGTTAGGATAATTAGGCCAAGCCCATTATTTATTCTAAATAATCAGAAAAACCTCAAAGGCCCACAACTGTGTAATCAAGTGAAAAGGTGATTAGTACCAACTTGACTAATTACCTAGAGGACAATCAACTTAAATAGTGAGCTTTGGGATGCCCACATAAGCTGATTGAGGAGGAGAACCTGGGACCCACACGCGCGCGCCGCCGCCGCCGCCGAGCCGCCCGCCCGCGCGCCGCGACGGGCCGTGGGCGTGGGCGTGGGCTGGCTCGCGTGACTTCGGCCTGAGGCCGTGGGCTTTGGGCTGGCTGGCCTAGGCTTTTGTTTTGCCACTCGGCCCATCCGGCCGAGGCAAACCCTAGCCGCCGCTCCAGCCCACCCGGCCGCCAGGGAGATCCAACGGTCTCCCGACAGGGGCGCCTCCTATATAAGGGGCTTCTGTCGGAGACTAGGGTTACGGTGTGTTCCCTCCCGACCCGCCGCCTCGACTCAACCGTTCGAGCTTGAGCCGCTCCGGTGCACCTCCGGCCAGATCCCCTGCGAGCACAGGCGGCTCTGGTGAGCAGGCCTCCGGAACTTGTCCCGTCAAGCTTACCTGCTCGGGTAGGCGGGCAATCAAGTTTTTGGGGAGCGTCCACGGGCGCGACTGCTCCGACACGCTGCTGCCGCCTTCCCCGACTTCGTCTCCGTTCAGCAGCAAGATGGTAGCCACGAGGACGCGTGGTGGCGCGACTGTGGGAGATGCCGGCGACGCCGCCGCTGCTACTGGTGCAGCGAACTTCACCGCCATCCCTGCAGGCAACAATGGTGCTGTACTGGCCGCGGGTACCGGCAGTAGCACGCTAGGGTATAAACTGAGATCCCTGTTTATGCTTCATTTCGTTGCTGCTGTTATTTTGCTTATGTTAATGAATACCAGTAGCAGTAGCGTTTATGAGGCTGTCGCTCGCATCATACTAGCGTTAGTATTTTGCTTATCACATTTATGGATTAATTCATGGTGTAAAATGACTAAATATCCAACACTTACTTCTGATGGCGATCATCAGGTTTTATCCAAGGGACGGTGGCCACTATCTCCGTCTTGGATAGCACATCAAACAAGTTCACATCAACGAGAAATCATTCTATCATTTTGTGATTTTGTCCTAGTGCTATTATTATCCACAACTTTTGATTTAAAAAATACTCATATGTTCTAAAAATAAGTGTGGTTTTCGTCTCCGAGAAGTGAAACATTTTTAGCTTTGATCAAATATATATAAGAAAATATTAATATTTATATTACATAATAAATATCATTGGACGGAACATTGGAGGCATTTAATATGTTCTGGCATTTGGGTTTTCCCCTTTAGTTTTTATTAAATAATAATAATAATAATAATTGATGATATCAGGGGATAAAATCATCTCTAAGAGATTGGTCGGATAGATTAGGCAAATATACTAATTTAGCTACTCTTTAAAATAAGTTTGACAAGAAAATATCACACTTCTCCAACAGACCGTATAAAGCCAAGAGGACGGATGACTAGTGAGGTAGGCTCTTCGAAATTAGAGAGCGAATTACGTGAGATTAAGAGCTACTAATTTGGAGAGTTTTAAAGAGTTTGTAGAAAACGTTTTTTCTTTGATAATAATTAAACGAGGGGCATACTCCGCGTGTTGCTGCGAAAACTACTGATTTGAAATGATATTAAACTATTCATGCAATTCTTAAGAATAAATTAAATATTACGAACTAATGTTAATAAATAGCATGGTATATACAGTGATGTGGATACTAATAGCATGTTAATGGATGATGTTTTGGATATCATAATTACTTATGTTATTGAACTTTATTAAAAATGTGAGTGGGTTGCTGAGGTGGACAGTTTGTATGTTAAGAGAAATGTGCTAATGAGATTTATCGGGGTTTATCTATATAAAATATATAGATATATAGATGTAGATTTATGTTTAGAAAATAATTTGGCTAGTCTCTTAAATATGGTGTGAGTGTGCATCCGTGCCGCTAGAACCAGTGAGTTGGAGAACTTTTTTTATCTCTATAATGCTATTTTTTGAGCCTGCCTAACTAAAGCCGCTAGCGTCTAATCACCCATTTTGCATTCAGAGAACCTTAGAAGGCAGAGGTGACCTGCTTGCTCCTGGTTTCGGTTCATGAACTGGTATCTCTTCGTGCATGAGCATGACAGGTGGCATCTAGTGTGAGAAGCCAAAAGGAGACAACAAAAAAAACCTGGGGCTGCGTTTGGATGTTGGCATTCGGGCCTTGGAATTGGCATTGGAAACGAATACCTCGAATTCCGGTGTTTGGATGTCGTTGGTATTGACCGGTGGAATTGGGCTCTAATACCTATTGATCAGTGGAATTGGGCTCCAATACCACACGGCATTTAGCCTGCCTGTTCGACCGCGCCCACAATACGGAGGCCCGACCCTCTGTATTGGGCAGAATTGGAGCCAGCACACCGCGCGCTAGCTTCTGCCTCGCCCCTCTCTTCGACCCTCGACGCACGGCCGTCGCTCGTCGCTCCGCACGCCGGAGTATTGTCGGAGTAGGGCGACGGCCGGATCTGGCAGCGAGCGCCGCCATGGCGCGGAGGAGGACGGTGAGCACTGCCATGGCTGCTCTCGAGCTCTTCCATGGACAAGGTGGAGGGCGGCGAGCTCTGCCATGGCTGGCTTGAGCTCCGCCATGGTTGTTGTGGTGGAGGAGGCCGACCGTTAGCAGCGCCCATCTTCTTCCTTCGCGGTGAGGGCGCTACCCCCTCTTCTTCCTCGGGGCCGGCAACGCTCCTTCGTCCCTGCCCTCGCGGGGCGTGCCGGTCCTCCCTGCCCTCTGTTCCTCCCTGCCCCTTCTTCCTCCGTGTCGAATGCCAAGCCATCCAAACAAGAGAATTGAATTGTAGTCTAATGCAATGTCATGGCAGATTTGGTACTGGAACCAATTCAATGTCAAACCCTCCAATATCGACATCCAAACGCACCCTGGGGGTGGTCAGATTTATTGACCACTGGCCCTTTAATCCGTAGAGTGAGCTAAGAGCATCTCCAAGAGACTAGGTAAATTATTTTATAAATGTAAATATAGCTATTCTTAAAAAAAAACGTGTTCAACAGGCTTTTCATCTCGTTATCTAAACATAGCAGCGAGCTATTCCGTCCTTTTCGCTCGTCACCGCTGCTGCGCGCTCCTTTCCCTTTCCCGCATGGTCGCATGCCAATCTGCCCACAGCGCTGCTAGCTTCTTCCTGTCCATGTCCTTTGAAGGTGAAGCCCTTCCACCAGGCCATGGCCTTGCATGTCTCTTGACTCCTCCTGCTACCCCTTCCCGTGAAGATTTACCACGACATCCATTGCTCCGGGCACCGCCGCGGGCACATGGAATGCTAGCTTTGCCCCGGTCGGTGTGCATTTCTGTTTTCTTTTCTCTCTCCATGTCGATGACTAAATGGATAGATCTGGTGCCTTCGTAGCCTGGGAGAGAAGGCAAGGGGAAAGAGAAGCATATGACAGCTGGGGCCACATTTTAGTGAGATAAAAAGCAGACGCATCAAAATATACAGAGAGATTTAGAAAATTTGTTGGAGACACAGTGGATATAGAGAGCGAATACCCTTAAGATGACTCTCTAAATGGAGATACATAGAGTCGGTTTTAGATAAACTGTTAGAGATGTTTAAAAGAATAGCTAATGAAACTATTAAATAACAACATTTTGCAAATTAAAATAGAAAGTTCTGCCGTCCAAAAAGAAAAGTACAGTACGTGCCTTCAGCGACGCAAGAAATCGTGGAAAAAAGGACGTGAAATGCGACATATGCTTAGCAGATACGTACAGTACTAGCACAGTATACAATTAATACATGCGAGAAGAAAACCAAATAGCCAGCCAGTCGATTTGCCAGGTGAGCAACCAGAAACGTCCTGCACTAAATTCGAAGGGCCTGAAAGCAACCTCTGCGGCTGTAGTTGTCTTGTCAATCAGGCAGGCATCGCTGTTACGTCACAGAGGCAGAAGAATTCTCGTTATACTATACAGCTTATATATATAGGGAGTATTTTGTCACTCCATACGTATTGTCCACCAAACAAGTATTGCACCATTTGCTCATTTGGTATATGTTTTTTCCCCTCATGTTTCATGCATATATAATCTGAACTTCAATGCCTCAAAACCTGAATAATCATTCCAAGTGTTTTTTGCTCGACTAACTATTTAATTTAATAACGTAACTCAACTGATAAGCTTGGCTTAAAAAAGGAAACTCAATTTTATCAAAATCCTAAAGCATAATCAACCAATAAGCTTGCTCGTATTTGCCATGTTCACTTCAACTTATCAGTCTATCTTATCAGCAATGGTACGGTGTTTTTTGTAACACTCTGATGTTAAGCATGCATAACCACTTGCATTCTTAAGCATAAGCATCATTATGCATGGCATTGATAAAAAGAGCAATTGTTATTTTATGTGGATGCTTGAATTATTCAAATTATGGTTGCATTTCACATGAATTGGATAAGTGGTATGAGTGTTTGGTGTTTGATGACCTCTAAAGTAACCTAGACATGATTAGGATACCAAATGAACCTAGATTTATGTTCATGGTTTTGGTTAATTAAGCTTTGTTGTCATGGTTGACCAAGGTGGACCATGAAAGCGGTTTTGTTTGACTAATTTGAAAGTGGTAGCTAGAGTGCTTGCATGTGTGTGCACCCTAAATAAAGTTTGCAGAGAATTTTATAAGGAACAAAAGTTGTTATTATCACTTTTTATGAAAATGCTTGGAAGATGTTCAAAAATATTGAAAAAGGCAGATTTGGGGGCTGTTTTTCTATTTTTAGGGATTTAAGGGGTATTTTCATTTAGATTTTTGTATTTCAAAATCTATGTAGGATCTAGCCATAATTTGTATAGATGAAATGTTTCACTCTTCTAGAGCTACATTTTCTTCAATATAAGTTTTGGCTAATTCGGCTTGGTTTGGGAGTTATAGGGCAGAAAAGTTTGTATTAGAGATCATGGAAATAGTATTTCAGTGACGGTTGGCCAAAGCCGTCAGGGAAATGGCCGGCCACCACCCATCGCGCCCAGCCCGTGCGCTTCGCGTGGCGTGCGTCCACTGGCGGTCCGGGGCGGCAACGACTGCTCTGACCGTGTTAAATCGAGCGTGGCAGCTCCCTCCTTCCTATCCCCCTCCTTTTTGCCTGCTCTCCCTGCCTTCCCTCCCCGCAGCGCAGCTCGCCAGTGTCGCCGTCGTCCGCCGCCGCCATTTTCGCCCACCACCGCGCCATTTTCTTCCTGGAAGCCCCCATCGAGCTCGTCCGCGTGTGCTCCATCCTTTGCTGCCCTCACCTCGTCAAGCCGAGCCCGAGGTATGGCCCAATCGGGCGTGTTGCCGTCCGCCGCCGTGACCGTGGCTCCGCGAGCTTGCGGTCCGCCGTGGCCCCGACGATTGAGTTGCCATTTCCTTTCCCTTCCTCCAGCATTAGGTGCGCCTCATCGAGTAGCAGCTGTAGCCCTAGCTAATGGAGCCGATGCGGGTCACCTCTCGCTGAATTTGGCCTCGCCGTCGGCCGGGGAGCCACCGCTCCGGTGTGCGCGTGGCCGAAGCCGCCTCGGCCTTGCTCCGCCACGATAGAACCCTCTAATCGACGCGCGTAGTCCCCCTCATGCTTTCCCTCTGCTCAGTTTCGCCGGAGAGCCTCGGCAACGGCCGGCGACGCCGTGCCGACGCCGTCCTTCTGCCCCTCTCCCACGCAGGGACCTTGTCCTTGAATTCAACCAAAGTCAAGGGTCTTCGTGCATAACTGCCAGACACAGAGAACTTCTTTATAGGGCTTGGCGGATTTCTGGTTAACTCAGGGTCTCCGGTGCAAAAGTGTTTTCCTTTTTCTTTTTTAGAACTGATTCCAGATTTTGATTAAACCTTTGAAAAATCATAACTTCCTCATTTTTAGTCCAAATGAGATGGTTCAACTTGCAGTATTTTTCTTATGAGGAGATCTATGCACGAAAAATATGAAATGTGAAATTTGTGATACTTTTCTATATAGATTTATTTATCTCTATTAATTGCTTTTATCTTAGAAAATGCATAAGTAATTCTCTGTTGCTCAGAAAAATGTGAGAACAAGTTTGTTAGTCTTCTTATGGCATGCTCTATCTGTGAAAAATGTTATGAGGCTATGTCCTGTGGAAAGTTTGCTCTGTCTAGTTATGGTGCCTATTTCTATTAGATGATAAATAATTCATAATAAATAATATATAAGGAATTTGTGCATGAAACTTTTTGGAGGATGTTTTTATGTCAATCTAGAGCTAAGAATGTTCTAAGATCTGTTGTTTGATATTTTTCTATATACAAAGTATTTTATGCCCAGTGATATGCTACCTTGTCATTTTTGTGTAGGATAAATTACTTACTGTTTTGACCTAAAATTTGTATGGTAGTCTACATTAGAAATGCTTAAGCTCTTGTAATTGTTATAGAATTTTCTGAATAGTCTAAAGTCATGTTGCAGTTCTACCCCTGATTTCTTTTAATAAGTAATAATGCTTTAAAGCTATCATTTCATGTGTGTAAAAATGCTTGTTAGGATATTTGTGATGTGTATAATCTGTATGGGTTTTGGTTCAGTAGAGGGTAGTGTGAAAAACAATAGTCGTTTATAATTCCTTTTAATGTGTAAGTAAATTATGATGCGAGGCTTGTTTAAGATTTATCGGTAGAAGAGAATGCAGATGACATGTGCTTATCTTATATGTTTCAAAATCATATCCTTTATCTTAGCTGAGCATTCATTCACCATCAGCATCAGCATTGTATTTCTATGTATACATGGTATTCATACGCACTATGCATCATACAGGATCGTCAGAGCTCGAAACGGTAGTTCCCGGAGTACAAGAAGAGGAAGGCCAACAGGAAGCTCTGGTGCGGGAGATAGCAGCAGAAAAGGATCCCGAAGTTGATCTTCCCGAGTGTCCCGACCATCAGCCAAGCTCTTTCCTGAAAGGCAAGCCCCGGAGCATTCTCCCTGTGGTTTGCAAAATATCTAACTTGAGTCCTTTACTTGTTTGATGCATTAAGTTATAGGCGTTGTTTTATACCATTGCTGCATTACTTATATTCCTTGCCCACTGTATATCCTTCAACTCTGATAGGTTCAGGTGCGATTATCTGCTTAGCCTTGCTTAAACTAGATCGGTAGAAGTCGAGTGATTTCCTATCATCCGCGAGTTATAGGTGGTGACTCAGAATGGTTGAATACATTGTTATCTTGGATAACCATGTGGAGATAATAAATTAAGACCGGGCCATCTGTGTCGAACTAGGACCCCGTCCGCTGTATGTCCTCAAGTCATATTGAATTTATGCCTCACATTTAGCTGGAAGGATAAGTCGTTCTGACCGCGAAGCCTGGGTTTGGTTTGGGCCGGGAGTCGACCTGTTGTACGCATCGTATTGGTGAAGATGGGGGACCACGGGTTACGCGGAGAGTAAGTCCGAGGTCAGGGTCGCCCTGAATAAGGCAGCCGGGCGGTTCCCGGATACGATGGTACCTGTTGATCTCGCAATTTTCCCAAATTAAACTTTCGGTGATCTGTAGCTCGCCGTGGCTGGTGAGTGTGGTTTGTGTGAGGAATACCCGCCAGCTGGTTAGTAATCGATTATAATCGCTATCATTCCTGGACAGTGAACACTTGACTTGAGCAGCGGCATCGTAGTAAGAACTTGAACAAGAGATGAGATGATTGAGCTGTTGAGATTGAAAGATACTCAACCGGAATTGGTTACTTTTCCTATTGAATAATTATTACCATGCTTATTTAGTACAGGTGCTAATTTAGCATGATAAGGTTAAATCAAATTAAAACACAATGCTAGAGGTTATGATCAATTCTTTCTTTAATGCAAGCTTTTTCGCAAGTGATGAGTCAGCTATCCTACTTATACAGCCTTGCATACTCCTTGGAGTCAGTTTATTTTTAGTTTATGATGGGTAAGTCTAGCTGAGTACATTCTCGTACTTAGGGTTTTATTTCCCATGTTATTGCAGATGGTGAGATGTTTTATGGCTATTGTCAGTACTGCTTCTATCCCGCCTTGGGAGATGACTAGACCTTGGGCATGGTCGCTCTACTCTACCTTATGCTTTTGCTGGATATTGACTGAGGACCTGGCACTATATTTGAACTAAGTGTGTGTGTGGATTTGAACTTAATCGCTTTTGCTTTATTTTGAATTTGAACTTGGTTTGTAATAGTTTTATTCGTACTCCAATGGTGTAAAACTATGTGCGAACTAAGTACGTTGTGAATGGTGAACGCTAAACTCATTACGATCTTGGTCGTGCCGGAAAAGTTTGAAATTCTTTGAGATTTCGGTATGACTACCGGGTTTATTAGGTCTCAATCAAGTAAGTTTGCTGTCTTAATGGCAAATTACGTGCTTGTGCTCTAATAAATTAGTCGGTTCTGTCACATTTTTCTCTCACAACAAAACAACATCGGCTGACTTATCTTCCATAGAAATCATCCATAGATGAACAAATTACACCATAAAAGTACTTAGTAGATCAACAACATAGTCACTCTCATAAGCCGTCATGTTATGTGCTTCAACAATATTCCTTCTCTCCTTTGTCTTGAAAAATATTCCTTCTGACTTTGGTTTTGACGAACAGCTCATCGCACGCCTCGGTGAACGCTTCTTTGAGATCCTCGGGCACGGAGTGCAAGAATCTATTCCAGAGTGGAAGGGCCAGGTATGAATGACTGAGAGCCCCCCACACGCACCCACCGGCTGCCACTCCGGCGCCACCGTCCACCCCAAGCCCATCCCTCCGCTGACCTTGCCCACCACCCCTCTCCAAGCAGCCCCTCCCACCTCGCCCCCCTTTCCACGATGAGTTCGAATTTGTTTTCCCCAGTAGTGTCGGCCTCCCTTCTGCCACCACAACAACCTGATCTGGTGGAAGAAGATGAGGTGGAGCTGGTAGATTGGGATGAGGATGATACTGATGGCCCTCTGCCCGGTGGCATGGGTACCGCTGGCGAAGGGTGTGCCGCCGATGCGGAGCAGCTGGCTGGGCTCGAACCCGCTATGGAGGCTACTGGGCAGCGTGCCTTTACTCCGGATGCTGGGGCGGGGTCTGTGGAGGAAGCACGCGACGGAGCGGCCTCTGCAACTTCCCCAAATACCATGATGGTGACGACTCAAGCGCCGGCCTCCCAGTCCAAAAACCTTCATCTCCGTGATTCGGGGCCACAGCCGCGTAGGCCGCGCTGGGGGAAGATGGCTCTGTAGATGGCTTCAATGCCCCCCGTCGGAGCACAGCTCGGCCCGCCAGGCGGCGGCCGGGCACGCGGAGATGACGTAGCCGGTGCGTCGGGCCACCAATCCGGCCATTCCTCCTCCTCTGCGGCAGCGGGGCAGAGCTCAAGCGATAGCGACAATTCGACGGCGCATCACAGGATTTCCCGGGCAAGGTATGTTGCCTCTGAAGGGTTATGAGGTTGCTACGCTAGCCAAAAAACAAAAATTTTGACCTCATAAACCAGGATCTACTACTAGTTACAGGTTACAGGATTACCACTAGACGCGCAGGTGCAGCGGAAGATGACTCGATGTAGTCATACGCGTTGCAACAGGCAGTGCAGTTGCATGGTCATCCGTCACCTCAATCCCCTCGCGCGGTTCATCCCAGTGCTCCAAATGCAGCACCTTTGAGGAATCCCACACGTGCAAGGAAGAAGCGATGCGCCTCCGGACTGCTAGGTCCGTGAGAAGCAGAAGGCACGAGTGTGGAGAGGGCGATGACGGCTGCCAAAGGCGTGTGTGTAACCCTGACCACGCCCTTACCCCTTGCTTATATAGGCGTCCCCAATGAACTCACGAGTTGGAGGCCCATTAGAACCCTAAGCCTTATCTAATTCGGGTCCAACCCGAATTAGGCTTCCAGCCCCTTAAGCGTGTGACCCTATGGGTTCACGCACATATTGACATGGGCCGAGTACTCCTACTCGCCCAATAGTTGACAGCGGCCTCTAGCAAGGCGTGACAACTCCTATGTGCACGCAAAGATCATATCAGACGAACCACTATGACCACATACAAGTTATTCCCTTTGCCACTCGATATATGGTTCAACTTGTGGGTTAACACTTAACCCAAGCACGGCCATGCATTTGTTGATCCAATCACTTGAGTGATCCAGTGATATCTCTCTCACATAGAAAGGGGCAAATTCCATCTTGATTGTCTATGTCTCACAGCATGCTTCCCGACCATCCCAAGACCACCTTTATAACTACCCAGTTACGGAGCAGTGTTTGATAGTCCCTAAGTAGGCCGTTTCACATCTTGAGTACATATCACAATCTTAGGTCTAAGGACATAACGTACATGACGTGAATAGAGACTTTCTCATGTCGGGTCAGTCCAGCCTACATGTCTCAATGTGCCCACATTATTAGTTTGACATCTCCATGTCCATGACTTATGAAACATAGCCATCAACTAATACATGTGCTGATCTAATTTTCAAGTGTGTTCTCACAAGAACGCCAACCAGGGACAACTTTAGAATAACCATTTAAGTAATTGAGTTCCATAAATAATTCACATAATCGCTAATCAATACAAGTTGTCTATAATGGATATTCAATGAACACTTTATTAATCATGGATACAATCGGAATATCATCATCTACATGATTAGCTCTAGGGCATATTCCCAACAGCCTCTGAGCTAGTCCGGCCTGAGGCGCCAGATGCGCCGGTTCGTGTCTCATCGGCGGGGAGGGGTAGCTACTCCGATGTTGTCTGCTCGCGCCCACCACCTGCTCGGGTTAATTCCCGGCGCCAAGCATCTAAGCCAAAAGCGCGGTGGAGACCTCTGAAGCTCGACCACAGCCCCACCTTGCCTCTCGGCTATAAAATCAACCTCGTCGGCTGTTGCTTCAGGTGTCTTGCAAGATATCACAAGCTTTCCCAGTGCAGAGACCCACTCCGCTGCTTGGAGTGCTGTCGCAATGGCCACCTCGCTCGGAACTACCCTGATAAGCGTGTTCCTCGACCTCACAAGCCTGCAAAACAAGCTGTCTAGGACCGGCTCACCTTCTCCTCCGTCAAGGACCGGCCCACTTTCCCTTCCCCTCTGATCCACAGCCGCCTTGTCTTCCCCTCTCTGCCTAGGCAGGGGGAGAAGGAACGGGTGCCTCTGGGCGACGCAGGTGAGAAGAAGATGGCCTGGTACCCTAGGATGCCCGGCAACTGGCCAGAGCACGGCAGCGCTGCTATGATCATAGCCGATGACGACGCCACGATGGAGAAGACGGAGCGACTCAGCGCCAGGGCGGTGCTGCTGCAGGCGCAGGGCCGCCCGACGCACGTCGACATTGGCACGGGCGACATCATGCGTCTCATGGACGACCGTGCCCGCGTGCCACCACACGAGATGCGCGTCACGCGTCATCGCCCGGAGGACTTCATGATCATCTTCGAGCATCCGCAACAGCGCACGCTCGCCCTGCGCACTGGCGGAATCCGTGTCAAGGGGGTCACTTTCAGCGTGGCTCCCTGGGCCGAGCACACCCATAGCGGGGAGGTTACCTGGTGGTACCATGTTCGCATGGCCATCGAGAGGCTACCGAGGCAGGCATGGAACCTCGACGTGCTGCAGTCACTGCTGGGCGATGTCTGCCTCTTCGACAAGATCGATCGGGCCTCGTTCTGGCAGAAGGAGTCCCATACCCTTTACTGCTAGGCCTGGATGTGGTTCCCGGATCTCCTGCCGTGGGCCAAGACAACCACCTTCTTCGCCAAGGGTGCGGGCCGGGCGTGTCCAGTGCCGCCGATGTTACAACAGCCGCTGAGGTTGCCCCTCCACCACGCAGGAAGACCAACAACCTCCTCATCCACCTTGACATTGTTGAGGACTGGACCCCGATGCGCGATCGCACGCCAAGCTCTGACCAGAGCGGGGCACCACCCTCTGCTTACTCGAAGCCGGAGGAGTACCCCAAGATCCCCAACCTTGATGACTAGACGCCTGGGGTGATGGATGGTGTGTGCGCTCGTCCTACCGCCGGGGCTTGCCGCCCGTCGCCACGGGCCAACCTCAACAACAATGATGACGACCACAACGATGATAGCGACGATGATGGGTGCCAGCAGCGTGGTTTCCTGGAGCACAGCCATTGGGGCACTGGCAACGTGCGCTGGGCGGCTGAATCGTCGTAGCGCGGGTGGTAGCAGGGAGAGTTCTCGCTCTCTGCAGCAGTACCGGTGTAGGGACACGGGCGTTCAGGAGGTTTTGGATGGAGAGCAGCGCGGGAGGAGTAGGGAGCAAGACGTGCGGGGGTCGCCCCGGGCTCAGGACCCACCACGCCGCGAGGATGCAGACTGGGAGCACTGCCGCTATCTGTCCCTGGCAAGGGCAACTCTGCATGATGGACGTGGCCGTGTGGTACAGGAGTAGGAGGTGCTACTAGTGGAGCCAGCCCTAGGGCAGGACATGGGCTCTGCCCTTCTCTCTGGGATGCTGGATGTCGCCGTCGGCGCACCTCCCCCCGGTGCAGCACCCGGATCCCTTGCTTGACTTCTACATGGGGCTCTGCAGGGATGTCATCACCGGCGTCGAGGAGGCGGGTGGCATTGGCAGCTGGGACCCCATGCTGGGTGAGGCACACCTAGTTAGTAGGCCTATGTCCTTTTCTCCACCATCGCCTGAGTACATCCCTGTCTCTGGCCTGTGGCGAAATGGGGGCATGGATAGGGGACAGTTGAGAAGGGAGCTGCAGTTCGGTCCAGGTGTGCAGCTCAGCGTGGACAACGGAGGGAAGGAGAGGGAGTTGGTGATCTCTGAGCAGGTTGCTGGGCTGTGTTTGGAGGAGCGCGCAGGTGATATCGCTGACACTATTTTTGTGCCGTGCGCCCAGCCGTTGCTCGAGGTGCCGTTGGTGCCCATGGCAAAGGGCAAGGTAGCTGGTTCTTGTAGGACTACCGGGAAGGATCTGACTAGGAGGAGCGCCAGGCAACAGGGCATGTCCAGCTCGGTGCCGGTGGCCAAGAGGGCCACTCATCGGCTAATCAAGGCCTTCGGGATGGTCATACCTAAGGAGCCAGTGGGGGAGTGGGTGATGGAGGATTACATCAGGTCCTATGGTGCGCCAATGACTAAACAACGTATCAAGGCTGTTCGTTTGCTCACCTCGTTGGACAGTGGCCCAGTGCTTGCCGCAGTAGCACACCTGGCAGGGGAGAAGGAGATGTCTGGGCAGCCTGATGAGATGGTTGTTTGATTGCTCGTTTGGGCACTGTGTCTGAGGTCGTGTATTAGGTTATCATGATTAGTGTCTTCATGCAAAAGCAAGTTAGTTGGTGGTGTGAGAAGTGGTGCTGCTATGCTAGCAGCGATGTATCGAGCCCTGGAATTATAAGGGGAGCGTCTAGTTCAGTTACGGTCACTACTAGCAGAGGTGCTGCTGTCGAGGTAGTTGGTGTGTTCCAGGAGTCCCACGGTGGTAGCTTTAGCAGTATGTTTAGGTCTAAACAGGGGTTTGGTTGGATGAATTGCCCCTGTTCCTTTGTGTCGAGGTTGCAGAATGTGTTGGATGAATTGCCCCCGTTTCCTAATGAATGAAGATCTATCAATCCTATCATGGAATGTGAGGGGTTAAATGATGCTGCACATAGGGAACTTGTGAGGGAGACCACAGTGTGCTCACAACCATCAGTTCTATGTCTTTAGGAAACAAAGATCAGCAGTATGACCAACTCAATTTTGTTGGAAATAGTTGGGGCAGGATGGTAGGTTACTCTACTTTGGATGCTGTAGGAACTCGGGGTGGTATTCTCCTAGCATGGCGCAAGGATATAATATAGGTTTCAGAGGTGGTGGTCAGGACATTCTCAATCTCAGCAACAGTTAAGGTTCTAGCCAGTGAAGTTTCTTTCAGGCTGACCACTTGCTATGGTCCAGCTGATGACCAGAGGAAGGAGGAGTTCTTGCAGGAGATGACATCTGTCAAGCCGGCAGCAGGGGTTCCATGGCTCATAGTTGGAGATTTCAATCCCATCTATAGGGCAAGTGACAAAAACAACCTGAACTTGAATCGCAGGATGATGGGCAAGTTCAGAGCAGCAATAGACAATTGTGAGTTGTTGGAACTATGCCTGCAAAACAGGAGGTTTACTGTGGCAGAACCTCCTAAATCATATGGCCCACACGCATGATTATTGTCTAAACAGACTCCAAATAACCATGACTGTGTTCCATACGACTTAAAAAGTCTGTCGGGTAAATCCCGAATCATCCATGATTCTCCGAGCAGGATCAATCATTGTAGAGAGACGTTGCAGTATTACAACAGTTTACCATAATTAATATACAACGGAGTAAAACAGCGGAAGACTTATAATAACATAAGTTTACAAACCTCTGGTTTTCAAATATTTACAATCATAAATTTAAGTTATACAATCCATAATAGTAGTGGAGTAGCAGTAGATTACAATATTACACAAAAGCTCTGCCCAAGAGCTAAACATCTTTACTCGTCGTCGCTTTTCTCAACGACTGTCATGCAGCAGGATGCAAAACACTCCTGCCCATGAAGCTCACCTGCAACAGGGGTGCAACAAACCTTGAGTACAACAGTACTCAACAAGACTGACCCGATAAAAGAGAAGGATAGAGACTCAAGAAATGCAGGCTAGAGGGACAAGGTAAGGCTTGTAAGAGATAAGAAATTTTGCAGAAAAGCTTTACGAAAAGAGAAGTTGCTGGGACTAACTTCCATTATCAACAAACTTCATTATTGATCCTTAATTTTTGTTCAAGTTGTTACTATGATGATGAACACCGATCGAGTCTTCTTCTCCGAGAAGCAACGGCAATTCGAATCCATTTTCATACCCAGCTGGGACCTAGGTGACTGAGCATACCGGAGACTTTAACTCCGAAGCACCCCAGGTGCACCGATATACCGGGATAGCAACCTCAGCCGTATATCACCACATGATACACGTGAGCTCTGCGGCCCAGCGTACCGAGATACATGGGAACTTAAACCCCACAGTAAAACACACTATGACACAGATGGGATCTCTGGCCCCACGCTAGGTCACTCCATGGCATACATGGCTCCAACCATCCGTATACCACTTCATGCATGTGGATTTCTAAATTCTCGATATCACCAGTTCACCAACGAACGGGACCTAGGGCATCAACAGACGGAAACACTACAGAGGGACTCCATTCCCAGTGCAAGTTCGCCGTCCGGACTCGATTTATTACTATCATCAAGATTCCAACAAAGAAACCAATCTCATCTTTTTCATTCTTTTGCCTTTGAACAATTAAATAAATAAGCAGGACTAAGCATTACTACTCATCTTCCAAGTAGGTAACAAGGATTAAGGAAATAAGACAGGTAATACAATTTGTAGGTTTTCACTCAACTCCTATTACTTAATGCACGTACTATAGCTGAAGCGGTAAAACTTTTTATAAATAGAATAGGGTTGAATGCATCCGGGGCTTGCCTTGATGTTCAGGGTAGAAGTTCTCAAACTCTGGATCAGCTCCCGATTCTTGAATCTGCTCGTCCTTCGGGTCTGGGTAACAACGTTAACTCTCCGTTAACTGAAACTACTCGATACTTAATATGCTTCAACATGATGGAATAGTAAACATGATGCTTGATGAGTGCATGATCAGATTAAGGGATCGAGTACAACTTTTCTTCACGATAAAGTTGCAAGCCAACAAAACTTCATTTATAAAACTCATTAGGGTTAACTATGCCATTTAAGGGGTTAATTAAACACATAAAATAACGTTAATTAAGCCCTAATAAGATAATTAAGATAAGCGCAAATAATTAATTAAAGTGCCAAAGGTCATTAGGGTTAATGACCTATGGTCATCAATCAATCCCAAAATCACACAACTCCTATAATGATTAAGTTAACTAAAAGGGGTTATTTAATTATTTAAAAGCATTAAATAAAGGTATAAAAATTAAAGTTATCAAATTAAGCCTAAAATTTTATTTTAGAAAGCTCTTAGCCTAATTAGATGGCAAAACAAATTTCAGAATTAAAAGCCAATTATTTTATTTATTAAAAATCATTGAAGGTCAATTTTTTAATTAAAAGGGATAATTTTAACATATGCAAAAATTATTCAAATTTGGTATTTCATATTTTTCCTAGGTAGATGACATCATAAAGAATATTCACAAAAATTTTCAGAATTTTTGGAGCTATATATGAATTACTATGAATTTTTAAAGAAAATAGCATTTAAATCATTTTCTGAAAATAGAAAAAGGAAAATCGGCACAGTGCTCCCGGGTCAACAGTCGACCCCGCCGGAGTTGACCGGCGATTCCTCGCCGTCGGTGAGGTTTCCGGTGATGGGGTTTTCTCCTACTTGCTCATCTTGACACGGCGCATCCAACGGACAAGCTGACGCAACGGCGGAGCGAGGGCAGCATGCACGCCGGCGGCAATGGCGGCGCGGCGGCGTCGCTCACCGGAGTGATTTCCGGTGACTGCAAGGTCACGGTTAAGTGCAGGGTACTCAAACGGACACATCTGGTAACTAGATGACATCGGCTCCGGGTTCCTAGCCAGGGCAGCAACGCGCGCGGCGGAGCGGCACTGCCGTGCCGGCGGCGAGCCACGGTGGCCGGCGGCTACGGTGCAAGATTGATGAAATTGATGACACGGATAGGTGCAGGGGCTCACCACGGCGCTGATGCGCACGTTAATGAAGGTCCGGAGTGGTTGGGTTGAGCTGTGGTCGACGGCGGTGATGGCGGCGGCGGAGCTCCGATGGCACGACAGCGTCACGGCGATCTCCGGCGATGCGCTGCTCAAACCAAGGTGCGCATGAGGTGCAAGATGATACGGAAAACACGATGGCAGGGTTAAAGGTAAAATATATTCACCTTTAACGGCGGCAAACGGCGGCGATGGCGCGGCGGCTCGGTTGACCGGCCGCGGGGAAGAAAGCAACGTGTGTGCAACTCGGGTGATAAGAGCAAGCACGAACTGGCTCAAACGGACCGTGAAGAAGTGGCGGAGCTTTGGGCGGGAGCAATTGGACAGAGGTGGAGCGTCAGCGGAGAATTTCGGCGGCGGAGCGAGGTCGTCGGCGACGGTGGCGGGAGGAAGAAGCAAGAAGAATGACGGCGGCCGACTGCTATTTATAGCATGGAGTCGATACTTGAGCGAGCGACACGACGACGGTGAACCTTCGCGTGTCCGTGAGCGCGCGGTCGGCCGAGAAGGTGCGACGGTGGACGGCGGCGCGCGATGAGAAGCCGGCCATGGCGTCCGCCGATAGGGTTAGGTACTGTTCGCAGAAATTACAGAAATGCCATCGGTTTAAAAATACAAATTACTCCAAAATTTGTATAAGAACTTGAAAATCTCCAAAAATATCATTTGCATAACTTTTCAAGAGTTACATTTTTCCTTTAACTGGCATCCTCAAATTCTATCTAGATTTTGAAATTTCAATTTAAATTTGAAAAGGGGATAAAACCCTAGAAATAAGCATCTGAAATTACTTTTGATTTTTCAACAAAACTTGAAAATATTCAAAACTATGAAATGTTGAGCTTGTCAAACCAAACATCTTTCATATACAAGGTTTTCTCAAATGATGCATAATTTTTGAATTATGGTTTTAAAATAAAAAGGGGATAAATGCTAGAAACTGTATTTTCAAATTAATTTGAAATTCCTTTTGGAAACTTGAAAAACTTTGTATACCAACTTTGTAGCTCTTGTCAAGATCTACAAATTGTATTTTTAGAGTATCCCCAAATTCTTTATAGATTTTGAATTAGAGAAAAGGGGGTAAAACTAGGGTTTGAAATAAAGGGTTTTTGAAATAGAATTTAAACTCAATTTGGTTTCTAACTTAATGGGTTGGTTATTAGTGATCACAAACATCATCCAAGGACATTTTTAGGTCATTGACCCAATGACACCCTTGGTTGACCAAGTTGACTTTTGAAAAACCTCTTATAGCATTTCCTATTTGAATTTAAACTTGAATTGCCAGGCTTTGAAATAAGTTTTGGAATCCAAATTAAATGTCAAATATGGAAATCATTTTTAGAGTTGGACTTAGACTTATACACTATGCTTGACACTAGTGTAAACACAGTTCACACCTCAAGTACATAGAGTATAGACTAAGTATTTGCGATGACATTCGAAAATAGGGTTTTATTATTTCATGTGACAAACATTATAGAAACTCAATCAACCTATGAAATATAAACTTGTTTTAGTTAATGCACATTAAGGTTGACTTAAACATGAATGCTTTACAGTGCATATGATGACATGGCATGTTTTAGTTAATATAACACCAGAGGTGTTACATTTACCTGGTCAAATGAAAGGGAAAACCCAACACTGGTGAGGCTGGACCGGGCTTTCTGTAATGCGAACTGGGAACTCATCTTTCTAGCTTATGCTCTGCATGCTCTATCAACTGGTTCCTCCGACCATACACCCATTTTCCTCAATCGCCAAGGGACTACGCCTAGGAAGGCAGGTTTCAAATTTGAAGATCACTGGCCTCGGACACCTGGCTTCAGGGAGACGGTGCAGCAGGCTTGGTCTAAGCTTCAGTCAGGGTCGCCGTTAGTAGTAATAAGAAAGAAGTTATTAGAGACAGCCAGGGCACTGCAACTGTGGAGTAAGCCACCATTCAGCAAGGTAAGGTTGCAGCTACACATTGCAAATGAGGTAATCATGAGACTAGACATGGCAAAAGAGGGGAGACAGCTCTCGGCGGCTGAGCAAACACTGAGGAAAGAGCTGAAAATTAGGATCCTTGGCCTAGCAGCGGTGGAGAGATCAAGAAGAAGGCAGGCTTCGAGATGCTTATGGCTAAAAGCGGGAGATACTTGCACAAGATTTTTTTCACCTAAAGATGAGTAACAGAAGGAGGAGGAAATACATAACATCTTTAAAAAGGAATGTGGCACAGTGGTATGGAATCATGAGGAAAAGGAGGCGGTGCTCCATGAGTACTTCTTAGGTATCATGGGCACAAGGGTACAACGATCTCGATCTTTCAATTGGGACCGCCTAGGAATGACTTCAGTTGAGGAGATTGAAGGCCTCGAGTTGGATAGGCAGTTTACCATGGACGAGTTGGACAGTGCTGTTAAGAGCCTGCCAAAGGATAAAGCGCCAGGACCTGATGGTTTTTCAAACAACTTCTACAAGCATTGCTGGGAAATCATTAGGGCCGACTTCCTAGCAGCTTTCAACAGCATGTACTTTCACCAGGATGGAGCTTTGGAGCATGTCAATGGGGCACAGTTGGTCCTACTACCAAAGACAGAAGTAGCATCTGAACCAAAATATTTTAGACCCATTAGCCTCATCCACTCTTTCGCGAAGCTTTTCACCAAGGTGCTAGCAGTCAGACTATCCCACTATATTGATTAGCTGATTGCACCAGGACAAAGTGCTTTCATCAAACACAGATGCATTCAGGACAACTATGTCTATGTGTGGGGTCTGGCTAGATATTTCCATCGCACAAAGACACCAGCATGCTTAATGAAGTTGGACATCAGCAAGGTTTTTGATACTGTATCCTAGGAGTACTTATTGGAAATGCTTTTGAGGCGTGGTTTTAGCCAGAGATGGATAGATTGGTTAGCAGCCTTGTTCAGGTCATCTTCTTCAGTGGTGATGCTGAACGGGGACACTGGGCTGCAAATCAAGCACCGGCGGGGACTGCGACAAGGCGACCCACTATCCTCCTACCTGTTCATCCTCGCTATGGATGTGCTCCATAGGATTTTTTACATTGCAACCGAGGAAGGCAGGCTCTCGTCGCTGAGAGGGAGACAGGCCAAGTTGAGACTGTCACTCTATGCCAATGATGCGGTCATCTTCACAAATCCAAAAAGAGATGACATCAGGTGCATCATGGATATGATGTCAGCTTTTGGGGATGCGATCGGTCTGCACATCAATATGTCAAAGAGCACAGTGGTGCCTATCAGGTGTGCAGACCTGGACATGCAGGAGGTTTTGGGGGACTTCACAGGAGCTCAGGTCAGCTTCCTAGTTCAGTACCTTGGCTTTTCGCTAACGCTGGGAAGGCTACGTATGGTTCATCTACAATATATTCAAGACAAGGCAAAGGGTAAAATGGCGGGATGGCAAGGCAAGCTTGTGACGGTGGCTGGTAGGCGGGAGCTGATCAAGTCTGTCCTAACTTCTCTGCCCATGTACTTGCTCACTGCAATCAAGCCTCCAAAAAAATTCTTCAAGGAGTTGGACAAGATAAGAAGGCGGTTCCTGTGGGCTGGAGATGGCCAGCTAACAGGGGGAAAGTGCAAGATTGCGTGGACAAAGGGTTGCGTGCCCACTGAAAATGGAGGCCTAGGAGTAAAGGACCTAGAGGCATTCAGTAGAGCATTGCGTCTAAGATGGCAATGGTATGCTTGGGATGATAGAGAACGTCCATGGAAGGGCATGCGGGTTGAAGCTGATAATGAGGACTTGAGACTTTTCAACTTAGCAACAGAGGTGACCATTGGTGATGGGAATCGGGCATCTTTCTGGAGAAGCCGTTGGCTGCAGGGTCAGGTGCCTGTTGATACCTTCCCGGAGCTTTTCAAGCATAGCAAGAGAAAGAGCAGAACGGTATCTGAAGCATTGGCTGATAACGCATGGGTGCGAGACATCGACTACAACATGAGCCAACAACTGATCGTGCAGTACATGCAATTGTCTGAAATGCTACAGCCTGTGTTGTTGGTGCCTGTTGTACCAGATATGATAACCTGGACGGCATCAACAAGTGGTATATATTCAGCATCATCGGCCTACATTTTGCATTTTCAGCAACTACCAAGATGCCAGGTTGCAAAATTGATCTGGAAGACAAAGGCGCCACCAAGATGCAAGTTTTCACTTGGCTGCTCACCAAGGATAGGATATGGACAGCAGCAAGGCTGCAGGTGAGGCAATGGCCAAACGAATATTTCTGTCAAATGTGTTGTCGTAATCTGGAAACATCGATGCATCTGTTTGTGGATTGCCCGGTGGTCAGGGAGATATGGGACAGGATTGGTGCTTGGGCAAGGGAAACCTGTATACAACCTGTCAGTTGGACGAATGTGACTGATGTCCAGCAGTGGTTTATAGACATGATGAATGGTCTACCAGCGAACTCCAGGGAAGGCCTTAGGTCACTAATTATGCTGACAATCTAGGAGATATGGCGCGAGAGAAACAGCCGGGTTTTCAGGAAGGAGTTCAAGCAGCTCCAAGCAATTTTGGGCGGCATTTTTGATCAGGCGAGTGAATGGGCATACGCAGGAAACAAGGGTCTTCAGCTGGTCATCCCAGGCTGGACTGATAATGTAGTTCTTTCCTCTCTGAATGTAAATTAGGCTTACTGAACTAGTAGGGGTGGCCTGGGTCATGTCTATCTTGTGATCTGGGCGAGTTGGGGGGTGGCACATCTTGTGCGAAAATGTAATTTGTAAACTTCTTTTTCTTCTTACTAATGAAAGCCGGAAACGGATCTTTTGACAAAAAGACTTTGGTTTTGACAAATTTACAATCTATCATCATGTACTACTGAAAATACTATAACCTAGATGAATAAGTTCCACCACAAAAGAACTTAGATCAACAAAACATTCGTTCCCTTATAGCCGTCGTGTCATTATATATATCTTCTGAATGGCTACCATAAATTATCTATAATTTCTTTCTAGAAGTACACTTGCTGACATATAGAATTGGTGGAAAACACTGTGATCGCTCCTCTTTATTTCTTCTATGATGATTACATACGTAGAAATTCGAACATTACTATTACAGGGGAAGCACAAGCACCGTCCATGGTTCACATGACCACAAAAGCAGCAAGCCAGCAATCTACAGAGTTGCACAACATAAAAAAAAAGTTAAACACAGAACCTTTACCAGCTGCACATATATACACATATTACCAGCGCCGTTTTAACAAGAGTCACTGTCGATCACAACACTTTTCTGCCCCTAGTGTCACTTGCAACAAAGACAGCCCGAAAAGTGCACACACCCACACACACCACACATATCAGTGAGGGCACATACACGCACGATGATTACAAAACCTCTATAGCTCATAAGAAAAAGATGGTTATGAGAGGCACTGAGAGGGAAAGAAGAAACTAAAAGGCAGAAAGAAAAAGGTGGGATAAGATATTGTAAAGAAGATAGGCGAGGTGTGGTCTTTGAAGCCCTGAGGCAAAAGATCGAAGCCGTTTTAGGTCCACCAACTGGTTGTTGTTATAAGGAGATGGAGACCATCCATCCATCCATCATCTATCGATATCGTCGTCATATCCAGTCCCGTCCTATTCTACCCAAAAAACGTCCACTCCCAACCTCTACGTGAGCGTCGCAAGCCCCGTGCGTGTGACTTCGGTTTCACGAGTTGTTTTCTCCGTGTCTGTTCCATTGATTTGCTTGATTAAATTTTAAAAAAAACAACCATCCACGGGTAGTTAGATCAAGAGCATTATCATTATTCGTAATTTTAAAGCGTCAAACTTGTTCATCTTATTGTCAATTCATTAATCACGGTGCTCGGGCACTAAAGTTTAACTTTGATGGATTAGGATCTTAATTAACCAATAAGTTTTTTTTTTTGATAGAAACATATGCTGGCCAGAAGTCGGCAGTGAATAAAAGTTTGCTGTCGCGGTTAGCTAGCTAGCTCCCTAGCTTGTTTGTTGTTACTACTGCGTCGTTCCGCAAAGAGTAAACGAGTGATGGTAGACTTCACTTGAACTCCGATGACTTTACTTCGGACTGTAAAAAGTTAAAGCTGTGTGGAAATTCTTCTCTGGGTATTTTGATGGAAAAGAACCATGTTTTCTAGTGTTGTCAAGGAATCTTATGATATTCCCTTGAGAAAAAATTGTACCAACATTACTTTTTAGGTTGGCGGTTGCCGGTTGGACGCATGACGGCGATGTGTCCATTTGCCTGCCTCCATAACTCGAGAAAATTCAAACTACATAAAGTCAACTTGTCATAATGAACTTATTAATTAAAGTCTATTTAACTTGGTTGAGACCTGTTTGTCTACAGCAGTTGGTCTCGATTGTTTAACCGAACAAACAACAGGTAATAAATTCATAAACACAACTAGAAACAAACTTTTTCTCTTTGTTGACTTTTTAGATATTGTTTGGATTTATAGCGCTAGCTAAAGCTCTGTTTAGCAGTGTTCCGCCTTATATGGGCCTCTGGTCCAACGTTTGCTTGCTCCCTGCTACGTTGAACGAAAGTGTGACATTTTAGACCTATATATAAGTCTAGGCAGCTAAGAAAATCTGCTCCTCACACTTCACTCTCAAATCACCTACACCAACGCGTGTTGACCACCCACAATCAAGTGGCCCGCGCCAAATCCTCCTTGCGCCAAGATTTGTCCATGCTATCTTTACATTGAGTTAAAGGTTCGCCCTTTGCGCTCCTCTCTACCACACCAAGGTCTATAACATGGAAGGGGTGACAGAGGGTAGATCCATGTCGGTGACACCGAGTTCGAGCTGGAGTCAAAGCTGAAGCCGAGAGAATCGTTACAAAACGATTCGAAATAGCAGGAAGAATCGAGGGGAGTCAAAATTGAGTGGAGTTGGAGATAGAGTATCTAGGAGTAGGATGTGAGCGCTAAAAAATAGGGTTTGTTAACAAATAATATATAATTATTTGTTCTCACTTGTTAATTTTAGTTGTTAACTATTAGCACTAATGGGTCCACCTCGTCAATCTCGAGACTTATCCATTTAGTATTAGGTACTCACAAGGTAAGATTTATGTGTGTGTATATTTATAAAAATATATGTGTGTCTGTATACATAAGATTTAATTGAAAAAAATACCAAAGCAATCCATGGCCCTAGATAAAATCCATCAACATGGTTTGTACCTATTGCAACTTGCAAGGCCGCCGTTCATCCATCTTCCCAGCAAGGTGCCAAGGTGCACAAGGAAGCTTTGTTTTTTTTTAAAAAAAATATTGTGCGCAAGGAAGCTTGTTCGCTGTGGACCCAAGCAATTGCGGGCCCCTATGGACCACATAAGACAACCCAAAATTTATTTCTCCATAACTTCTACATGTACTCCTTCACATTAAGATTTTATTAAGATAGATTTTAGAGTGAATAAAAAAACATGCGTACTTAGCACCACATCATTTTCTAATCGATTTAATTCCCACATGTATAGATGTTGTCATCTAGTATGTAACTATATTGCTTGATAAGTAAATGTTAAGCAACAAAAAAATGCCTACAAAATATATGTACCTATTTAATCCAAAATTATTCTTCTATCTCAAAATTCCTTATATTTAGTTGTATTTTTTAAATATTTCCGTACAACTACTATACTACTATATTACAACTTTACAAGGAAAGAGCGGTACATCATAATATGAATAGTGTGCATATGTATATCCAATCACAAAAGTTCAAAACCTCTTGCGACTGTAACTAAAGCATCACTTGATATTCCAATAGGAAGTATCGCGCTTCAGCGAATTGCTTCTAGCGATTTATTTTGTGAATCTCCTTGATTTTAACGAGATGTTGAGATTTTTCCTTTACCTTTTTGTTATAAGGTGTATTCTGTTTCGTCGTGACAAGATTTTGAACAACAACTTCTTTTAATACTATATTCATGCGATACAAAAATTATAATCACAAACACGTATTTTCTGTACAAATCTGTTACTTCAAATTAATTTATGTCAAAAAAATCATGCGAAAGCAATCATGATAAAAAAGACTTGCCCTGTTCATGTAGAAAAATCATGCCAAAGCAATCATAATAAAAGAATTGCCCTAAAGCAATCATCAAGCAAGATAAACATGTGTATATACTCCTATTCCAAGGAGGGAGAAATATATACAGTAGCTTGACAATTCTTCCTCAAATGTGTTGTGAGTTGTGAGCATAGCATTTGCAGGGGGTTTTGAGGTCCCCCACCACTGCACACTGGAGTGTTTGTCATGGTGGGAGTTGGATGCATGTCACATGCGATAAATCCCATGCCCATGTCTTTGTCCTGCATCGATTCGCCGTCGATCCTGCGTATCTCGGCGCTAGATGTCGCCGAATCGTGGGCGCGGGCACGCCATTAGTTGCTGGGACGAATAAACGGGTGGAAGTTTTGCAGGCGCGCGTGGCGCGAACCAGCAGCCATCCTTCCACCTACGGCGTTTTTCTGCCTAATTGAATGATTTTCTTCGTGGGTTGATGCGAGTTGATGTCTTGTTCGGAAAAAGATGTCCTCTTAGAGCAACTCTAGCCCAATTAAGTCCTTACTCTTTTTATTGGCATGCTGCTCTATAAAAAATAGGGATCTAAATTTGTTTTCAACTTCAATCTAAGACCCTAAATAAAAGCCCCTACATTAATATTAGCTGACAATAACAGATGGGACACGCCAATCATTGTCTCTTTCTTCTTTTCCTTTTCTTCTTCCTCCGTGCAAGGGACTGGAGAGAGCAGAGCACACATCCGAGCAGCTGCCCGTGCTCCTGCGCCGGAGGCCAGGGCGGCTCGCGTGGTCATGCGCCGGGGCTGCTCGCGCGGCGAGGCAGCGCTGCCCTCGGCGCCATTCACTCCATCTCCTCACTCCCCTCTCGACCTCGCTCTCTTTCTTCTTGCTCGCACGGGCGAACAGCAGTGTTGCCGCTGCTCCGCTGCCGGCGCAGCTCGCCTCCGCCGCACCACCGTCCGCACGAGCAAGCACACCGATTCGCCTCGTCCTCCTCCATCTTCCTGTGCCGTTCGCACCACGAATCGCCAAGTTTGAGGGCCGAATCGGCCGATTCCGCCGTCGTAACGCACTGTTTGCCACCTCTGCTCGCTTTGCGAAGTGCTACGGCTAGTCCGTCCGTCCGCGTCTGGCCATCCTTCCGCGGTACAGCACGAGCCCGCCCGCGGCGGCCACCGGCTGCAGGGGGCCCGGTGCGCCACGCCACTGCGCCCAGGCGCGCTCGGCTGAGTCGAAGACGGCGGCGTGGCACGGCTGCCGCTCGTCCTGGTCCTGGTCCTGGAAGGTCCAAGCACCGAACTCATCGAGCAGCTCCGTTCCCAGCCTGCTCGCGTCCGTGCCCCTCCCCGTCCGATGGTGGCGGGTTCCTACCACCGATGATGGCCCTGGTGGCGCGCGGCACGAAACGCTGGCACAACGGCCCAGCCCGCTCCTTCCCCGCCCGGCACGCGTGGCCCCACCCCTTCACCGACCCACGGCGGCACATCCCGCCCCTTCACCGATGCACTCTCCATCCTCGTCAACACATCCACAGAGGAGCGGAAAACGGGTGGCGGCGCTGGAGGCTCGGCTCGCCGATCTCGCCGCTTCTGCGGACGTCGACGCCGCGTCGCTCGCGGACGCGGAGCGGGCGGTGCTGCTGGCGACGTTCGCGACGCCACCGAGGGCCGCGGAGGAGGAGCGCGCGACGCTGCTAGAGGGGCTCGCGGCGGCGCGGGACGCGCTTGGGCCGCCCAGGCGGAGGCGACTCGCGATGCCGGCGCCAGGGCCGAGGACGCAGCGCGGCTTCAGGCGACGGTCGTGGAGAACGGGCGATTGTTGGAGAGGAAAGTGGGTGGGACCCACGAGATAGGAGGGTGGCAGATCTGGGGGGCCTCAAACTAAATTTGGAGAGGTCTTCTAAAATGGAAGCCCAAGTTAGAGGTCGATTGGAGTTGATTTTTTTTATCAAGTCCCTAGATTTGGAATAGGTGCCTGTTTAGGAGGTGGGCTAGAGTTGCTCTTAGCAATCAAGTGCGCAAGCGTTTGAAACTATGGATGAATATTTAAAAGTGCAGTTCTCAACTTGAGATTTCAAGGGGGAACTATGCCAATGAGTAGATTTTTATTACCTTTAGCATGAAATTCGAATCCAAGATGTGAAAGGACTCAAGATTGAAAGGTATCACAGAAAACCTCTAACCAATTGAGCTGATATTCTTTGGCTTACCTTTAAGTTATAAGCTTCTCTGGTGCATTCATTTGGACACGGAGGATGTAAAATTGTTTTTCTTCTAAAATCTATGATTAAAATCAGAGAAATTAATTTGTGATATATTTAAAACAACCTATAATTTAAAAAAATCCTAATAAATCTCACCACATTGAGCTACAACAAAACTTAAAAAAAGGCCACTATTCCGTTTTACCCCGTATATGATATGATGTTTGGATGTTGTTTACTCAAACACATACAAGTAGATCTCCTATAAATAAAAAGAAGCGTGAATAATTTTTGGTACGACTGTCCGTCTGCCTGTGCGATCCTACGCTCCCTCTCCGCCCCAAACCCGTTCCCGGAGAAAAAGCCCCCTAATCAATGTCGTGCAAAATCAATGCTCCGAAAAAAGGAAGGCACACAACGCAAGAAAAAAAGGAAACCCCCCAATCATATTTCGTCGGGCGACGCACTTGCTCCTTCGTCTTCCGTAACCGCCGCCATCGCCATCACCCGCAGCTCTCTCGATCCTATCGCACGGGCATTCACGAGTCATGGGAGAAAACGAGGGAGGTGCTCCAGATCTGGTGGCCTTCCTCCTGAGCGGCGGCGAACCTGCCTCAGCCTCCTTCGCCATCCAACGCTCCCTCACTTCTGCTGCCGCCAACAAGACGAAGACGGTGCTCGGGTTCTACTCCTCGTCCGCCTCCTCCAGTGTGACGGCAGCCCTGGGAGCGGTGGGAAGGCAGCGCCTCCACGGATGCCCGCCTCGGTCGGCGAGCTCATGCGGGTGCAGAGGCACGTCTCCAAGCCCGCCGACGCCAGGATCCGCAGGGGACTCCTCCACATCGCCACCGGTCAGGTATTTAGGTAGGATCTCGTGTTTGGCTGCTGAGAATCTGCTGAAATGCAGCTTGGACTTATGCTCTTAGACTGATCCATTTGCGTGCTTGTCCAATGCTGATGTTGGTGGATTGTGACAGTATATCTACGCCATGTTTAGATTCATCCAAAAGTTACAATTTTTTTACTCTCTCTTCGTCACATCAATATTTAACTGCTTGCATAGAGCATTAAATGTAGGTAAAAAAAACTAATTATACAGTTTAGTTCAAAATCACGAGATGAATCTTTTGAGCCTAGTTGGTCCACGATCGGACAATATTTGTCAAATAAGACGAAAGTAGTACTATTCATCAGGTTTATTTTTTCCCATAATCTAAATAAGACCCTAGAGTCTGCCAAACATGCCACCGTTGCAAGCACTGCTGGAGTTTTAGATATTTTTAGTTCAGGGTTAGAATAATATTGTTGCCAAACATGCGGCAATTTTATACGGACGGGATAAAATGATTGAACTCTTTTTCTTAGCATGCATCTTGTAATTTGGAATTTGTCTGCAGCGACTGTTATTATAATTAGTTTCCTTCATATACTTAATTAAGATTTATCTCTACTTTATAGTCACGGAGACCATTCATTTGTACCTGGATTCTTATCTTGGTCGGAGCTTTGGTGATAGTGTGCTAAGATGAATATGGGACACACATGGGGTTCAGAGTTTAATAATTCTAGACAATGTGCAAGTTCAGGGTTTAAAAGTTCAGGTAGAATGCATTGATTCAAGTATTTGAGAGAAAAATAGTGAA
>CM041628.1:29425802-29451139 GCA_023333625.1 Bothriochloa decipiens
TGGATGAAGGCTAAGTCCTGGATGATTGGGAAACTGCTAATGCACTTTATATTGATTATAGCCATACCACGAGAGTTCATTCTCACCGAGCAGGCCAGCTTCCTAGAAATCATCTCTAACCAGAAGTGGGTGTAAACTGTGCTGGTGGCTCATTGCTTCCTTTGTCATGTCAATTATTTGATAATAAAACATTTTCAATATAAAAAAATAGATATTAGAGATTTCTTCCTGTAAATATAAAACATTATTTTAGCCGTATTACGAAAAGTTCTATGTAGTTGAGTTTGTGAGCCTGAGATACCGCACTCTCCTTGACCGTTAATTTTATGAACTTTGTGTTTTGGATTAAATGTTACTATAATATTGATATTTAATTTTATATTATTATTATCTTATCGTACGATCCGTGTATTGTATAAAATTTTAGTTGTCTCGTAGCAACGCACGGGATGGAGTACAGAAAATCCCAAGCACACCCCGCTGCACACGAAGTGGTCCGGCTCGACCACATGGCACGACGCCCACGCTCCAGCCCGAAACAGAGGCCGAGGCGGCGCGGCGACGTGTGCTCGTGTCCCTTGGTCCGATCCGGTAATCCCTAGTCACCTTCCCGTCGCGGCCGTCGTGACCCCCTCGCCGGACGCTGGGACCTCACGTCGCCCGCGTCCCTCCCACCCGCCACCATGCGCAAGCGGCAGGGCGGGGAGTGCTCCACTCCACTCCCACGATCCCGTCCAGAGCAATGCTGGGAGCCGACCTGGCCATCGCGGCCAAGCGGCTCTCCGTCAGTCGACCTGGCCACTGCTCCGGCGAGCGGCGAAGCATCACCGCGGGGACGCGTCACGTGCCCTTGGTCCCTTTCGCGTCAGTGGGCGCGGGTGCCGCTGGCGGGCGGAGGCCCGAAGCGCAGGTACCAACCAAGAAATTTTGATCGATGGTTGATTCCTCGGAAATCCGCAGCTTGTCAATCAGTCCCAACAAAATCCGTGACCGTGCGATATCTGTACTTGCCAACCTGCAGCGTCGGTCGCCGAGCACGCGCAGGACGACCGACGTTGGCGCGTTTGCATCAACCTTCCATCCGGCCAGGAGCGTGGCGTGGGGGTCCAATTTTGGGGGAACGGAAGAGCGAACGAAGACTAGGGCTCCAATTATTCAAGCTGCCCGCCCAGGAGTTCCGTGCAGGGCAGGGCCAGGGGGCATCAGAAATGTCACGGCTGGATTGGATTGGGGATGCCAGTGGCCACGGCGGCATTCCGGTGACAGGAGGGCGGACTGGATGTGGTTTTGGCGCCGGCGATAAACGAGCGCCAATTTGGCATAGTACGGAGCATTGTTGGATTATTGACGATCCAAAGGTATATATAAAAAAAAACAGTGTCACATCTTGGCTAAACTCCAACTCGAATTTCTCGAATCAACATGCGAATTCTGTCCTTAATAATTCTATTCTAAAGGTGGCTGGTTTGCTTCTTCTCCTTTTCCCATGCATAGCATAGGCCACATCGAGTTACTGTTAGAAGTTGCTGAGATAATTTCGACCTTATTTATTTACTATAAAATGATATTATACAACTTTGAACTTGGATAATTTTGAGGTTTACTAGCTAATGGTACTTTCTGCACAGCATCAATTAAAATAATAGCTGCTGAAGGGTGATGTACCCAAGAGAGGAGAGGAGCTAACAAAAAGGCTGAGTTGGTACACCCCAAGCTTTAATTTTTCTGCGTACTCACCTATGACCAATAGAATAGCCGCATAATTGAGGGGCTGCGGCAATGCGTCTGTATGGCGAATAAGAACGGCCCATGTCAGTACGCGTTATCGTGAAGAAAGAAGCAACCGGAAGCTGTGGTGGACACACAGCCAAGTCCCTCCATGACTCCATCCAACCTGCGCTGTGCCCAAGTTGAGTAGGTTTAAACCCCGCAAAGCCCCCCTACCCCACCCAATAATCCGCCATCCTCCACGATAATAATCAACCAGCACCAGCAGTCCAGCAGCAACAATAATCAAAGCAAAGAAAAGACGAGGGGAGAAACAGCTTTTCTCTAGCAGGCCCTCCAATTATTTTTATATTGGGTGCTGTTGTTTGTTGTAGCTAGTGGATGGTGGAAGCAGGGTTTTTTTATTCCGGGGGCAGGAAGGAGGAAGACGAAGTAGAAGAAGGAACAGCAGAGCCGAGAGAGAGACCCTTCTTTTTTTTTGGTATTGTTATCTTGGGATCTGATTTTGTCCCCATACTGGGAGGGAGGGAGAGGGGGTTGGGTTTCTTTCTCCTCTCTTCGTCTCTCCTCTCAACTCCTCGCCTCACCTTCCCAAGGCTGACCGTCGGCTCGGGTCTGTTGCTGCCGTCTTTGCCATGCTCCCCACGAGGAGCACACCATCAGGTCTGCCTCCATTTTCCTATTTCTTAACCAATCAATCGCCTTCGCACCATTGGTTCCTCCTGCCTGTTGGTTGCAGCACCAGCAGCAGTGACAGAAATTCGTTTGCCGCATATTCGCCGGTTACATGATTCGGCTTGCTTGCTTGCTTGCGCCGGCTCTTGCTCTTCTATGCTTCTAGAGTCGTGTCTCGTCCGATTTCGGTGGGTACAACCAATCCGTTTGGTTCCCATGGGTGCTGTTATGACCCCAATGATTGGTTGGTCTCCTCTCCTCTCAATTATATGCTGCTTCTGCTAGAGCACAGGGTTTTCTTGATTCTTGACTCTTGAGGGCTCTTGGGGGGTACCTCGTCTCTCTGAATTGTGGAGTTTCCGCGGGGTTCTTGAGGTGGCTTGCGGATCTGTAACTTTGAGAGCTTCATCGGGAAATTCCTGCGGGTGCCGGGCTGGGGTTCTTGCGGTTGCGTTGAGTTGCCTTTCTTGTGGAAGTGCAGGTACTGAGCTCGGGCTGCTGAATTCATGGTCCTCATTTACCTTCCGACCTCAAAATTATTGTTTTTTTTATGTGAGAGCTTGGAGAAATCATCCCCTCTTCTTCACCTGGGCTCAGAATTCTTGCTTAATTGCTTGAATTCTGCATGTCTTGGTGGTGTTTGGTAGCTTGATTATCGCCGTTTGATATTGCACAGTTCTGAGTTTCTAGTTGCTTCGTTAGCTACCGGTAGAGGTTTCTTTTTGCGGGTATGATAGAATTGAGCTTGATTGCGGTGGAGCCCTTTTGGATTTGCTGCGGATTCTTGAATATCTTCTTTTTATCTCCTTGGATGCCTGCATGAAAGTCATGCTCTTAAAGCTCGGTTCCTTTTCTTTTCTTCCGATCATTCTCCTCATCTTTTATGGAGGTGCCTCTTGTGTTGTATTATACTCCCTTAATTACTCTCTCTGTATACTTTATGTGATGGAATTATTAGCTCCTTTTTTTTGTCCGAGTTGAAGTGCTCTCTTTATTTTCATTGTCTGTGAAAACAAAGTTTTGCCTAGGACATTTCTCCTGGCTTCACCTCTTTCATATCATTAAAAAAGTGAAAATTACAGCTGTGAACGACTAGTGAAGTATCGCCGTCTCTTATAGGTAATTTCGAGCTAGTGATCTCATGCTATTTCATATCTTCTTTCAGAGTGATTCTGCAGAAGTATTCATTCTATTGGCGCGCCAAGCTGGTGAAGGAGCTCTAATAAGCCTAGCGCGAACTTCAGTCATCAGCCAAGCGATTGAAAAAGGTATTCATATCTTACAAGCATATCTTCTTCAAAAAACTTTCCCTGCTCGAAATAAAATTATGTCAGCAATCTTGCAATTTGCCTATGTGTTATAGAATGGAGTTTCTGGTTGGGCGCCTTGAATGGCTGCATTATTTTGGTGAAACAGAAGGAATTCTCAACTACATTATCATCCTCTTTGTAAGGGAGAGCAAAAAGCCAACAACTTAGCTAATGTCATGGCTGAAGGACCACCTGTACCACCTGTACCACCTATAGGTCCCAAACCAGTGTCTTACCTTGTCAGTTATATTTTCCTATATGATGAACATGGGTTTGTTTGTTCTCCAGAAATGTTAGAGGAAAGAACAAGAAGCGATAACTACTGCCAAAACTGAGGGTCTAGCCCTGGGTCTCACACTCGTGACTGGCCTTTGTGTGCAGTCTTTGATGATTTTACCTCTGTAAAAGTGGCAGAATCAGTTTATGGTTTAGCTCTTTTACCCTACCTTTTCTTGGGGGCCTTTCCCTATTATTTTACAGTGAACGAAAGTTCTGTTTTCTCATCTGCTATATTGCTGTATATAAGTATATTTACAGAATAGTTCCTTGATAATTTAGTGAATTTTGTTGTAACTGTTTCCATTTCCAAAGTGCAGGCTCTGTAATTGCTTCTCCACACTTGGCTATGCCTTTGCACTAATCTTTACAACTGAATAGTCAAAGCTGGGATATGGCTACTTATTACTCGAGCCCGGGCAGTGAAAGAGATTCACAAACAATGTACTCAACAGAGTCAGGCAATGCATCATATCCCATGCCATCAGCCCTAGGAAACTTCCTTTATCCGAACAATGCATCTTCTGAACCTTATACAGAATTTAGTGGAATTGTCCAGCCTCAGCAGAATTTCATGGAACTTACAGGTCATCCTTCAGCAGTGTCACATGATTCAACATCCAATGAAGCTACTAACATGGGCACTTCACTCACAGAACAGCGCTCTTTTGGTCCTTTGAAAGATATGAGAAATGAGATGTTGATGCATTTGATGGATGGAGCACACAGCAGTGGCAGTGATATCATCCACAATGATGCCCATAGCACTGCACAGCTCGAGTTTGGCATGTTAAACAACCACAACTCAAGTGTTCCATCAGCACCAGGCCAAGGGCTGTCTCTGAGCCTCAATACGCATATCATGGCGCCTTCCTATCCATACTGGTCTGCAAAGCAAGATTTACTGACACCAAATTCTTACCAGAGTGATGACAACAAAATGAAGAATATGCAGTCTGAGGCCTCACAGGCAATCCGGAACTCAAAGTATCTGAATTCTGCACAGGAGTTGCTTGATGAGATCGTCAGTGTTTGGAAGAGTGTTAAACAGAAAACAGATAAAGGCCCTGCCGAAGCAGGAAAGGCAGATGGAAAAGAGACTGATGAGGGTACTAAAAGTGAGGGAGTATCTTCCGATCCACAAGAGTCTGGTGCCAATGCAGCAGCTGAGCTTTCGACTGCTGAGAAACAAGAGCTCCAGAATAAGATGGCAAAACTTATGGCAATGTTGGACGAGGTGTGTGTTCTACTGCACTTGTACCTTACCATTAAAAATCAAACTTACAGTATTATAATGTTTGCTTTTGCTAGATTTGTCGCTGTCGAGTGTAGAGATAATTCGCATGAAGATCCATAGACTTGTTGCAAAGATTAGTTTCACCTATAATCATTTTGATATTCTAATATGAATTTGGATAAACTAATACTTTATCTAGTGAGTAGTGACAACTGCACATTACGTTTTCTCATATGTCAGAAGTCAACTCCATTTCTGTCTTCTGTTCTTAGAAAAACACTTGAGGAATCCCAACCCTATCAGTTCTGTTTGAGTTGTGGCCTAAACACTGAGTCCAATGGTTGGTTACTGATCCAAAGGTCATTTACAATGGTTCAACTCCATGAGCTTCACGAGTTGAGTTCTTGAAAAAGCTGGGAGGACTGGTCAAAAGTTCTTAGGCTAGGTGAGTCTAACCTTCTTAATAATGCCTAGGTACCCACAATCATAGCCATTTAACAAGGCTTGAACCTATAGATAGCATGTTATTTAACTAAAGGTCCTCCAAACAAGTAATGGGCATATTTGGAATAGGAACATCTGTATCCACAAAACTGTTATTCAGGACAAGATCACCACCAATGCAGAAAGTCACGTTACCCCATTAAAATGTCAGATGGGTGCATAAATAATTTTTTTACTCAACAAGAAAAAGTTGGTCTTATTCGGTTAAAAAAAAAAGAGAAAAAGTTGGTCTTAACATGGTATCGATCAGATGAATGAGCTCGGTGTGTTCGATGTTTCCCTAATGCTGTATCTGGTATGTTTGAATTTTTAAGATCAAATTGAAATTTGCTTTCAGGTGGAACGGAAGTACAAACACTATTATCATCAGATGCAACTTGTAATGTCCTCGTTCGATATGGTTGCTGGTTCTGGAGCTGCCAAGCCTTATACTGCAGTTGCCCTCCAGACAATCTCACGTCATTTCAGATGTCTCAAGGATGCTATCAATGATCAAATTAGTATTATCCGGAAGAAACTTGGGGAAGATGACAATACATCTGGCAAAGAGGGCAAACTAACTCGCCTTCGTTATATCGATCAGCAAATAAGGCAACAGCGAGCTTTCCAACAGTATGGTATGCTACAGCAAAATGCTTGGAGGCCACAGAGGGGACTACCTGAAAATTCAGTCTCGATTCTCCGGGCTTGGCTTTTTGAACACTTCCTTCACCCGTAAGTTTTTCTGTTTAGCTTAGAGATATGTTCACCACCCCTTTTTTCATTTGTTCTCATGACACTCTGACATTCTTAGGTATCCAAAAGATTCTGAAAAGATAATGTTATCGAGACAAACTGGGTTAACAAGAAGTCAGGTATTTTTTTTCTTTGCTTAAGATATGTTTTCACTTATTAACTAGTAGGGAGACTAGCTACTGCGTCAATTTTGCTAATCATCGGCATGCCTTGTATTATTAAAATCAATGGATATGTTTTGAAAGAGCTAATTTAAGTCATCTTTTTTCTACAAAAGAACTAATTTAGGTTGTTTCAGTTGTATATTATTATGCTCCAAACATATTCTACATGATGTAGGGCTGTTGCTTATCTGCATGTGTAATATATATACACACGAATCTCAACCAGTCTTTACATCTTAAAGTTTGTTCCATCGACAGAAAACTTTAAAATAAACTCAGCAGTTGCTCTTTTACTGGTGATCTGATGGTCTCCTGTCCTTTTAGTAGTTTATATTATGTATCGAATAATGGAAAAAGATATTTACTCAAACTCATATGTGTAAACTTCTAGATTTCAAATTGGTTCATCAATGCCCGTGTCCGGCTGTGGAAGCCAATGATCGAAGACATGTACAAGGAAGAGATTGGTGAGGCAGAGCTAGACTCCAACTCTTCATCTGACAATGGGCAGCGAAACAAGGACAAAGCACCATCTTTGGAAGAAAAGGAGGACCTGAAGACCTCGACAAGCCAGGTTTGCCAAACCAGCCAGCTTGACAAATCCAAAGCCAACATTGGTGGAATGATGAGCTTTAGTGGAGGCCTAGCCGGCGGCTTCCACAACGAGGCCAACCCCAATGACAGCTTCATGAGCCTGATGCTGAAGGCCCAGAGAGGTGAAACCGATGGCGGCAGTCTCCTCCATGATGCTGTCGTCCATCACACAGATGAGAGCGCACGGTTCATGGCGTACCACCTTGCAGAGTTTGGGAGGTACGGGAACAACAACGTCTCACTGACGCTGGGTTTGCAGCACGCCGAGAACAGCCTCTCAGTTCCACCAAACACCCAGCCAGGCTTCCCTGGCGTCAGAGACCAAGACATCTACAACGCCACAGCTCCTCTCAACGTCACCTCCACGTCTTCAGAGTATGATTCAGCTGGGCAAATAGATCAACAACAACAACGGCAGCGGTTTGAGCCGTCACCTCTGATGCATGATTTCGTGGCCTGAATTTCAGCTCATCCACTGGAAAACGTGGGGAAGTGATTGTTATTTGTAGTGCCAGGACGAATAACATGCCTGGACTGATTTTTCAGGCGTGGAACTGTAGCTGTAGTTGCAATTGGGGTACAGAAGGGGGGGAGGTATATTATAGCGTAAATGTTATGTAAATTTAGTGGGGCTGGGGTGATAGCGGTAAAGAAATCCTGTAAAGATGGAATACATTTATACGTGTAAAATATACTAGTATTAAGCGCCATGCTGTAAACATAGATTTACCTGTAATGAGCACTTACGTTCCAGGTAATATACTGTGCAGGCTGTTGGACAAAAAAGGGGGTGTTAAATTGAAATTGCAGGAGAATCTTTAGCCTTCGATTGCAAGTGCACCCTTCAAGCTTTATGTCACTGGTGTTGGGACCAGCTACTGTCTTTTACCTTTAATCTCTGCGATATGAGTTAAAGCATGCTGATCGTTTTGAAATGCTAATTTCTATTTTGTTTTTTTGCTTCAAGCTGCTCACTGGAACTTTTGTCTTCTCAGTGAAACCAAAATGTGTTCGTATGTTTTCCAGTTTTATCCACACGTTTGTGTGTGTCAGCCTCAGCCAAGTCATTTTCATGGCATTTTTGGCATGTTACCTCGTTTCGTTGGAAGATAAGGTATTGATGCTGCCCCAGAGAATGGCCCCCGTTGCAGTATTTGTACAAGTAAATGCGGGCCTGTTGCTGTCAGGTGGGTCGGGAAAATGATGCTCCCATAGTCCCGTGGGGCTGGATTTGCCACGGAACTGATTGCCGCGCAAATTGGACTGATCATTACTGAGCAGTCAGTCGTCAGGTCTTCCATTTTCGGAGTGAAGTTCTATCTTACAACTAGGCTTCGTGTTCCTTTTGTTTGCAAGGGGAACTGAACTAAACTCGCATCTAAATTCTGGGATCATCTAGATTGGCATAGTTTTAAAATTTAGGCCCCGTTTGGAGTGGAGGAAAACCATAGGAATTTTGGAGGAATCAGAAACGGAGGAAAGGGAACCTATGGGAACGTTTGGATGGAGGAATCTCACAACCCGTTCCTCTGGAATACTGTAGATGGCAAGCAATTTCACGGGAATGAAAGAATCCAGTCTGATCCAATGTTTTGTTTTCCTTCGCTGAAGCCCGAGGCAGCGCTTGTGAAGTGGAATGGAAAAGAGCGGCTAATAAGGCAAGAAGAACCTGTCTGCTTCTTTTTTCTTCGCGAGCACAACCTATCTGCTTCGACCACAACTGCCATGGCGCTCTCGTCAGTCTCCAACACCATGGTTGTGCTTGTGCTTAGCTCCCCAGAGCTCATCGCTCAGCTTCACTGCTGTTTGTCGCGAGCAGAACTTTTTTGAAATAGCAGAATAGAGGGATGAGGATGAGCAGGAAAGAACGAGGACGGATAAGAATGAGAGAGGTCTGCATCAGTTATGGGACCCACAGCTGTCTAATAACATATCATGATTCCTGAGTTATGGATTCCTGTGTTCCAAACAACCAAAATTTTCTATGTTCGTATTTTAAAATCCTGTAGTTTTCTATTTTTTATCATCCTTTGTTCCTGTGCTTTTTTTCTGTTCCTGAGTTTTCAATTACTTTGTTCCAAACATGCCCTTAAACTACAAATTTCCTGACCTTCGTATCTTCCGAAACCAGAGGAGTGTTACTCCAAAAGCATGAGACGCTGCAGTCTGATGCTCCATTACTCCCAGCGGCACCGGCAGCATATTCATTCAGGTTTCTTCAAATGGGAAGTGCGCGTGGCGTGGTCAAACGTGGGGCTCATTCAAATCGAATCGAGCAGGACTGCAGGAACGTGACTGTAGAGATGGATGGATGGATGGATCGTGCTTGCTGTATCACCTGAAGTGTAGCGCACTGCTCCCCAAAAACAAACAGCATCGGTCACCCTCTTCTGTTAGGACCTGTCCAATCTCAGTATCAGCATTGACATGGCATGGCATCTCCCAAATCTGTATCCATGACTTGTTTAGATAAGTGTAAAGTTTTAATTTTTTTTATTATTTCTTCATCACATCAATTTTTAGTTCGCTCGTATAGAACATTAAATATAGATAAAAAATTAACTAATTATACAGTTTAGTTATAAATTATAAGATAAATCTTTTAATTCTAGTTAGTCCATGATTAAATAATAATTATCGAATACAAACAAAACTGCTATAGTGTCAGAGTTAAAAAAAATTTGTGCATCTAAACAAAGTCCCTGACTCCTTAAATCCTTTCGACCACTGTTTGTGTCGCTCTCTGATCGGTCGATGTCTGTGTGTTCATCCATCCATCACATCCGTATTTTGTATAGGAGTACGTATCCACGACCATCGACTGTGATACGAGCTCTCACGCCGTCACGCGTGTTGGTTCGTGATTACTCGTCGTGCTTCATCATCCGTGGCCATGCCCAAAAATGAACACACATTTCATTTTTTAAAGTCAAACAATCTTAAAAGTTTGACTCTAGGAAAACGAGATATGTACTACTGTATGTATAAAGGGAGTACTAGACAATAGCATGTATAAACACTACGGTCCATAACTTAAATGTTTAAAAATATATCTAACTTTAATCTAACCATACTTTTTATATACCTAAATATTAATATATTTGATCAAAGTTAAAAAAATATTTTATTTTATAGGAAATACGAATGATATTCTTTATAGGAAGAAAGTACTACTGGTGCGCACAAGCACAAACCACAATACAACATGTTTTGGTATGAAGAAGCCAAGCCAAAGACATGTTAAGATGGGAGTAGAGTAGCTCTAGCGTATCTAAATAGAAGAGGTAATAAGTGGATTAATCTTTTTAGTCACAACTTTAACTAAGTTGTTATCCGGCTAGCTAACCAACCATAATGAATTTAGACTATTTTTTTAGCTCCATCCCGTGCGGTGTGTATAAATGCTCGGCCCCCTTTGGAACGCAGGATAGTAAAAGCATTATGATAGGAATCCATGTGTAAAGGTAAGCTTCCTATGTTATTTCTTTGCCCTAATTCTATAAACCAAAACGGGTGAACAGTAACTATTCCTGAGATTTTCCTACGATTATCTTGCAATCCAGAGGAGACCTTATGTCACGTCATGCGCACCCCAATCAATTTGGGCAGCATCCAGCAAGAGAAATTGCAGGCGCGCAGAAAAAGGCTCTGGGCTTTCGATGGATCAGGACAGGCAACGTTGGGCTTGGTCTGGGTAGCTCCGACGCGCACAGGAAAGCGGAGAGCAACACAGCGGAACTGGGAACTGGTGGCCGTCAGGCCTGCTGAGCGGCCGGCCGGCCTTTCTTGAGATTCTACACAGCCAGCTACTACAGCTAGCGCCTACCGGTACTGGTGTACCACTAGCAGGCATGCCGCACAGCCGCCCCGGCCCGCCGGCTGGCCGGCCGGCACGCATACACATTACACAGAGAGAGCACAGAGATACCGAGGGAGGAGGAAGCATTCAAGCAAGCAATGGCATGCAGTTGCAGTCCCCAAGAAAAGCTATACCGAGGGAGCCAGTGTGCAGTACTACAGTAGTAGATAGATGTAGGCCGAGTGACCGTACACAAAAGAGGCGAGCCCTAAAGTTTGAACGGTTCCTATGGTTGCTGCATCCTGGTTCAATGCGGCGCAGTGCAATGCGACGCCATAGATCGATGGTCCAAGGCATCCACAGTACAGACACGGACAGTGGGTAGGCTGCACAGCACAGGGGCAGGCCAGCCGAGCTACTCCACTCATCTGTTGCTACGGTATTATATTCCTGTGTGCTTAGTAGATTGCTCTATCTGTGTTTTTTTCTTCTTTTGACTGTTCTGTACTGTGATAATTTCATATAATGCTGGACTTATTTATGAATCTTCTTCCCAGTATTGTATTGTACTGGTAGTAGATGTCTACTACATTAAAAGTGATGTACTCTGTCCTGACACAATCTTCATCTTTGAATGATACTAGTAGTGATATCTTGCCTGGGGCGTTGATCTTCTTTTCACCGAAGTTGGGTGTCCGGTGGCTGTAGCTGGCTCCTGCTGAGTTTTATTTGGTCGAATACGTTGGCGAAGATGATGTCTGCTGAACTTCCGGAATCAACGAGTATCCTGCTTACTTCTCAGGCTGCTATGTTTGCCTTTATGACCATGGCATCTGCGTGCGGATAGCTTTCGACTTGAAGGTCTTGCTCCGTAAATTCTATTGGCATCTTGGACCATTCTGTTGATCTGTAAGCACCCTGGACTGCCACTTTATTTACCAGCCGGATGTGGTCCTTCTTTTGCTTTTTGGTTTCGAACTCTAACGCTGAGCCTCCTGCTATAAGTAGTATCATCCCAACGGTTGGCAAGACGGAGTGTGGATTTATTTGGTTCTCCATCAGAGGCTCTGCCTTCGGTGCCACTGATGGTAATGGGGCATACTGCGAAGGCGCCGGTAACGCCTCGTACAGTCTTTGTTGGTCTGTCAGAGGTGTCTGCACCTGTGTTGATTTGATGAATGTTATATGCGGAGGTCTTGGGTTGATGTAAGTTAGGCCGCTTTCTGCCCTGTGCGGAGTGTAAGAGTGGTGTTGCCCTGTTTATTGATACGCAGGTCTCTAGACTGGTAGTGATGCTGGATAGTACTGGTGGGCCAGGTTTTGCTGCGGTAGTGGTCCTGGACCGTATCCTAGGAAACTTGGATTGTATTGTTGATGGAGTTACGAACTGTGAGTGTGATTTACCTCTCTGCTACTTTGCTGCTGGGGCTGCAGTTGTGACTGTTTGCTTTTCATCCTGTCAAATATCTCTTGGGCCTCCGGGCAATCCCGTGTGACGTGCTCTTTGTCCTCTCCGTGGAAGAGGCAGTATGGCTTCTTTGGTTTCTGGTTCTTGCTCCAGTTCTTGGACTTGTTGCTTTTGCTGTAGCCCTGTCCTCCTTGATTTCTTTGCTCGTAATTGGCTTTTTTTTGTCCTGAGCATTCGGAGGCTTGCTACTCTGTAAATTGAAGACTTGTTTCTGTTGGTTCTGGTATTATTGTCTTTGCTGGTTCCTGCTATCTCTTCTGTTACCATTATTTGAGAACTGTTTACTTTGACTGTCCGCTTCTTCTAATCTTTTACGGAGATCATTGTCGAACCTGCAGTATTTTTCGATCTCCTCGTGCAGCTGAGCCATTGTGGCTGGCTTCTTTCTTGCCAAGTGACTAGCGAATAGGCCGATCCTGAGTCCTTTGATTGTTGCTTCTATGGCTACACCGTCAGGGACGTCTGGTGCTTTAACCCGGAGGTGTAGGAATCTCTGATAATAGTCTCTGAGGGGTTCGCCTTTGAGGTGCTTATTGCTGAACAAGTCTGATGATGTTAGTGACTCGCTGGTGTAAGCTTTAAAGTTTGCCAATATCTGGTCCCGTAGGTTCTCCCATGAGTATACAGTGCTTGGCTTTAACATGGAGTACCATGCCAGTGCATCTCCTTCTACTGTAATCACAAATGATTTAGCCATTACATGATCGTTGCCTCCTGCGGAGGCTACTGCAGCTTTGAAACTCATTATAAATTGTCTCGCATCTGAATTGCCATTGAATCTTGGCAGAGACACAGGTTTGTAACTTGCAGGCCATGATGAGCTTTGCAGACCTTCAGACAGTGGTGACTTTGGGTCAAAGACTCTTGATGGTGTGGGTAGACTTGGAATTATGGTGTGCGCAGCTTGCGCGTTTATAGCTGGGGGATGACTTGCTGTGATTGGTTGAGCGGTCTCCGATGGACTTGCTGCCAGAGGTTACATGCTCTGTATTTCTGCTTGCAGAATGGCCATTTGCTGCCTTATCTCGTCTGCTTGACGCGATGATTGTATTGTTCTTTGGGTGACGGCTTGCTGTGCCCTTAACCTGTCTCTTTCGGCTTTCATGCGGCTCATCTCATCTCTCAGCCTGGCCAATTCGTTTTCTTGGTTCTGGGTGGGCGGATGTTGCTCAGTCGGGTCTCCCTTTTGCGCGGTATTGTTGTTCTCGTCGTCACCTCCGTCCTCCGGTGCGGAGGCATAGGTGCTTTAAGTGTTTCTTCTTGATCTCCCGCGAGCAGAGGGTTGTGGTACCTCCGCCTCGGTGGCAGTACGTCTCCTAACAGATGTCCTGTTCTTTGGTGGTATCTGCGGGTGTTATCTCCGGCCAGACACAAACGGTGGACGCCAACTGTTGGAACACAGTTCCAGCAGGTTCGAGATACGACGAACAGGTGTGACCAAGATAACTCTCTGTCGATAAATTAATGAGGGAAAGTACAAAGTGGGCCCTAGGACAAGTTACACACTGTAACTATTACCGGACAACTGCCCTAATTACACAAGGGGCATCGCCTTTTATAGTGACTGCCCAACCTAAGATTAAAAGTAGAAGCGTGCCCCCAAGGGGAGTCTCGAAACCCTAGATACTGACTCTATTACATGTGGACCATCAAGGGCACGTTTGTCCATCACTTCACCAACACGACACATAGGCCGCGGCCCATCATTGTCCGTAAGAAAGGCCAATCACGTCCGCTTTTTGATGATAAGCCTCAACCCGGTCCGTCACGCCACCTCGACAGACATTGTCTTCATTCATCGCCACCTCCGCGGGAGTCGGAGGCATGACCGGAGGACCTCCGCTATCAGGGAAGATGACGCCACCGGACCTCCGTCGCCGACCAGTTCCCTAGCCTCAGAAGGAGTCTTCTCGGTGGAGGTCCTACCTCCGGAGGCTTCTCTTTAGTGCCTGCAAATATGAACAAGATGGATACACTGGATTCGTTGGCTAGACTCCAATCGAAGGTAATAAGCCTCTTCGGTCCCGGGGCGCATCCCCAACACAACCTTTATTTGTGGAACCCTTATTTGTGTTGCATATCTTTGCAACTTTATATACATCTATGCACTTGCATATATAGATAGATACATCTATGCACTTGCATATAAAGATTGCCTCTGTGTGCTTTTTCTAGCTTCTTCTTCTACCTCTAGTCCACTCCTCTGTTACCGTGCTCCACCACCAGGAGAAAAGGTAATGCAAGTCATGCATGTTCTTGCAGTTATGTCTTTTACTACTAACCTATTATATTAATATTAACTTTAATTTTAATCACCAACACCTGTTCAAATCACACTCTTGTTTGCCTTCCTCACTCTAGATAGATCATACGTAGATGTGGTTAGTTGTTTGTTATTGCTACTTTGCTACTGTTTCTGATAACTTTCTGCCGTTTGGGATGTCTGCGGAATTAATGGTTCAGGGGTACCACCAGTTCATTCATTCATAAATAGGCGTCCGTCCGTGCCGTGGTGGTGTGGCAGCTACTACCAATGGTCATGGCGAATCAGCAGCAGCATGACAAGGGATCGCCAAAGCAAGCTCGCAACGAGGCCGCGCCAGCGCCACCCCCACAGCCGGCGCCGTTCCGGTTCGAGCAGTGTCGCCGCTGCGACGGCGCCCACCGTCAGGCCGACGACGGGTCCAATGGTGCTGGGCCTGCTGGCCCGCTGCACCTGACTCTGGGCTCGCTCGGCTCGGGCGCCGACCGCCGCCGCTGCTCGTGCGGTGTCGCGCCGCCGGCGCCTGTCTCGCCCGTGACGGTGGCCGTGCTCCGCGGGTCCCGGTACCTGAGGCCGGCGCAGGAGCTGCTGGGCGAGGTCGTGCGCGTGGCCGACCTGGCGGATGGCGAGGACGACGAGGAGGATCAGGCTGCGGAGCGGCTCGAGGGTGGCGGTCGTCACCAGGCGGCGCGTCGGGTGGCCTGGAACGACGGCGACGGCGACGGCGTCGAGGACAAGCTCTTCGGCCTGCTCAGCGAGGTCCGTGCGGTTGTTGCCTTACATCGGATACATAGCGGCGCTGGCGTCGGCGTCGCGATGTCTGTGCTTCCTGAATGAATGCTGATTTGTCTTGGCAGCTGGAGAGCCGGCGGGAGCGCTACTTCGGCCAGCTGGGGCGCGTGGTGTCGTCGTTCGAGCCGGCGCTGGGAGACGGCGCGGCGGCGGCGTACACGACCCTGATGGCGCGGGCCATGGCGCGCCACTTCGGCAACCTGCGCCGCGCCATACTGCGCAGGCTCAGGCTCCACGCCGCCGCCGCGGCGAGGAGGTCTCTGCGGCGCGGCGTCGAGGAACACCACCACGACGACGACGAGGACGACGATGACGAGGGTGAGGTGACGGAGGAGCTGGTGGAGAGGGTGGCGCGGCGGACGAAGCTGGCCGCGGCGGCGCGGGCGGAGCAGGCGTCGTGGCGGCCCATCCGTGGCCTGCCGGATGGCTCCGTGGCCGTGCTCCGGGCCTGGCTCTTCGACCATTTCCTCCACCCGTAAGTGCACAACACGACACCACCTGTGCTTGCATTCGCATCGCATCGCAGCATAATAATCGGAATCCATGGCGGCGCGTCGTCCTGCGACGCAACTACAGGTACCCCGACGACGGCGAGAAGCTGAAGCTGGCGGTGACCACCGGCTTAAGCAGGCGCCAGGTCCGTAGTTCCTCCGCACGACACACTTCACAGTCACAGCTGAGTTGATCTGCATTTGGCATCGGATTAGCTTCGCATTTGTAACTAACCCGCTGCACATTTTGTGGTGATGATTGATGAGCAGATATCCAACTGGTTCATCAACGTGCGCGTGCGGCTGTGGAAGCCCATGATCGAGGAGATGTACAAGGACGAGTTCTCCGAGGGTTCCGCCGTCTCCAGGGACGACGACGCCAGCGCCTCCTCGTCTTCTTGTTCTTGATCACCTCGCCGTCGAGAGGAGAGCGGCATTTATCTAGCTAGTTTATCACTTGCTCCTTTTTGGAAAATCGCTGCGTACCATTAGAAGATATCAGTTTGGCAATGTAGTACCACTAAAAGATGTCAGTTTTGGCATGTGCCACACTTCTTTGCACCGAAAGGTCACAACATTATTGTTTTTTTTATCTCAATATTATTACCATTTCCGTTAACTATCTAATCTTTTTCCACCCGTGTCTTCATTTTCCAGTCATTTTGCCAGGCCAACCTCAATAGAAATTTGATAAGAGTTTTATAGGCAAATTTTTTCTTCATTGTTTCCAAAATATAAAATATAAGTGTGCTAAAAACTTCGATTCAGGCTCGTCTTACTAGCCTTTCTTTCCCTTCTTCTTTCCCTTCTCCGAGTCATCTCTCTCTCTCTCTCTCTCTCTCTCTCTGTCTGTCTCTGATCCCGGAGCGACTGAGCGAGGCTGCCTCGTCGGCGATCCGGCCGACGCCCCGCGGTCCTGGGCTGTGGACGCACCGCCGTACATGCTCGATCTGGGCCTGCTCGACCAGGCGCGGATCAAAGAGCAGCATCTCCTGGCGGTCCGTGGCCAATCATGCACGTGGTTTGTTATGGTGGGCCGAAAGGCCGTATGTTGGGCCGTATATGAAAAACAGTGCGGCCGAACAAGCAAAAGTGTATGGAGGTGAAATACTTTTGCCAGCATCATCCATATGCATCGAAGTTTTAACAAAAGTGTTTGAAAACTTAACAAGCTGTATGTATTCCAAGACTGAGTTCAAATTAAATTCTGGTTGCGCCATTGTATTTCTCTTACTATAAATCCTTCAAAAGGAGATCCTAGTTAGTAAATTTTTTTAAAAAAAATTTGTTAAATATAATCTTGATGATGGAATTATTTTATTGAGCAGACGATATACGATAGCCGGGGACAGGCTAGGAGGGAAGGAAAGCCGCACCTGTGCCTTCATTCTGTGGTGACTGGTGGTGGTCTTTTGACATCATACCATACCATACAAGCACAAAGCGACTCACTTCCCACGAGTTGTTGCTTTACACGGTGATTTGTGTAGGATCTGGCTTGGCCACACTCGACTAACGCATGGCCACATTCGACACGGCGCAAACTGGACGCACGCACGACATCATGCGGCGACCGATCGGGCCTGTTTCGGTGGTTGATTCAGATCACCGGATCGGCAGGGAGCCGCGCCGCGAGAAAAACACACAGGAGGAGGGAGAGGGGGGCGCGTCACATGGCCGCGACGCGACGAGCGCACGCGCGCAAGGAAACTACTACGCACCACCGCTCGCCGAGGCCGTGAAAGCCACAGAGTAGCCAATCCAGCAACACGACCCTGACCCACCACCTCTGTCCACCAGCAAGTCAAGGTGCCTAATCTAATTCTCCTGCTACATCACCATGTGGTGTGGATGGATATCATATCCATCTAATCACCACCATGTCACTCACAGCAGCAGAGCAGGGCCTACCTGGCCGCTGTCCCCACCACACGTGAGGCACATTCTCCGGCGAGCCAAAATCCTCCTCTTCCTTCTTCAAAAAAAAGGTAAATGATTATTACTTTACTACCTGCTACTGCCGGTGGTAAATAAGCCCTGGCTGAACCTTCATTACATATGGGACTTTTTTTTTTCTCCTTCTGGACTTATCCTGTTTGATGACAGGGTTCTACCAAATTCTCTGCTAATAATAATGCAGTTGTAGAGTCGGCAAAGTTGAACGGGTAGATGCCAACAGCCCGTTAGTTTGACCCGAGCGCGAACGTACACTACAAGGTCGCTCCCATTCCCATCCGGCTGCTGCTTCGGTGTCACGAACTCCGCTTTGACTGACTAATCCCCATATATAGAACGCAGAACTTACTTGGCTAATGGTAGTAGCAACCATCGTTGCTTGCTTACCACCTAAACTCTCTCGCGGGAGCACGCCAGATTTGCGTGTCCAATGCTGATGATATATTATTTTTATGTTTTTAATTTGACGTACGAGTACGTAGAAAATAAACGGTTTTTGTTTGGCCTACGCCGCGTTAGAACGTGATCACGCGGCGAGCATTGCAAAGCTAGCCGAAACCAACTAAAAAACACTTTGTTAACAAAAAAAAAAATCCTAACCCGGTACGAGTATGGGTGTACCATCACTATCAATGGCGAGTACCGAAAATTCATCGGGGACAACTCAAAAACACAGAGAAAAACCACTGCGACTTCCTTGTCAATGTCGAACTGGAGATTACTGCTGCTTATGCGCAGGGAAATTAATGTGAAGAACTGATGGAAGGGATACACCAAAAATTTGTAGCTTTTGGGAATGTTTGTTTTAGAATGAGTGGTGCTAGGCCGCGACTAGTCGGTCGCCGGCTCGCCGTCCCATCCATCGTCTGCCGTTGTTCGGCAAACTCGTCTTCTGCCGATCGAAGCTCCCTTATCGCAGATCAAACCCAACCGATGTACACCACCGCTATGCTCCAGTGACGGCCAACCACCTCCAATTCGCAGTCTGGCGCCTGCCTCCACCTCCATGTCGCGACTACCGCCACAAAATCCCCTCCTCTCTAGGCCCGTAGACATGGATCTCGAACAATAGCATGGCGGCGATGGCCCTACTAGGTCACCCAGGTTGCGGCCGACTAGTGTCGAGATCAATGCTCCGTCTCTAGTTAGACTTCCTGTTTTTACAATTTAGTGTGAAATCAAGTTTAGCTTCGCTAGTTAGACAAACACTCATCTACACCACACTGCATAGGATTGATACTCACACCCGATTTTTTATCTGACGTCGCTCAACACCCATTTGGGAAAAGGATAGAGTGGACGGAGTGGAGGGATAGAGGAGAGTAGTAGCTTTAATGGTTGTCAGCTACCAGAACTTCAGTGGCCTATTTGGGGAGCAACAAGGTGTGATACCATGCATGACACGCAACTACCCCCCTCCAACAAGCCATGCGTGGGTCCACTACATAGATTCACAACTTCATGAGGGGAGCCCCATGTAGACACCTCATTTGCCGCCAAAATAATCCACGACTGTGGTCGCACCATGCCGCCCCCATCGGAGGCCAATAGCCACAATGTTGGTGAGCAAGGCTTTTTTCCGCCATAATCCTCATCACAATGTGGCCACCACACCACATTTACCCTAGCCACTATAATGGTATGTCGCCACCACAACAACTGACCTAACAATAGGCTAGCTTCCTCGATGTAGGTTTACACCGTGTTGCACGAGACTAGCACTCACAACCCCATTATTTATGTGTGTTTCCTACCCCTATTTGAGAAATAACATATAACAAAAGGAGCATACTAATATATATAAGGTAACTACTTTTTTTTGGAAAGCATCACCTGGTGCGCCCTTATGCAGGACGGGGGATCAAACCCTACCGGATGTCTCCTCCCGTGGAGCCTTCACCACGGGCCACAAACTACTATGAGTTACACTAGTGCGTTACACCAACCAAAATAATTTATTCTTCACCGGACGAATTCAGCATTGATGCAATTCTTGAGTTAACTAAAGGATGAACAAGATGAAGTATAATTAAAGTGAGCACTTTTGGACACGGCTTAATTATTCCAGGCTAATCATCCGGTGATTGCACATATATAGTCTTGTGCCAGGGCGATGAAAGCAAGTGCGAATTTGTTGGAGTTTTTCCTGCCATTTGGAGTGCGTGTTTTTGGGATCGGGTGATATGGTGAGTTGGCACCACTATCTGACCGGCTTTCTATTTGATGCCTCCCTCCGTTTCTTATCCCCTTCAAATGAATAGAGAAAACAAATAGAGCTACCACATCGAAGCCAAGCCTATCTCCAGGGCAAGAAAGAAAGGAACTTGAGCCTCCAAGCTTTGGTCGACACACGAATATGTACACTAGATATTCTCTCTCTATCTCATACCCCCTTGCTCACTTCACTCCATGGTTCGTCACCGTCCCTTTCTAGGCTTCTACACCGTGGTGCTAAACTCATACCTAAAAAACGGGCGTGGTACTCACTGAATTTCATGCAGACCTGGAAGTTTTTGTTCTTGCGATGTGTCGGAGAAATTCCATGAACTCGTGTTCAATTAAATTGTTATTGTTTCGTTAACATCTCGTATACAAGAGTTTATTAGTTGCTTCAGGAGTTTTTAATGGATTACTCATGTCAGGTTGAACCATTTGGCGAATATTGATACTGGAGGTGGGCCGGCATTTGACATAATAAGAGCTAGCTAGTGTTGTATGGTCCATTGGATTTATGTTCTTCTAAAAAACTCTGTTGGATTTTTTTTAAAAAAAATTCTATTGGGTCAATACATAAAAATTAGCACCATATTTTCCAACATTATCTTAAGAGCCTTTTGTTTCTGAATAATTCTATGTTTGGTATAACTAGCCTGGCTGGCTCGTACCAACCAGTGTGGCCACCATGTTAACCGTATCCACAAGAGACGCGGACCTTTTGGTGGGCTCAACAAGACTAAAATATGGCTAATGGATCGCATGAGGTGACCATGCCCGGCTGCCCCAGCCTTGACGATGCAAGCCTAATTTGCTTGGCACGTAAAAGTCGCCTAACTTCTGACGCAGCGTTTGTCTCGACCATGTCATCCCTGATGTGAATAAGAATAATGGCCGCCTGTTTCTGGTGTAAAAATACGTCAGCTGATGGAGCCGCTAGTACTATTCTCGGAACGTTTTGCTAACGCTGTTCTTGCTAGTGGTGGAAGATGTGGTTAGCGTTGAATGGGTGACAGACACGCCCCAATACTTTTGCTTCATTTTCCTTCAACTTTATTTTTAAGAAGAGATGTACTCCATCAATTCTAATTATTAGTCATTTTAATTTTCTTAGACAACCATCTCAAGTTTAACTAAATTATAGAGAAAAATCATAAAGATTTATGACATCAAATAGGCATATTATAAATATAATTAATGAATAATTTATTGGTACCTATTTAATGTTATGATGTAATTTTTTTATCATGTAAATTTAGTCAAATTTGAACCTTTTTACTCTTAAAAAAAGTTAAGACGATTTATAATTCAGCTGAACCATCGAACCGCTTGGCACATATGATCGGAACACAAGATACACAATTTTCATGTGTATTCAAGAATAAAAAATACAGATATACATAAAAATTAATCATTATTTTTTAGGAGGACTCGAATTCATGCGTGGACTACACTCAAGATCTTTTGTGAGCAAAGCTCTGGAATCATGCGGAATTTAATGCCCTGCTGAAACGGGTAGTAGGTAGTTTGACGAGGGACAATTCATGTGGTCAGATTTGGAGTTTGTATGATGTTAGTTGGATTTGATACAGCGCAGAGTCGCTTGTCTTGGGTGTAAAATGCTGGGTACCATAAGGAATTTCAAATAGAGAAAAAAATATCAAGATGCCATTGTACCGCTGTTAATTCAACAATTGACTTGTAAGATCGCCTAGAGAATAGTACGAGATAGCCTAGTAATTTATTTTTGTCAAACAGGATAAAAACAGCTTTTGGGACTGGCATTTACAGCCTTCCGTATCGGGAACTTTCTAATATTTCCTTCTTTTTTTAACTTTAAGTTTGACCATTCGTCTTATTTAAAAAATTTAAGCAAAACTAGTTAAATTTAGGTCATTCTCAAAGATCTTTTATTAATAAAACAAGCCATAACAAAAGAAATGATATTTTAAATAAATTTTTAAATAAGACAAGATGATCAAACTTGGAATTAAAAAAGTCAAACGAATTATAATTTGAGATAGACTAGTACATGGCTGTCTTCATCAGATCTGCGTTTATATATTTGCTAAGCTGTTGGTCAATGATCTCCAGACGTGCTATAGATTTTTTTTCTCAATTAATAACGCCTAACTTCCTACCTTATTCATTTCAATACTTTGTGATCGACCTAAAAATTGCAATATAGTAGGCCCATTTCAATTAGTTATCAACTGTTACCGGTTTTTATATGTTTATAGCATAGAGGTTGTTGATTTACAGCTTTCATCTACGCTAATATACCTCTAGTGAATGATGTCTGCCTAACAACTAGATACCACATAGGTATCTAAAGAATACCCGATGATCTTAAACTCTAGAGGAACTCTACCCCACACTATCGGGATGATGGCGATAGCGTGCGACCACACCGTCCAATGCCATTGTCGGAGAAGGTCACATGATTAGGGATTGAGGTTTAGGGTTTCATATTTTTTGGAGGGCTCTTGTCATATGCATGTGTAGAGAAGGGCTGGAACGGCTCGCCAATCGATAGTGGCTAGGGTGGGTGAGTGGAGGTGGCAGAGCTTCGGCGGAGTCGAGCGGTGGAGGCAGCTGAGGACAGTTTTGGTACAGTGGAGGCTGTCGAAGCTCTGGCGGGAGGCAGTGACGGGGGAGGGGGGCATCGTGATTACGTGCCCCCTATGCGCGACCCGTCACACGAATGGGACTCTAGTCTGAGGGGTTCTTAATTAACTTTGGTTGCTATTGGGCAGCACTTTGGCGCGCAATTCACCCCCTTGCATTTTTCTAATTGCCTCGGGCGGACTTCTTAACATCTCATTATATTCTAAGCTCTACATCTTTCTCCTGCCATCACCTTTGTTTATTCACCTTCATGTCATTTTTGCATCAAATCTTTATGCTACACAAAAGTTTACATAATTTTTTTATCATTATCCATGACTTGATTCCTAGAGGCTTATCAACATAGGTTACTAACCATTGTAGCGCGGAAGATAACTTCATATTCTGCTTTTTGAAAGATAACTTCATATTCTATTTTTTGAAACACATTTACAAATGCATGCCTAAAATGTTTTGTGTTTTAAGAGAAGCTTGAATCAATTACTTGTGACGATTATGTTTTTTCAAGAAATATATGTTTCCCGTGTTTTTCTCCTACAGTCATCACCTTCGACCGACAATATTGTAAGCTTGCAACCTATGCCTTCTCAAAATCTATACACAAATTGCATTTTACCTATCAAAATGGACTTTTCAACCTCAAACTTCGTTATGTAACAATGCACTGCCGGTTGAGTGAGCTTGTGTAGCGTCTTCAAATGTTGCACTAGGGTACACGACTTTGGTCGACTAAACATGTGCTCTTTCTCAAGGGGGTAAGGTGCAAATGGCCCAAGGCAAAAAGATTCTTTTAATGCCACCCGCCCGGTGTGGAGGTTTTGAAGGTAAGCAAATTGACTAGTAATTAGTTCAAAGAATATCCTCAGCTCCAACTTAGTCACATCGAGATTGAATAATAACGTGATTGAATGAAATGAATCACAACAAAAATCAGCCCCAAAGGCCGAAAGATACATACTACAAGAGAGAAAGAAGCTTTCCCTATCCTCTCCCACTCTACATCTTCTTTTTTCTTCCCAACTTTGCTCAGTTCCTAATTGCTTCTCTCTCTAGATTTAATTAATAAAAACATACACCTTTTTAAATTATAATTCTTTTGGATTCCTCCCCAAATGCCTTTCACCCTGCGCGTTCCCTGCTGCCTTTGTATCCCCGCCGGCTGCTGCTGCTGCATTTCTCCTTCCTCCATATTTCTCCATCCCTTTCCCCCTTCTCTCTCTCGCTCTCCTCTACCCTCTCTAAAAGACTGGATACGGAACAATAAGGAAACAACAAATAGAAGGGGAGGGAGGAAGGAGAAGAACACCAAAGCAAGACTTGGTTCTTTAGCACCTCCATGGGCTGTGGAATTGTCCCCAGGAATCCCCTCTGGGTTTGACGAGATTCATACAGAAAAAATACTTTTTTTTTGTTTTTTTTCCTTTCTTTTGCTCAAGAATTTACAGGAGAACTGCTTGCTGCTGCTTTGTTTTCCCGTTTTTGTTTTGTTGAGATTTTCCTCTGGCCCGTTCTTCTTCACCTCGGGGAAGGTGAGGAGCAGAGGGAATCATGGGAAAGCAAGGACCCTGCCGTCATTGCGGAGTCACAAGTGAGCTCCTATGCTTCAATAAAGCTAAATTTTCCTTTCAGTTCTTTTTGTTCCCTCTTGTTTTCCTCCCTTTCCCTTTCCCTTGATTATGCATCTGGGAAGCGGGCCTTAGACGAAATCTTTGGACTCCACCGGACTTGAATTCCTAATCTTTGTGTCTTCGATGACGGTTATACTGCTCTGTATTCATTGAACTGCCAGCAGTGTTCAAGAGAAATCTGTGGATATGGTTGAGGTTTCAGGGGTCTTTGCCTATAAAATTCTGAACGTGAGGAACGGTTTGTAGCATGCTCACGGAACACATTTAGACTGTTTGACTACGGTGCTTATAAACTTCTTTGATAACTTCTGGAGATAGCGAGAGATTAGATGCAGCTCAGGCTCCTATTTAAGAAGAAGAAAATAACCATTTGCTTCTGCCGTTTAGAGTTCAGTTGTTGTTGTTGCTGCTGCTGCTACAGAAATATGTTAGTTTTCAGGATGCCATTGAAGTGAAAACATTTGCTTTGCTCTGTAACTACACAGGTTTATCCCATCTTGTGCCAGAAGCATTATATTCTCTGAACTTGTGTTCAACTATTACTAGATCAAAATGCTCCTTCGAAGTGGCTATCAGCATTCAGTATGGCCATTGTGCAGAACAGCATATTAAGAATTACATGCCTGTACAGTTGAACTAACCATTGAGTCATTGAAAATAATATCTGAATATATGTGATTGGTTATGTGATGCCTTCTCGATACATTCTTGATGATGTATAGTTTCTTACCCTTTTTCTATGTTCCCTACCATAGTACCGTGATGTCACCATGTCTTGGTACATGTAAATAGTAGTAGTGGGCACACTGAGCTTGTATGCTGCCCATATTTTTTTTGTATCAGTTTTGATGGTTTTCTCATGGGAAATGCTGGAA
>CM041628.1:29456139-29475408 GCA_023333625.1 Bothriochloa decipiens
TTCCACTTTATCTTCTTTTGACTTAATGCTGATATGAACTTCCAAGCTTGCTTATACATGGGTAATTAGATATCTCTCTTTGTTTAGGAAAAGGAGATTATGGAAACCAGAGGAGTGGAGAATATCAGTGGATCAAAAGGCTTTACCAAGTCTACCATAAAACCAGTCAAAAGATCCCGTGACAACAGCCACTTTCAGAGCGACTCAGGTTAGTAATATTATTTATCTGATCCTGACTTGCATCAAGTTTCTAGATGCGATATCCAAAAATGTCTTATGTAGTATATATTCCTATTTTACTAGTATTTCCTTATGTCTGTAACAGAAAGGTTTCTTATTTTCTTTGCTTGTGAACTTGCAGAACTAGATGGTACCATGAGGAGTCCTTCAAGAGTTCTAAAATCTGGAGCTTTGACTCCTCAATTTAAAAGGCCATCTTTGCCAAAATCTGGCTGCGCCACCAAAGATTCAACTTGCACTGGAGGAGCACTAAACTTATTCATGTTACCCCCAGAAAAGTTATCATTGTTTGTCCCTCCTCAGTATGCCAACTCTGATCAAGACTTGCTGCTGGAGATTCCTCTCAATGCACAGCACCCAGAGGCAGAACTTCTCTGTCAGCCATCTCAGATGAGCTCAATAACCCGCAGCTCCACCTCTGTCGGTGGGGTTGCTGAAGGGGAGGGACATCTGAGGCAACCATAGTCTCAGGTCACATCAGCAAGCAGCTTAGGAACAACCATTATTTGCAGTTTACTTTGGCCTCGTGGATCATGGTGCCTCTATTTGCCGACCACCAATGGGTGTCCGTTTGTTCATGGGAGTGCTGTAATTGCCTGATTTACATAACAATGTGCGTCGTCTGCTAACTTGGCGAATTGTCCGTTCAGCTAACATTCCTAGCGTGCTTTTGGACCGGGTTTTCGCTGGTTTTCTGTAGCATATGGCTCATGGAGAAAGTATAGCTTATCTCTAAGGAAAATATATCACCTTATTGCAGAAATTAAAAAAAATTGATTATATTAGAATAATGTATGTGATATTGCACTTTACTGTCAGTGCTGAAGTGGTTGTTCGCTCATCTGTTTGATCCTGTTGAGCATGTCTTTTCGTGTCTGCATTGCAGGACCTCTTGACTTATGAGCCAAAGACAATGTGGATGATATTTGTTGGTTAGTGATATACTGATATGTGCAACTGGGCATGGCCTTAGGTCACCAGCAAGTAACTGCACTAGTGACCTCAGTTTCGTCGGCACTTGGTTGAATGCAGGAATTTGGTCATGCTTTAAAAAAATCTGCATTGCCTAGACTCCTGGGCCGAATTGAGTTAAATCTTTTTTTTTTAACACGCAAAAGCCCATTAGGACATGTTCTAGTTCAGTTGGATGATTGTGGAAGAAGTCCTCCTGCCTGTTATTAGGAAAAAGTCTACTTAACCTCTAACTATCAAGGGTGGTCTACTTTACTCCCTATAACTATAAAATGGTATAATTTCCCCCCTCAAACTTTTTAAAATTGTCTATTTTATATCCCCTTAGGCAGTTTTTATGTTGTTTTTTGCTGAATCTTTAAAAAATTATAGTAAATCATAGAAAAATTATAAAATAAAAAATCTAATTTTGTTAGACTCCATATGAGTAGATCTACACAATGAATAAATAATATGATATGATTTAGTACAAAGTTTTTTCTGTAAAAAATTATATTTATTCACTGTAAAGCTACAATAAAAATATTATACTAAAGCATACCATATTATATATTCACTATGTAGATCTACTTATGTTGAGTTCAACAAAATTAGATTTTCTATTTTATAATTTTTCTATGATTTACCATGACTTTTCAAAGATTTGGTAAAAATAAATAAAAAAAGCAAAACCACTAATAATGTAGCAAAACCACCGTCAAAAACCGTCTCGGGGGTAAAACATACAGTTTTGGAAAGTTCAGGAGGTGAATTAGACCGTTTCATAGTTTGTTGGGGGTGAGGTTTAAAATAGACCACCCTTGATAGTTCAGGGGTTAAGTAGACTTTTTCACCAGTTACTATAGTTATATATAAGAAAAAAATATCTAGAATTGACATCCCTTAGGTTTCAGCATGGCTATCCAAACTATTAGTTTGTCTACTTAAAATGGCCAAGTAAAGAGCCCTTTCTCCATATGACATTTTACTTCTAACCATCCCAATCAGTGTTGTCTGATGATTCTTTTTAATGAACCTGTTTGTTTGTTGAATCTTCTTGACATAATAATGTTCTTTTCAATTAGACATTATGCAGATATGCTAAATTGATTTGCAATACATTGTTTTTTATTTTTATATTTGCAGATTTTTTTTGAACTTTCACCTGGGGGATTACTCCCACTGAATATATTCAAAAAGGCCCAAAAAGGCAGATTTACAAAAATTTTGAGGAGGAATAAAAACAACAACACCGAACGCCCTAGCGCCAGGACGAAAAGTGGCAGAGCCATAGATATACATGGAAACAGTAGCAGGACGCGGAGACTACTACATCAGGGCACAGGAGCTCTTCAACGATATCTCCAGGGGGTGAATGACGCCGTAACGTAATCATTATCAGCCAAGCAGGAGCTTGGCAAGGATTTCTCTCGAGCCATGTGCCGATGAGAAGTAGTTGCAATGCTCTTCAGTGACGCCTTCAAGAAGGATAATCTTGTCGCTGGCTCAAAAAAGTCTGAGCTGAGCTTTCACCCAGAACCGTTGCCAAAGCCTCCAAAGACCCACCCGCGACTGAGGTGGTAGTCAGTCGCCGCCACACCATGTGGAGCCTTTCAGACTCGCCCGCGATGATGGGAGGCACGCATCGGCAATCGTCGACCGCCTTCGCTCAGCGCGGAGCCGTTCCGGACTCGCCCGCAATGAGGAAAGGCGCGCAGAAGCGTTCTCGCCTAAACAGAGGGGGTTGCCGGCCACCGCCACATCGCGCGGAGCCACACCCGGACTCGCCCGCAACGGAGGGAGGCGCGCACCGGCAAGCAACCGCCTGGACGAGGGAAGGAGCCGGTCGCTGCCACACCGCACGGAGCCATTGCCGGACTTGCCCGTGAGATGGGAGGCCCGCACCCGCACCACCAGCATGCTATCACCCATGAAGTTGCCGAGGTCGATGCCGTCGCGTTGACCAAACCGTGTTGTGCCTTCTCGAGGAGAAAGCGCCCACGAACACGGAGCCCCGCCGCCAGCAAGCCCGCGGCCAAACCTCGTGAACATGCTGCAGTTGGCCCCTGCACGCAAACGCGAAGGTGAAAGGTCGAGATGGCGGACTAGAGGGAGGTGAATAGTCCTTTCTAAAACTTATCGCACCGGCTAACCGAAATAAATGCGGAATTAAAACTATCGGTCTAGCCAAGACTTTACCCCTCTAACTATAACTCTAGATGCACCTTGTAAAAGATCCTACACAAGAAAGTAAGGTGCCAAACTAACTAGTACCCTCCTAATCAAGTCTAGCTTGCAAGGTCACACAAACCTAAGCAACTAGTACTTTATCAGGCAAGGGAGCACCTACACAATTATAATAAGCAAAAGCACAAAGCCAATCTAAGCTCACTAGATGCTCAAGGACAAGGATACAGAAGCCAAACCCAAGAGCTCAAAATACTTAGCAACACACACTAAGCAAAGCTACTAATTAGACTACTCAAGTTAATTAGTCACACAAGAGATACTTCTATGCTACACAAACTAGAAGATAACTAGATAGCTACATAAGCCAACTAATTTCAAGAGCAACAACCCAAGCACAATATATATGAATGTAAATACAAGCTTGTGAAAGAGATTGCAAACCACCGCGAAGTGTGGACACAAGATGACATGGCGATTTTTATCGAGGTTCACTTGGTTGCCACCAAGCTACGTCCTCTTGTGGCGATACACTCACTTAGAGGTTCACGCGCTAATTGGCATCTCCTAGCCAAATCCCGCAGCCAGGTGCACCGTGTAACCAACACAAGATGAGGATCCTCCAAGCCACGATCTCAACTAGAGTAGCCAATTCGCGACTCCCGCGGGGAAGGCTCAAGAACCCCTCACAATCTCTTCTCCGGAGCACCGCACAATCTCCTTGCGTGCTTTGACGGAGTCTCTTGCCACCAAGCCATCTAGGAGGTGGCAACCTTCAAGAGTAACAAGCCCATCGGCTTGCAACATGAACACCTAGTGCCAGACGATGCAAATCTCTATGCAACACACTAGAATCGCTCACTCACTTGATCGGATGAACACTATCAACCTCAAGTAAGTAGAGGTCTCTCCAAGCACTCTCCAATGAAGACACAAAGTCCCCAAGGTGCTCCAGCCACGTCCAGGCCAGCCACCATCTCTATTTATAGCCACAAGGGCCAACTAGCCATTATCTCCTCGGGCTGGCTTGACTACATGCGCCGGACGCGTCAGATGCGAGCCGCCGGACGCGTCCGGCGCTCCATCTTGCACCACGTGTCACCCGCGTTCAAACTCGACCGTTGCCTCCCAACAGCTATTTCTTAAAACGGCTCAGATCAACGCGCCGGACGCACCTGATGGAACCGCCGAACGTGTCCGACGCGTTCACCATCCGCGCGTCTGGCCGTTAGGCCACGCCGGACGTTGCAGCTCCACTGAGCGCCGGACGCTGCCCCTCCACTGTTCAGCGTCCGGCGCGTTCACTCTTCCGTGCCACGCGCAACGGCGCCAGACGCGTCCGCCGAGCGCGGGACGCTACACAGTGCGTACCTCGCTCGGGGCCGTCACGCCGGACGCCAGCGCCGGACGCGTCCGCCGAGCGCCGGACGCTACACAGTGCGTACCTCGCTCGGGCGCCAGCACCGGACACACGCCAGTCTGTCTGTCTCACTTTCCACGAGCCGGACGCATCAGGGCTGCGTCCGGCGCTCTGTACGCCAGCGTCCGGCGCTTGGAATGTTTGCACTTCCAAGCCCGCATCGACGCCAAACTCAACCACCTTTTATCATACATGCTAATCAACAAGAATACCACCTTGTGCACTAGAATTAGCATGTTTTCACCAACCAACTTGCATCCGGCGTATAGAAAATAGCTCTCTAATTTTCCCAAAAGCGTCGAATCCCCCTCGCAAGCTCGGGGGGAGGATGAGTGGTTACCAAACCCAACTCAACCCTGCAAACACCTCCTCCTTTGCTAATGTGCTAACCACCACCAAGTGTACATCACCATGTGCATGTGTGTTAGCTTTTTCACAATCATTTTCAAAGGATTTTCTCTTGATCTCACAACGCCACTCGATCTTAGCATGTCGCAATGTTAGATCGCTCAAGTGACACTAGATGACCGATATGCAAACTAATTTGCCCCTCTTGATAGTACGGCCATCTATCCTAAATCCGGTCAAGCTCTTCTCTACTCAACCTTAGACCGGTGAAATGAAAAGCCCTAGGTTATACCTTTGCCTTGTGCTTTTCCATTTCCTCCATCGCCTCCAAATGTGCAAGTGCAACACATGCACCAACACGATCATCAAATGATATGATCCACTTCATATCATCATGTAACCTTCTTGGTCCATTGATCTTGACCTCACTTGCTCTTCACCGTCTCATGGTCCATCGGCACCAAGTCTTGCTCAAGCTTCACCGTCTCATGGTCTATCGCTTCAAAGCCTTGACTTGTCCTTCACACATCCACCGGTCCATCGAGTCAAGCCTCATCTTGATCTTCACCAACTTGGTCACATGACTCCATGTCATGTCACATATGCAATATAGCTCCTTCATCATCACATGTGTGAGCAATGTAACAACATCAAGCCCTCCATGGCATATGTTGCCCACACATGATCTTGTGAACTAACCCCTGTGTATCTCAATCATAACACATGTTAGTCCACCTAAGTTGTCGCTCAATTACCAAAATCACACAAGGACCTTTCAGAAGGGCACACTGCCCCACCGCCGGCACGCCCGCGGCCTAACCGCGTGCCCCGCGACGCTGCAGGACCACCCAGATGGAGTCAGTGTAGCCCATAGCCCACCACCTCACCCATGACCATGAGCACCAGACAGATCAAGTCCTTGGCCATTCAAGGTCGTCCTTGTCGATGTAGAAGAGAAGGGATCCGCCGGGGGTGTAGGAGAAGGGAGGGAGGGAGCTGGGGCCGGAGCCACCGCCACACCCGCCACCGTCCCTAGGCATCGCACAGGTGCATGAGCTCGGGGGAGGGGGAGGGACGGCAAATCCGGGCGTGGGGGAGCCGGATCCGCCCATGCCAGCGCTGGTTGCGCCACCGCCATGACGAGGCGTGCGCCGCCGCCCCTAGGCTTCATGCCGGAGCAGGAGGTCAGGGGAGAGGGAGGGAAGGCGGATTCGCGCACGACCCCAAGGCCCAAGCCACTCCGCCCTGTCCGTACCGCCGTCGACCACCTCGCCTTGTGCGGCCGCCATGAGCCGAAACCAGGCGGGGGTCACCGGATCCAGAGCTGGAGGACGTGGATCCGGAGCTGGAGGACGCGGATCCGGTGCTTGAGTGGCTGCCGGCCATCCTTGACCTTGATGCCTGGAAGCTTGTCAAGGAAGAAGGAACGAGAGCTATCGGAGCTGCTGCGAGGAAGCCTTTTGGCGCCGCGGCAGGCCATCGTCGCTGCGCTCGAGATGGTGGCAACGGCGGCCTAGGGGGGCTATGGCGTGGGGGCTTGGGCTAGCGGCGGCGGTCGCCACGCGGAGGGGTACGGGACTGGTTGCCCTCAGTTAGGGGGAAAATGTTTTTTTCCCAACACCCACCATATTTGCAGATTTTGACAATGAACTGATATAGTATCTCAAAATGTTCTTTGACAAATTGTTTCTATTAATTGATACAAGCAAATTGTTGAGGCTTTCAATTTGCTATTGTTAGAAAACTTACCTCCCCTGTCGGGATGGCTGTTTACCTCCCTCTAACCACTTTGAATCCTCCAAGATCCCATCGTTCAACTTGACTAACCACTTCCAATCCTCCAAGACCTCAGATTTCAACTTGATAGACAAGTTATTTAGCGATCGCCCTGAATTTTAACTCATTTTCATTAGTCCCAACTGGCATAAAGAAAACCTTAAACTTAGATCCAAAACTTTCGATTACAACATTTCCCTTTCGACTTGAATTTGAAAACTTTAGGCAAAAAAATGTTGAATAATGCCTCATAACTATAACTCAATCGAAACTTTTGCTAAAGAGATCCAAGTTTCAAATCAGCTTCGACAAGTCCTCACTTTAGATAATAGCAACGACAACCATAGCTAGAAGTGGCGAGTCTTCCAAATTTTATAGTTTTCACCCTTTTTCAAAAAAAAGAATCACATTTATACCCTGGATGTCTTAAATTCGTTTTTGTACCCTTGGGGGTTAGCGCCATCATGTACGGCACCGAGGTAGCCCATTTCGGCTCCTAGGCCATGGCCCCGAGGTTTGCGGAGAATACTGTAAGATCTGAAGTGATTTCAAGTGTTGGACTTTCAGTAGTGTGATCTTAATTCTACTCATGAAAATGCTGATACTGGGATAGCAGCTGCAACTTTTGTCACATTAGGATTTGAAATTTGATTTTGTATTGAGATAGCACCTGCAACTTTTGTCAGGACTAGGATTTGAAATTTGGTTTTACTTTGCTGAAAACTTATTTGTACGACACTAGGATAGGACAGTAGGACACGACACAAATTTGCTGATTACAACATTGCACACTTTACTGTCTTTCTCACATATCACAGAATGTTTTAAGAGGAGCGAAAATAGTTAAAGCACTTGAATCCTTTTTTTTTTTACTGAAAACTGAATGACATCTGACTAGCAGTTATCTTTATATTGTTCCTATGAAGCTCTGACCATCCTGTACATGTTACATGCCGATGCATGTTCTCGAAAACAGATGTGAAATTACTTAGTGCTTGCATGTTAGTCATACTGAAATAGCATAGTTCTGATCATCCTGTACATTATCAGTTTTCAGAGATCATGTCAGTTTGTAACTGAACATCTATGTTTTTCCTTGCAGTGTGCATGCTGCTGCCGTGAAGCTGATGTCAAGACAAGTTTGCTAGTTCATTTTTGTTGTCTTACAGCCAAAGCTTTAGCTTTGCATGATTGCATTTTTTGGCAACTACCAAGGTTCACTATGGGGCTGTTTTCACGCTGATATCTTCTACAGCTGTCTGTGTCTGCCATACGGCTGCATATATAGTTCTCTGAAAACTAGTGTATCTGTTATCTGAAAATGGGAGTCATGCATGTTGTCATTGCTATTTTATCCCTGTTAACAGAATGCAGCGTTTCCATTGCAGTATTTGTCTATTTGGTTCTGGAAATGGCAATGGTACCTGATAGTGTGAATGTGAATTTTTTAAAACTCCAGCTAGTGTGAAATGGTACCTGATAGTGTGAGTGTGAATTTTCTCGGATGCAGAAATCGAATGGAATCAACACATTTTTGTCATCCCAGTACATTCAGGTATACGAATATTTGCTGCAAACCAATCACCACAAATCATAACTGAGGAAGTCACATATAGAACTCAGATTTCAGCAAAGGCACAAGACCAGAATGCACTCAAATGGTTTCGAATCAATTTAATTAATCCATATTATACGATGTACTGAGGAAGTCACATATAGAACCAGATTTCAGCAAAGGCACAAGACCAGAATGCACTCAACCTGTTCCAAATCAATTTAATTAATCCATATTATACGAGTGTACTGAATACACATGTAAATGAAACAACTCTGAACTATAATAGACCAAAAACTGAAACCTTTTATCCTACCAATGATTGTACACCACTAGTCAGGTAATTCCTTCAAAACACTGACAGCAATGAACGAGGCATGCATGCTTGAAGTCACGGAGTGGCAGCGCCATAGGAGTTTGAACACTTGAGCTAGTACACAATAGATTCATTTAGGTTCCACTGATTCAGGCCGTTCAGAGCTCGCGGGAGAAACCGACGCGGCCATTGGCGACACTGAACAGCACGCGGTGGTTCTGCTTCTGCATGCTGGCGAGCACGTTGAGCGCCGCGCTGCGCCAGGCGCAGGCAGGGGCGCCGGGCCCGGGACGTGAGCGCAAACACCTAAAGGCCGGCCAGGCCCAGCCACCGACGGTTTTGCGAAAGGAAAGATCCCGAGAAAGACATAAATTATTCTTAATCATGTGTCTCATATATTTTTTTAGAAAGGACATACTTCTTCAGAACGTAGCGAGACATACTCCACCAGAATCAATCCAGCGAGACACCTTCAGAATCCAGCGATTGTCTGAATTCATGTGCAATGCTACAAGTATGATAAGTGGATAACCGAGTGCTCGTTTTCCTTTTTAATGAGTCGAGCCATTCGATCATGATGTTTATGTTCATCGTGTGACTTACCTGAAAAAATAATAAATGGAACCAGGATAGTCGGAAGGTAGATCGCGATCAAGTCGTAGAAAGCCTACTGTTTGACAGTAAATGTAAACAGTTAGAGATCGATCCGTCTGATCGTAAGGTGACACATCAATCGACATTCTGACAACCATGATCGAGCATTTGGGTTTCGCCGTCGGCGCAGTGTGGCAGTGGTATTGGGTCAAAAGTGCACTCTCTTAGGCCTTGCCCATATAAATATATATATTTTTTAGTAACCCATTCAGCCAGACGAGAAAATTAATCATTCGGCTCAGTAGGCCAGTGTACCACAGTCCACAACTGCTCATTAGCCAGCCGAGAATGTCATAGTAGTATATGGGACAATTCTTCGTAGCGGGAAATCACCATGGCTGTCTACATATGCACAAAATGGGCAGCACAAAAGAACCCCCATACAAAATAGGCAGCACAAAAGAAATCCCAGTGCCTGGACATGTCAGTGCTGGTTCCTCTAGTCGATGGACTCCAAGTCCTTTGTACCAATATGGTCCTTTTTCGTGGCCTCAGCTGCCTCCCTGCGAAATAAGGGAGAGCATTAAACAGACCCATAAAAGCCGGCATAATAAAGAACTTTTCTCCCTCAATAAAATCTTTCTTTTAAATCTATATATCCTTTTATTCTAGCAGAACTGTCATGCCATATGATTATCAAGGACAGTTTATCCCAAAAATGGAGTTCACCCAAACCTTGTCATTATTATTATGAGAATATATCTAAACGGTTAACATAGCCATTGAACCTTGCACATGATACAAATGGCCTACTGTCATGCCAGAGAAACCAGAGAAGAGATCCACACACACAAAAAGAACTTAAGCAATAGTTTAGTAGCCAATAGATGGTTACCAGAACATTCTCTCCATCGCAGCATTTGAAGGGTTTAGCTTGAACCCAGCCATGAAAGCATCACATGCTTCTTTGTACTCCTGGAATAAAGATTTGAGCTGATAAATATACTGCTAAGTGACATAAAACAGTGTAGACGAGGAATTATGCCATTGGATCTAACCTTGAGTGACATGAGGGCAGTTCCTTTCCTGTAGTAACCTTTTAGCCATTCAGGTCGCATCTTGATGCAAGTATTGGCATCGGACAGAGCCTTTGTTGCTTCACCAATTTGAAGAAGGCACAAGCTCCTTTTGGAATACAGTGTTGCATCAGCTGGGTCTAGCTCAATTGCCTGCATCAGAACACACGAACTCAGTGCTTCTTAAAAAAAAAAAAAAACGAACTCATTGAGCAACACAATCCAACAACTTTTGACAACTGCAGACAAAGTGTATGACTATAATCAATGCCATAATGGTATATTGATGTCTGACGAAGGTTCCAGATTGCAACCTGAAAACAAAGGTTTGAATTCTTTCAAACCCTTTGGGTGTGTTTGTTTCTGATTCTGGAGCTACTGATTCTACTGATTTTTCACTATTCCTCTCTCACTATTCCTCACCTGATTCATCTGATTCTGAAGCTGAAACAAACACACCCAAAGTATACACCCCTCCACAAATGCATTGTGCTAATGCAAGCATAGTAAGTCAAGCATCAGAAGAGAATAATAACATAAAGTTCCTCCTAGTATCACCACCAACCTTGCCATAGAGCTGTGATGCGGTAAGGTAATCCTTTCTCCCAACAGCCTTGTCACCATTTAATTTCAGCTCATCTTTCATGCTTTTATCATATTGCTCAGTCTAAATTATGAAGACAAATCAAGCTTCAGATGAGCATAATAAAAAAGAAGGTGGAATAGCCAAATTCATCCCTGAACTATTGTCGAAAGCTCAGTTTCGTCTCTAAACTACGAAAACGGCCGTTTTCATCCTCAAACTTTCGCAGCAGGCCCAATTTCGTCCTTGGAGCACAATACTAGCTCACGTCGTCATCGTGCAGTCAGCTACAGTTATGAATTACCGTTTTTGCCCTTGCCCCTTGTCCATCTCTCATGGCTTATATACTGTAATCGTTGGAGGCCATTTCTTTTGCGATTTTTGCATGACGCTGGATGCCATGAGACATTTAGGAAAGGCAATTTGCTTGAATGAATGAATGGGGCAAATATTGATGTACTATTAAGTAGAATCTTGATGGAACTAGTAGTACTTTGAACTCATCGATGTGTTACCGCGTGCTCTCTATCTTGCATCTTCTTCCTTTTCTCAGCGTGACGCAATTCCGGTAGGCTACCAGTACTCTGGCCCGACATGACCAGCACGTACATACGCTACCGTACTCCGGCGCCATCTCCTTGGATGCGACCGACTCCGGCGCCAGCACGATCAACCTCCAGCAGCGCCATCTCCTTGTACATGATAGACTCCGGCGCGACACGATCGACCTCCAGCTGAGCCATCTCCTTGGCTGTGATCGACTCCGGCGTCGACGTGATTAACCTCCAGCGGACTCGACTCATATGTGAGAGATTCATCTCCTTCACCGTCTGCCAGCCAAAGAGCCAAAGTTAATGATGGTGCACTCTAGAAACGAAGCAACTGCTCGGGGCAAAGCCATCCAAACAAACGTACATCCATCTCAAACGAACTCATTTGTGAAAACAAATTCATTTGTGAAATGGTGGGAGTATTAGCTATTGGCCTCCAGCGATTACAATATCAGCTATAAGAGATAATCTAAAAAAAAGAAATATCAGCCATGAGAGATGGACAAGGGCAAGGGCAAAAATGGTAATTCGTAAATGTAGCTGACTGCACGATGACGACGTCAGCTAGCATGGCGCTCCAGGGACGAAATCGAGCCGGTTGCGAAGGTTTGAGGATGAGAACGACCGTTTTCGTGGTTCAGGGACGAAACTGAGCTTTCGACGATAGTTCAGGGACGAATTTGGCTATTTCGCCAAAAAAGAATGTAAATCATATCATCACTGACCTCCCCATATAGCTTTGATGTGGCAAGACTGTTCTTCCTCCCAACAACCTTGTCACCATCTAATTTCAGCTTAGCTTTCGTGCTTTCCTGATATGGCCCAACCTAATATAAACCATGAAATATATAATGCTTGCCAAAGACATAAGCTCAATGATGTGAAATCACATTAACAAATGCAAGTATTTCAGAAATAACCAAGTTTCATAGAGTTAAAACAAACCATCTCTTTAAAAAAAATGTAAGTCAACAGCCAAAAAAGCATGGTGTAAACTGATTTCACCTAGCCTTGTTTTGTAAGCAAATGCCACTGTCAGTATTCACCTCATTTCAATCCACTTCACCGGAAGGTTATAATAGTATGTTACTGGTAAGTTAATACATGGCACAGAATTGTGGTTTGGTCGCGAAAGAACAGGGGCAGAAAAGAAAAAAACAATGGAAGAGAGCACATTGAATAGCAAGTAGAGAAACAGAAGTTCTGGGCAGGAAAAGGATACAGAGGTAAGAGTACCTACATAGAGTCAGCAAATCCCTCTTATACAATTGAGAGTTCTTGACATGGTTCCAAACCTACCATACATCCATACCAGAAGGTATAACCTACCTCATCTATAAAACCACCAGAACAAAAACAGACTCCACAACAAAACCAACATAAGATCGTAATCAACGAATGGGCCTCTAGTTGAGTTGAGTTGGTTAAGTCTCTAGTAGCAACCCTCATGTCCTGCGTTCCACTCCCTGTAGGAGCGAATTTCAGTCTATGGTTTTAAAAAATTCCCATGCCAAAGCATAGGTCTAAGATTTGGCCCATGGTCGTTCTCACATGGGCTAGTGCCGCTGTGTATGGATGGGTGGGTAGGGGTTTGGGGGTTTTCTCGACCCATATGAGGTCTTATTAGCAAAATGTCCATGGATTGGTCCCCCACCCTCACCCTGGTAGGTAAAGTTTTTTTATAAGATTGTAAACATAAAAAAAAATCAAAGAAACATAGAATAGACTACTGGCTAGGATCGTAGAATCAGATCACTTAGTTAAGATCGTAAAGACGTAAAATCGTATAGTAAAATCATAGATTTTGACAACTATGGTGTGTGGGTGCTCTGGCCTTTTGTAGATGTGCCCAGACTATCTTGTAAATGACGGATTATGTACGATACGAACACATACAGTTCATACCTTGGGCTTTGAATGTTTCAAATGTTTTGATTTGACATGAGAAATAATTCCATCAACAGTCCATTCTGACACAGTTTGAATAGGAGAAGTGAAAGGAATAGCATTTCCACATGCTTTCTTCTTCCAAAGCTTGCGGCAGTTTCTATTGGCAGAGTACCACACTGTCAGGCAACAAAATAATAGGGACCTTATTAGTACTACATCAGGTGATTCAAAAATGATGACGGACATCATATAGACATAAATGTAACAACTGAAAAGGCTGACATGGATCTCTCAAGGCTCATTTGTATTCAGCACACATAAACAGTAGAGAATGAAACAAATACAAAAAATTTAAATACACCAGCAGTCCATGAACTTGTCCCGGTGTGCCACTTGGGTTCATGGACTCTGAAAATGCATTTCTGGGTCACTAAAGCTTGTTAAATGATGCGCCAAAGTCCATAACGCTTTGTTGGAGATTCCTTGCTGACGTGTCAAGATAGTATGGCATACGTTTTTTATATGAACAAATGGATTTCCAAAGTTTGTGGACCTAAGTGGCACAACATGACAAATTCATGCACCTCTGATGTAATTTACTCAATACAAAATAATTAAGCATTGCTATTGTAATGACCAAGAGCACTGTATTTTTCTTGCAACCAATTTGGGACATCTTTAGTTGACTAGTTGTACTGTGTCTTCAAGAAAGAAAAGAAGCAAAGCTATTTACTTCCCTTTTTCAGCATTAAGCAATAAGCATTACTCAAGCAAGACAATTATATGTATATGTACTTAAGTAATATTCATGTCGACTTTCTAGTAGTGGCAGTAGCAATAGGGAAGCTATCAACAGATGTGCCTCATGGTAACAAACTGTAAGTCACTAACATGAAGGTTGTAAAATATTGATTGTATGCCTTAGGAAGAAGCAATATTGTAAAACAACAAAAAGATGTCAGAATTTCCCAAGTATCCTAAATAAAACTGATGATTAACATTTTTTTTAAAAACAGATCCTTCAATAAAAGTGCATAAATATATATTTATCGGTAAAAAATACCTCAAGGCATTGCATGATTAAAGAAACTGAAAGCACCAAGAACAATGAGCAGGTAAAAAGAATACAAAATGTTGAAAAATACTCACACAACTATTTGGAATGTTAGCATTTGCACCAGCCTTCAATAAATACTTAATGTAGTCAGTCAAGCCATGAGTAGTTGCAACCACTAAGGGAGTGTTAGTATCAGTAGAATTTACATCAGCACCTGCCTGGAGATATGAATTACATAGAATTAAAAATTGTGGCAATTTATCAAAAAATGTTAATACCAAATCATTCTATGAGATTAGACTTTCAATATATTTTTATTCTCAAGCCCGAAGGAAAGATGTGTGCCATTGTATTAGAAGATACAAATGGTCTGGGTATATGCCAATTCCACGGCTTGAATTAGTTTTCAATGAGTATGGTGTTAATACAATGGCATGAAGTGAAGGTGAGATAGTCGCTGACCTCAACAAGCACCTTCACACATTTCAAAGAAATACATTCCTCAAGTCCTTCTGTAGTAGCACGAAGTGTCGCAACCAATGGTGTACCTAACTCTTCTGAGACCATGTTCGGCTACAATTTATTTTGAAAAAGAAAATATCACCTCTAGTGAAAAACATATCGAATATGATCTATGCAACACATGAAATGCCGGACCAGAAATATGGAGACAAAGAAGTACAGAACACATCAAGATGCAAATGCAGAGATCATCTTATTCAAAACCTCAAGAAATAGAATACATATAGAAACTCAACATGCCCCCACTCTTATAAATAACCTTGCTTTTTCTTGCAGGTGCCAGTTGGCATAAGAAATACTGCAGGATCATGACAAATTGTAACATGCTTTTCTTAGGGATGGCTAAGTGTTAACAGTAACAATAGCCTTCCCAAAAAAAAGCAACAATGAAACAGATATCTTTATTGAGTGACAAATATAACCAGAAAACACAGAGGGTACAGCAAGAATTTTTCCCCTTGTCCATACTTAAAAGTGAGAAGGCATTAAAGATGCAACACAATGCATTATCCATAATCTCATACTATAGCATAATAAAGATTGAGCAATCACAAATACAAGGAAATAAGAAGATGCAACTGTCATAGAAAACAACAGGTCCAGATGAAATGTTTGTTCCAGCTGACAACTTCCAACATGATTTTGAGCTGATAGTAACTGGAAGTACAGATCAATATTAAGAGTTGAAGAGTTAAAAAGTTGACAAAAGGTCAGTGGAAGTGTACTCCAACAAACTACATGCATTAGCATTATTTACCAAGGTAGCATACAAAACACAAGTTAAGAAGAGTGGAGTTTGCAATTACATCTGCATGGTGCTCCAATAAAATTTTCATGACATTGGCCTTCCCAAAGACAACAGCAATATGTAGTGGTGTCGCATGAAAATAGGTTAGATCAACACTGGCTCCTCTAGATAGTAACAGCTTTGTTCGTCATGCCCTATAGAAAAAGCACAAAAATCCAAGTTACAAACTTTCACTCTCCTAAATACGTACCATGAGCATAAGAATTCTTACACAAATTGGCTAAACAATGGGATATAATCTTAGAATGTATGGCTTCATCACACATTCTAAACATGTAATTTAAGTAAAACTCATCTGGAAAAACCTAACCATGCATGTTCTATATGATCTCAAATACCAGCCATGTGACTGCTAGTTCTCAAACTTGCAACAAAAAAGGCATCTGAAACTGAAGGTAAAGTAGTGATGCCCTCCACATCATCTCATCCATGGGTCAAAAGGTAAAGTGCACACTTATTATTGGACAGTACTAAAGGACAGAAAATGGGAAAAGCATACAAAAGTTCAGCAATTAATCTTTTCAAAGATTGTAAGAAAGCTAAAAGAACAAGAAAACCACGTCTCACGAAGGACAGGAACTGAGTAGTACAGAAATACTAACTATCCCAGCACAATAAATTGTTGTACTATATCTATTCCTTTTATACAACAGCAAATCTGCAGAAACAAAGTTCAAAATTTTTTTAAAGAATACCATATTTTGCAGCACAGTGAAGAGGAACTTTAACTTCGCCTATGTTGATTGAAAGACTTTCTTGAGTCATTTCAACATAGCCGGTCCCAAGCCCGGATAAAGGAGGAGGGTGTGTTAGGTGCGGCTAGCCAACATTTTAAAACTATCCACTCTCATGGATATGAAACCCACAAGAGATTCATTGGGGCGTAACCCTCTTAGCGATGCGCTACATCGGAACCCGGGTGTAGTGTCAAATGTGCAAGGGCCGGGTTGTCATCCCCTTAGTGGCGCATCGTATCGTGATCCGGGTACGATGATAAATGAGCAAGGGTCGGGTCGTCGCAACCTTTGTGACGCGCTACATCTGAGCCCGGGTGTAGTGAAAAATGAGTAAGGGTCTTCGCACTTCCCTCGACGGGTGCGAAGGGTAAGGAAGCTAGCCGAGCCAACTAGGATTCGTCTAGGTAGCTGGAATATAGGGTCTCTAATGGGTAAGTTAAGAGAGCTAGTCGATACAGCAATTAGGAGGTGTGTAAATATTTTATGCGTTCAGGAGACTAAATGGAAGGGCCAGAAGGTGAAGGAGGTGGAGGATACTGGCTACAAACTTTGGTACACGGGGACAACATTGGGTAGGAATGGTGTAGGCATCTTGATTGATAGGAGGCTTAAGGATGGAGTAGTTGAGGTGTAGAGGCAAGGTGACCGGATTATCCTAGTCCGGTTGGTAGTTGGAGATTTGGCTCTGAATGTGATCAGTGCCTATGCCCCACAGGTAGGTCTTTGCGAGAGCACCAAGAGGCAGTTTTGGAAAGATCTCGATAGCATGGTTAGTACTGTGCCTATGAAAGTCCCTAGTTTGGTTTTGGGTAATTGATGAAACCTAAGGACTAACCTTGTTTCTAAGTGGATGATTTAGAGAAAGGTAGTCCATGCCAAGTGAAGCTCAATGTTGAGGCATGACATGAAGTTATGCAACCTAAGCATGGTGAAGATCAAGATGGGCTTGGCTCGATGGATCGGTTGGAAGTGTGAAGGGCAAGTTGAGGCTTTGAAGCGAAGGACTGTGCGACGGTGAAGCTTGGGCATGACTTGGCACCGATGGACCGACCAACGGTGAAGAGCAAGTAATATCAAGATCGATGGACCAAGACCGTTGCATGATGACATGGAGTGTCACGTATCATGTAAAGGCTTGGCGGTTGAAGGAACGACAAAATGGGCTCAAGGCAAAGGTATAACCTATAGGGCCATTTTGTTTTTTGCACTCAAGACACCATAAAGGGTGTGAGTGGTTTAGGATCGATAGCCGAACTATGAAGAGGGGAGATCTTCGGTAATTCGGTTCATGAGTGCCACTAGGTCCATCATTTCATGTGATTGCATTTAGGATCTAGTGCGCGATGAAAGTCCTTTGAAAATGCTTTTGAAAAATGCTAACACACATGCACATGGAAATGTCACTTGGTGGTGTTAGCACATTTGCAAAGGCGGCGGTATGATTGTAAGGTTGAGTTGGGTTTGGTAACCGCTCATCCACCCCCCGAGCTTGCGAGGGGGGATTCGGCGCCTTCGGGAAAATGAGAGAGATATTTTCTATTGCGCCGGATGCAAATTCGTTGGAGAGAAGAGGGCGTCATCGCGGGTTTGAGAATGCTCATATTCTAAGCGTCGGACGCTGAGCGCCGGACGCTGGCCCAGCGTCCGGACGCTACACAGAGAGTACCGGTTGAGAGACAGAGCGCCGGACACTGCGCCGGACGCCTGCGCCGGACGCTTGCGCCGGACGCCGGCTCGGCACTGTTCAGCGTCCGACGCTCGTGAGAAATGAAGGCCGAGGTTTCAGCACGTGTGAAGCGTCGGACGCCAGGGTGTGCGTCCGGACGCTACTCAGAGAGGGTCGCAGAGCAGTTGGTGTCGCCGGACGCTGGCCGCCGGACGCCGAGGGGTACCGCCGGACGCTGACGTGTCGTGGGAGTCGACCATTGGAGGCTGAGCAGCAGAGGCGCCGGACGCGTCCGGCGCTAGCGGCAGACGCGTCCGGCGTGTGTAATCGAGCCGCCCGAGGGGCAACGGCTAGTTTCAAAGGATGGGGTTATAAATAGAAGGTGGCCAGCCCTTGTGGAGGTCTCTTGGCTTTTCTAACACTCTTGTGCATCCTTTGAGCTAAAGCTTCTCTCTCCTACTCATCTCTCTTGCTTGAATGCTAATCTAGAGTGAGATTGAGTGATTCGAAGTGCATTGCATGAGTTGATTCATCTAGTGGCACTTGCGAGTCGTTTGGCCGGTGATTTCTTGTTACTCTTGGAGAGTACCGCTCCTAGCCGGCTTGGAGGTTGTTTGGAGGCGTTGGGAAGAGTTGGTGATTGTTCTTGCCCACCTCCGATGATTGATTTGTAAGAGGTTCTTGTGCTTGTCCTCGGCGGAGTGCCAAAAGCAACTCTAGTGGAATGCGCGTGTCATTGAGTTACCACGCTTGAGAGTGGTGTCTTGCGGTTCCCTTGCGGGGGAGTGCCTTGCGGGGCAAGTGACTTGAGGGTCACACCGAGGATCCATCTAGGTGTTGGTCGACACAACCGGTGACGTAGCTTGTCGGTGCACAAGTGAACACCGGGTGAACAAAAATAATTGTGTCATCTTCTTGTTCCCGGTGATTGGTCTTCATATTGTGATTGTTGTCATATTGTATTGATTACATATCATCTTGGTGATTGGCAA
>CM041628.1:29481982-29507344 GCA_023333625.1 Bothriochloa decipiens
CAAAAGACGACCAAATCTGTAAGTCTATTAGTCTATAGATGGTCAAACCTGTAATAGTCTATTAGTCTATAGATGGTTTACCTGAGCATCCTCTCCATATCAACATTTGTAGGGTCCAACTTCAGTCCAGCCAAGAAAGCATCATATGCTTCTTTGTACTCCTATAGGTATAAAAGATTGGATCTGATAAATATTACCACAAAGTGACATAAAAATAGCACTTGGAATATAATATTATATTATATTTATATCTAACCTTGAGTGACATGAGAGCAATGCCTTTCCGGTAGTAACCTTTCAACCATCCGGGTCGTATCTTTATGCAACTATTGGCATCAAGCAATCCTTGTTTGCCTCGCCAACTCGCTGATGGCAAAGGCTCCTATTTGAATACAATGTTGCATCATCTGGGTCCAGCTCAATTGCCTGCATTAAAATAGAGCCCATTTGTGAGCAACACCTACTTCTGTTTAAAACAGACAAAGCTACATCTTTGCGCAAATGTGATGACATGAACTGCACACCGCTGACAAATTAGCCATGCTAAGGTAAGCTAGGATATACAAAATTGATTTTAGTTCGAAGAACATTTGATTTGGTTTGAAGGGTGGCTGCATAAATAAGTTTGGACCCTTCTCCATTAGGGGACTGACCCCTCTGGGAGGTTATGCTTTTATCATAAAGGAATATCACAAATGATGAAATAACTGTCCACCATAGTTTGTCAAGTCAATACATGTCTTTCTACCAAGTTATATCCCTTCAACCATGTCATTTTGTGCTTCACACAATAGTTGTCCAAATGTTCAAACATATCAGGTTTATCATAGGCAAAGTTACACACAATACAAATGCAATAACACAATGCTAAATTGATCCTTCACAATTATTCTAAACTAATTCTTGCACACAGCACACCGGGTAAACAAAAATAGCACACCCTCTACTAAAAGTAGATATTAGAGAAACCACAGATCAAGTCATCAAGAATAGAGGAGCACTACAGATATACTGATACAACTCACCTGAGTGTAGAGCTTTGGTGCAGCAAGGTAGTTCTTTCTACGAACAGCCTTTTCACCATCTAATTTCAGCTTAAGTTTGGCAGTTTTACCATTCGATCTTCTCAACCTAAATAATGAAGACAAATTAAACCAAGTGTAGTATGATGAAATTATCAGTAAACTGACAATCAACAAGCCAACTTATCGTGATTCCTCTATTCTCAATTCTTTCAACTAAATGTTAGTGGGTTTATTAGGCACCTGGTTTATAAAGGCAGTTTTTTTTAAGAAATCACCGGAGGGTGAGTGCCCCACCTAAATATATTCCATTGATTCCGGCAAGCCGGTGCACGGAATTTGCCAAAAGGCCAGAGTACATAGAGTGTTTATCACGAAGCAACAATAAAGGCAGTTGAAGAGTCCTAGGTCAATCATATAAGAACCTAAGAAGCAGTCCAAACCTCCCGAAGGAGCAGACCAGCTGGTTCATCCTGCTACCCTAGCCAATCCATATTAGCCTCCGATTACACTATAAAGTAAAAGAGGAACAGATTATAATAAGTTTGATTAATAGTTTAATACATCTACAAGAGAGTTTAGAAGTGGTTTCCCACCAGAATAATTTCACACCTAAATGTTTTTTTTGAAGTGTAGATCAAATTAAAATCAGGAACTTGACCATAAGAGATTAATTTAGTTAGGGGCAAAAGTAATTCATGTAATCCCATAGAAAGGTTTGAGATGTGCAAACAGAGACATAGAGCATGCTATTGAAACCACATCAGATTCACAGATGCAAAAAAATATGAATAGGTGATAATGTGACTGTATACTTGTCAGTCTTATCTGTTGCATTTCATGTGCCCTACAAGCGGCAAGAAATTGGGAAGAATCAAATTCGCCTGATTCTTTGAAATGTTAGGGTCTGCGCCTGTCTCCAGTAAGCACTTAATACAATCAGTCAAGCCATTCATAGTTGCAACCTCCAAGGGGGTTTTTGGACTGGCAGAGTTCACATCAGCACCGGCCTGTAGGTCAGTATAATGTCAAGCAAAATGTTAATCCATATAGCAATCAAATACGTCGAAAAATCAGGTGATCAAACCCACTTATATCTTATCATAAGTAATTGGTTCCAATCACTCATTAGTCAAGACAACAAAGCTAAGGGGGACATGATGCCAGACCTTGATGAGAAGCTTCACACATTCCAATGAATCAGATTCATGCACAAGTTTAGTAGATTGAAGAGCTGATACCAGAGGGCTGCCTGACACTTATGAAATGATGTTTGGCTACAAATTGAAAGAAAAAAGGTAACCTTAACACAAAAGTGAGATAAACAGGCTGTAGAAGCTTCAATGAAAATAATGTTGGAAATTTGGAACAGAATGTAAGAGCCAACCAGTATCCTACTTATGCAATATTTAATATTTCAAATTTGCAAGTATGATTTTAATACGATTGAAAACCCATAAAACTAACATATTCATGGTCAACATTCTCACCCAGAAGTTGGTAATTCTATTACATCCAGATATCAACAATACAACATTAAATTAGCATATCCAACATGAATTTGAAGCAGATGTTACCAGAAAGTTTATGAAAGAAATGTCAAAATCCACTTATTACATCGGCATGGTGACCCAGTAAGATCTTTACAGCATCACAGTTCCCATAGGAAGCAGCAATATGTAGCGGTGTCCCCTGAGGGATAGCAATATCAACTCTGGTTCCTCTGGATAACAACAGCCGCATTAATTCCCCATTCGCTATATAAAATTTTTACATAGAGATGTCAGGGACACAACAACTGGAGAAAAAGTAACAATAAATCCCTATATAATGTATGCTAATATGTTCAATAGAAAAATAATCAGGTTGTACCATTCATGAGATAAGTTTTAATACTTCAAGATGCAGACATGCTATGCAGAAGCAACAAATTGTGATTCATTTTTAACTGCGCTACAACAAAACAATTAAACGCGTACCAGTCAAATTGCAATTTCAAAGATTGTGGCTAGTAGCATATATGCAAGAGTGACAGATGAATTTATACTGACCTCTTCTGATCAAACTGTCAACCACAATGGGCAGATACCATGATATAAAAGTCACAGCAACTAAAATGCTGGTGATCTATGGTATGATGAAATTATATCATTTCAAAGCATGGTATGAAAATTCCAGATATTAAAAAACAGTTGGAATGTTACTAATTACTGTACAATTGATGAATCGATGATCAAATTATGGGCAAGATCAAAGGATGCATGGAACAATAATCTGGTGACTGTAATTTGTGAGAAGAATGTGTTATTATTAAGGCATAAGGCGTACTCCAGAAGTCCAGATAGACAATTCACATATTGTTTTAGCGGCAAGAGTGAAACAAAGCAGTATAAAGTGATAAAATGACAACATACAAGTGACGACTAGGTTTATTCTTGCTTATATGGAAACATATATATATCGGTAAGCATATTTAGAGGCGAACCATTTTTTGCAGCGTTGTACAGGGCAACAGAACCTATCTCGTCCATCTTGTTCGGATCAGCTCCATGGTCAAGAAGAAACCTCGCACAAGCCACTTCTCCAAATAATGATGCACAAGCCAAAGGTGTTGAACCTGCAAAAATAACGTGAACAACCTTGCTAGGTCCAAAGCATCTCTGGTTCTCTCAATTAATGGATGGAAGAATTGTAGCTGTAACATTGAAGAGTATAAAAGAAGACATAATATGGCATCTAGAGCACCCCCATTTCATAAAAAAGACATTTTCACTGCTAGATGGCCATAGAATGCCACACTGCACCTGGGTGTGCATGTGAGTTTTGATTTACAAAATTTTAGGATTTAGGAAGGGAGGTTATATGTTTACATGTGCCTTTCAATGGATAAATGGAATGAAACAAGATATTTGGACTTCATAACTCACTTTCATTAAAGATGGCATGTTTAATGTGCCCAGTAAAGGCCCATCAGCCTATCTTCCATACTAGTCCAATACATCTTGATATTTGAGTGTTGATACGTTAGTTAATTTTTTAGTATCAACAAAGGAAAATTAAAGAAACAAATCAAATGCCAACCTTCATTGTTCACTAATGCAGACATTAAAAACCTGTCTCTCAACTCCTTTGAGCCCTTTTTCGCCTAAATCAGATTAATATTTAAGCAGATAAGCTCAAATGTGCTTATCCTGATCTAAGCCATTCAGATAGTCAATCGAGTCCCCCAAAATTTAGGTTTTTTCAGACTTGATAACTTCTATATTTATCACTTTGAACTGCCCTTCAGTCCTATAACAAGACATAAAAAGACTCCTAAATTACTCATCGAATACTCAAATTGACTTATAGACTAGAGATGCAGAGTTATTGCCTTTTTCCACATAATACTACTTGTATAGGTGGTTGATGTTCTAAATGTTTTGGGTAGAAAATGCTAACTTCCCTTGTTTGTTGTTTCCGTCTCCAGCCCTGATATTATGGTGTGATTTTCCTTGTACTAAAACCCAAATGATTGAGTACACCATGCTAAGCCAGGCTTGAAATAATTTACCAGCGCTAAGAGAAATTGAAGTTTTTCAAGGAATCCTACGGCAGGGGCAAGGCTGACTAGAACATTGCCAAAAGGATGTGAGAGCCCTGTACATCTCGGATATGTGAATATGGGGGATTGGGACGAGATTACATGGCTAGATTTATATTACATTAAGAAGTTTATCTTGCAAGCAGCAAGCACCAATGTGCTTAGTCGGTCAGGTAAATTGGATTTTGCAAAGAGAAACGAAACTTACTAGGTCTATAACAACTTACATGACCTAATCCTTAATAAAACAGGAGCACGAATCCAATTAACCTGGCACAGGAAAAGCACTAACCAGCACAGAGGTCACCGCAATCCACGTCAAACCTGAGGTCCTCCACGAAGTACCTGCATACCTCCAGTTTTCCTAGGAAAACTGTCAATTGTAGTAGCCCCGTGCGATGAATATTCATTTTGGCAAGCTTGGCTCTGGTATTCCTTTTCATGCCACTCACCAGCCCTTGCGCACACGGCACACCAGATGTCAGAGAAGAATCACAATGAGAATATTGATATGAAAGTACATAATTAACAACCGGGAGGCAATGCAAAATCAACGAATCTTCCTCACCCTTGAGGCGGGGGACATCTCCGTCCTGGATCGCCTCCACGAGCTTGCCCTTAATCGAGTCGCCTAAGACTGGATGCAGGATGGAACAACCGAAGCCACTCGCCGTTAGTACGCTGCGCGCCGGGGCAAGTGCGACGAACTAGGGTTTTAGGGAGGAGAGGGAGGACGGGCCGGGGAACCGCACGTACTGAGGATCTGGCAGCCGAGCCAGTAGTAGAAGTCATACTTGTCCACGCCGCCGCCGCGAGGCCGTGGCTGCGGCAGCTCCATTCTAGGATCTCCGTGGCGCGGCGGTGGCTTCGCGGGGAAGGACGAAGGAGGTGGAAACCGGGAAAGCGAAGAGGCCGAGGCGGGAATGCCGAAATGGTGAGCTGGACGGTTTTGGGGCTTTGTGCCCTATTTATGGCGATGGAAACTGTTCTCAGGTTTAAGAAATAGAGTAAATACGTCAGCAGTCCTAAATTTGGCGGAGGATGTGTCTCCACTTTTTAAAAATATTGTAGGTTCCCAAACTCCTAAAATATACTTTAAACTTGCCATTTTGCTTAGAAAACTTAGACTTGGCATATGGTATATCACAATATGGACCTGTTTACTAACGCAACAGACCACCAGCGATGCCAGACCAGCCTGCAAACTTTGTAGAGTGTGTTATCTAGATCCTAAAATTACACATCTGCATACATTGTTTAAAATGTATCAAAAAGTAACATATATAATAAACATTTCAATAACTAAATATATCAAAAATAATAAAACTACAAATAATATTTATCAATAAATATTTTAAAATATAAACCATTAAAAATAACCTTTATATATCATTAATAATATTATTATTAATATATTGCTATTAGTTACACAGATAAGTTTTCAATAGTTGATTATAACTAATTCAAAGTTTCTGAATTTAACAATACAAGGTTTAGACTCTTTTGTAAAAGAGTCACTTGTGTGTGTCGTCACAACAAAAAGTTGTGAATATGTTATATCGATATTTAATATATCACTTTATGTAAAATATGGTCATGTCACCCATATTTGCCTGGTTCCAAACTTTATATAGTCGCACATCGCTGCAGTACGCATCAAAACGCGCCCACGAAAATATGCAGAAAAAAATGGATGTAACATGACATGGCGCTTGTTCAAGGAGTAATGCAAATTCATTTCTTCAGGCATGCATTTCCCCCCACGTTGCCTGTGCTATAAATCCAGAACGTTGGATCATAGTCTCATTTCGATATAAATAGACCTGAAGCTAACCGTATCGAAGCTTACTGGTACTGTATTGACTAATAACTACATACAGTTGCTGCAGCTCGGTTCAACAAAATGGTCCACCTAGCAGCGCACAAGTCAGCAACATGGTGACGAAACTATTTTCCAACGTACATGGTCCTTGCCTCTAAAAAAAACGTACACGGTCATTCTGCCGCCTCAGACACCACACTGAATATATATAATTGAACAACAGTTTAGAAGAAACAAAATTAACAAAAGATTAAAAAAAAAAGATGTCGAACAAGCAAACACAAAGACAATAGCCTGACGACCCAGCACTCAAATCGTGCTACATGTTCAAGGCGCTGATTAGCTTCTATGCATTGAAGCTTCGAGCAGAGCGTATTGCCAGAGGTCCAGAGCAAGTACACCACTGCCACAAGTGATAAGAAAACCATACGGCAAATCTTCACAGAGCGTATTGCCAGAGGTCCAGAGGTCCAGAACAAGTACACCACTGCCACAAGTGATAGAAAACCATACGGCAAATCTTCACAGAGCAACTTGAAAGTTCACATTCAAACTGCCAACTTTGTTTATCTCCCCATTAGTGTGGAAGAGGAAGCCTTGCAAAATTACATTGCTAAAACACAAAGACCATGTGGAAGTTAAGGAGCTGCTTGGTTTGAGAAATGAAGTTTGCAAAATAGTGCACCTCGACAACGGTTTTAGACAATTCCGTAGTTTTAGTCCGCACAACTGTCTACATAAAGTTGTGCTGCATATATATATATATATATATATACAAAATGCAGCATAGAGCCCGCAAGTCATGCCAGTTCCTCTAATTGCTAGTAGAGGTCCTAAACATGGTGACATGGTCCTTCTTCATGGCCTCAACCGCCTCCCTGTGATCATGCAAAGACAACACTAGACTATTAGGGATGTCCATGAAAGATAGCAACAAAAGACAACCAAAGGGTCCAACTTCAGTCCAGCCAAGAAAGCATCACATGCTTCGTTGTACTCCTATAGCGATAAAAGAGTAGAGCTGATATATATACCATAAGGTGACATAAAAATAGCACTTGGAATATAACATTACATTATATATTTATATCTAACCTTGAGTGACATGAGAGCGACGCCTTTCCGGTAGTAACCTTTCAACCATTCAGGCCGTATCTTTATGCAACTATTGGCATCAAGCAAAGCCTTGTTTGCCTCGCCAATTTGTAGATGGCAAAGGCTCCTGTTCGAATACAATGTTGCATCATCAGGGTCCATCTCAATTGCCTGGATTAAAATAGAGACACATTTGTGAGCAGAGCAGACAAAGCTACATCGTTACACAAATGTCATGGGCAGCAGCAGCAACACTGTTGTAGTTCATGTGATGACGTTAACAGGACAACCAACACACCGCAGAAAAAATAGTGATGCTAAGGTAAGCTAGAAAATACAAATTTGATTTTAGTTTGATAAACATTAGATTTGGTTTGAAGGGCTGCATAAATAAGTTTGGATCCTTATCCACTAGGAGAAGGACCCTTCTGAGAGGGTATGCTATTGTCATTAAGGAATATCACAAAGATGAATTGTCCACCATAGTTTTGTCAATTCAATCCTCGTATTTCTACCAAGTTTTCTCCCTTCAGCCATGTCGCTTTATGCCTTGTACATTAGTTGTCTAAATGTCCAAACATACCAGGTTTATAATAGGCAAAGGACAAGCAAATTTTCCTTATCAACCACCAATAACACATACTAAATTGATCCTTCACAATTGTTCTAAACTGATATTTGCACACTGGGTAAACAAAAAATAGTACACCCTCTACTTAAAGTACATATTAATGCAATCACAGATCAAATCATCAATAATAGAGAAGCACTTCAAATATACTGAATACTGATACAACTCACTTGAGTGTAGAGCTTTGATGCAGCAAGGTAGTCCTTTCTACCAACAGCCTTGTCACCGCCTAACTTCAGCTCAAGTTTTGTGGTTTTACCAGACTTATCAACCAAAATAATGAAGACAAACCAAACCAAGTGTAGTATGATGAAATTATCAGTGACAGATCAACAGGCCAACTCATCCTGGTTTCTCTATTCTCAGTTCTTTCACCTTAAAATTATGTCCACAAATACATGTAAAGATACAATTTGAGTTTTAGATTAATTATACTTCCCTTTTATACCCCTACCTTCATTTTGAATGGGAGAAGTGGAAGGAAATAGCAACTCCACATCCTTTCTTCTTCCATAGCCTGCCGCAATTTCTATTGGCATAGCACCACACTGTCAAGCAACACAAAAAAAAAAAATTTCTATTGGCATGGCATCTTAACAAAGTAATCAACAAATTTTATTCAGTACATGGATGATATTGCACATACATATATAACTACCAAAAAAAATAGTGCAGACAGCATATAAATGGTCGACATAAAAGCACAATCTTAAACCAACTTTTTACCAAAATTCGTGAGGTTTACTATCCATTTGATCATGGCATAGTAGTGGCAACATTAGGGTTTGCAAAAATGTGTACCAAACAATTACTTATTGGCATGTTTTATGTGGTATACTGATTGTATAGCTTAGGTAGGGGCTTGAATGTTATACTTAAATATGATGCTTGTGCAGATGTGTCCCAATGATATAACAAAGTTATAGAGCATCAAGAATTAAGGGAAAATCACAAGTAGGTTAAAAGATGCCAAAAGAACTAACACATTTTTTGGGGATATTAGAGTTTGCGCCAGCATTCAGCAAGTACTTGATGCAATCAGTTAAGCCATGAGTAGTCGCTACCACCAAGGGGGTATCTGGACCAAGAAAATTCACGTCTGCACGCGCCTGTAGATATAAAATATATAGAATCAAAAGTTGTAAACCTTCAATCATGCAAACTGAACTGATAAGGCAAAGGTGAACTTGCAAACCTCGACAAGTAGCTTCACACATTTCAATGCAATAGATTCAGGAAGTCCATCAGAAGCAGCACTAAGCGTTGCAACAAGCGGTGTACCTAAAGCTTCTGAGATTTTGTTTGGCTACATGAGAAAAGAAAAGAAGATGTCACCTCTACTGAAAATAAATTGAAGACATAATATTTAAGACACAATCTTGGAACATAAATATAGGCAAAGTATTTTGGGACTAAGAAATCCAAGGTAACACAGAAGTTGTCTGACTTAAAACCTCAAACACTAGTCTAGCATGTACAGAAATCAAACATGTACCCAATCTCGTATACACCTTTGCATTTGCTTGCAAACTGGCACAATAAAACTTTAATATTCACAGTTTGTAATCTATCTTATAGATGGATAAGCCTTAATAACAGCAAGGACAGCCTTTTCAACTGAAGAAAACAAGGCATAAATATTAGACAAAAGAAAATTATGTTGCGCCAAATCATACATGGCAGTATACTAGTATGGTACAAAAAGAGTTTTCAGCTTATGCCTAAGTATGGGTGCACTAAATATTTGTCAATTGGCAGCATATCTCTTGCTACAAGAAGGGATATAAAATGCAGTGGTAGACATCATCGGGAACCAGTAAACCTTCAGCTTACAACTTGCCATGTCATACATGATTTTGGACCGAAAGTAACTGGAAACACATAAATGAATATCAACAATACAGTGAAGGTTAGAGTGAAAGTGCAGTTCAAGAACTCTAAATGCAAGTGCATTGTATTTATCGAGATAGCACAAAAAACACAGAATTTGCTTATTACATCAGCATGGTGCTCCAGTAAAACTTTCATGAAATCGGCCTTCCCATGAACAGCAGCAATATGGAGTGGTGTGCCATGAAAGTAGGCCATATCAACATTAGCTCCTCTAGACAACAACAATTTTGCTACTTCGTCATGCCCTAGACAAAAAAAAAATGAAAGAGCCAAGTTAATGTCTACGACTTTCCCTAAAATACCATATCATAAGTATAATAATTAATAAAGAGAAATATGAATCCAACAAGGAGTTGGGTAAACAATACAGTGACAAAACCTTAATACAACCTATTCATATTATTGTTTTCTTGCATACTAGCGATGATGTTAGTGACAATTGACGAGACTATTTAAATGCAGATAATACATTATGCTCTATTAGGAAAGACATAAGTGTTTTATGTTACAGGAAGCCACAAAGTAAGGATGTTTATCATTTCAGTCAAGGCCTGCCCAAAAGGAAATGAGTTGTAGGACTGAACAACACTAAAGGACAGAATAGTCATAACTTTTCTTGTCTTCATAAAATTGCCAGCAAATTCAGGCTACCATAGTACCATTGTGGTAGATGTAAAGAATGTAGCGTCTTCTTTAGAGTGAGAAATGACCACAGGAAAGAAACAAATGCTATCCTAACAAACAGTGAATCAATCCATTATTATGTAGTTGACTGCTTCTTTTATACACAACAACGAATCCATTAATGGGGTACAGAATATACAGAGGGGATACCATATTTTGCAGCACAGTGAAGAGGAACTTCACCAGGTTCATCTTTTTTATTTGGATCAGCCCCATTGTCGATAAGATACTTTACAGTGTCCAATTTCCCATCCAATGCAGCAGCATGCAAAGCGGTCACACCTGACACCAACATAAAAAGCAAATTCCTCATGTGAGATCATGTAAAGTGATAACACTTGAACTATAAGGGGATGATCGAATCTAGATGAGTAACGAATTAGAAGTGAGTGTGACATTAGCAAATGGGCAAGGTATGTACAGACCCCAACAAGTCAAGTCTGGGATTCAGTGAATAGGACGCAAAATTTAGATGACCGCATACTACCACAGCATTCAATTAATGAATGAATACTGAATGCATGTAATTTATCTGGACATCCAAGATTGAACGAATTCAATGTTCCAACTTGCAGCATGAGTCAGGGCCGAGATCACGTCATAACCCACAACGCGGAGGAAGGAAATGAGGGAGCGCGCGCACGTACCCGTTTCTCTACTACCGAGATTGATGTCGAAACCGAGCTCCTTCACCATGCACTTGACGACGTCTAGCCTCCCCATGCGCGCCGCCGCCTGGAGTGGGCCCTGGCCCCCGACGCAGACGTCCGCGAGCCGCGCCTTCCCCTCCGCGTCCTTGCCCCTAGCCATCTCTTCAACAACCGACCACACAACGCACGACAACGAAACCAAAACACAGATGAACACCCGGAGTGAGACGTGAGAGCACACAATCGCAGGCCCTAGCGCGAAATGCAAGCGCAGTAGAGGGCCCGGGCCGCACCTGCGCAGCCGCGCGGGGGTAGCGGACGGGGAGGTCGGTCGGCGACGGGGAGCACTTACCCCTGACGCGGCGGAGGTCGCCCTTGAACGCGGCGTCGAAGAAGTCCGTCCATCTGTGGCGATTTGTCGCCGTAGGGAAGCTGGGAGTTGAGGCTGAGGAAAATCCTCGTGTTCATGTCGAAGGCTCCCTCCATGATCGCCCTCGCTGTTGGCCGGAGCTTGGGCGGCTGCTTGCTAGGGTTTGGGGGTGTTTGCGCGGTGTGGTTTGGGTTTGGAAGGAAGAAGCGCGGACGTGAGTGGGAGAGGAGCACGAGCAGATATAGGGGGAGGCGCTGGACTTGCGCGTGCGCGAGAAACCGGGTGGACCGGAAGTCGTGTACTCGTGTCATCGCGTGGCTTGGGCCTGTGAGAGCTGGGCTGACGCGACTTGCCAAACAGGCCCAGACCGGATGGTAAGTCCGTCACGGGATGTTCACCGAACCAAACACAACTAGTCTTGCGCTCTTTATGTCGACAATTTGCGGCACTGAACTGAGGTCCGAGTCCGAGCTGAGTCAATCGAGCATCTCATCCTCCCCGTAGTATTGCCCTCCAAGCCTCTATCGACTTAGACTACGACCACCGCGAGTACTTCACCTGGCCCTGGCCTACGCGAGAGAGTTTTGCGAGCTCCCTGCGTGTCTAAATAAAGGTCAGGGAAATTCCGTGCCCCCAACGAAGGTTTTATCTCGTTTTTTCTCTCTCCTAATAACAAGGGGCTTATATTGCTTGGCAGATCAGATCAGGAGACGGCGCTTTTTATCAAGTTCGAGATGGCCGCACCTTTGACACCAACTGCAACAGTCTCCTCCGACATGTCTGCGTCGCCCTGGGCGTCGTCTCTTCCAGACGATCTGGTTCGCCTGCTAGCGTCGCGCTTGCTGGACGCCGACCTTCTGCACTACGTCCGATTCCGAGCTGTCTGCGCGCCGTGGCGATCCAGCACCGCCTCCCCGCGCGGCCGCGGGGTGGTCGATGATGCTGCCCGAGGGCCACGGGCTCTACCCTGGCCACCCCAAGCTGCACGGCTACGTGCGCTTCTTCCACCTCGACACGGGCGCGTTTGTCCGCGTCCACATCCCGCTGTTCGAGGACCACTGCGTCCTCGATTCTTTTCAAGGCCTTCTCGTCCTGCAGCGGGACGACGACACCGCCATCCGCCTGCTAAACCCTTTCACCGGCGACATTGTTGACCTACCACCTCTCTCCACTCTCCTCCCACAGATGCATCTCTACCGAGAACGATCTGTCCGACGGAAGATTCTATACCTCAGATCGATATCTACAGCTGCTACCTTCACTGATGATGGTGTTGCCGCCGTCATGCTTGCGTTTGCTAATGAGAGCATAAATCGTGTGGCCTTCACAACTTCACAGGACCACCAATGGACTATGTCCACCTGGTCGTACACCACACGTAGTAGAAGTCCTGCGCCCTTCTCACACCATGACAAGACCTACGTGATGAGTGCGAAATTTTCGCGAAACATAGTGAAGGTTTTTCAGATAGACACGCCTCTGCCAGGTGAATTGCTACAGCCCCCAAAGTTGATCGCCACATGTGATGATACACTATGGTCTAATGTCTGCATGGTGGAGTGTAACTCGGAGGTCCTGGTGATAGGTTATAGCGATACTGTTTGTTCCAAAGTGCTAGTATACAAGCTCGCAGACCTTGTCATGGGAATTTGCATGCCTGTGACATGCATAGGGGACAAGGCCATCTTCTCGCTAAAGAGGACTCTTAGCGCCTCTGCCAAGGTTGGCTATGGTAGCATCCAAGCAATAGCCACAGAATGTAGAGTTAAGTAGTGAACCACCTGCCTATCATATTACAGATAAAGTTCTTTGTTGCAGGAGATACCATGTCCTTGCATAATTGCCTACTGGCCAAAGTTGCGGCAGAAACACAGGTCCAGGCACTGTTCAGAAGCACCTCTGTGGGTGAGCACAGTACGTCCAACCAACAGAAAAAAGACATTTCAGAGACACGGTAACATCACAGAGTATCCAATTCCCCTTATGATAAGAAGTACGAGAAACTTATGAAAAAAAAACAGGTGACTCGCCCAAGCCTACTCATCAAATAACTCATCGGCACTTTGTCCAGTAGAATGTTTCTTGATCATTGCCTCGTCTGCCTCCCTGAAAAAAAACAGCAAGCTTATTCAGAAATGTGAATGGAGTTGGTTTAAGAAACCTTGAAAATTGGAGGTGCATTCTGTTCAATATCTCTAGTTTACAATCATTTTTGTGCAAAATATCCACAAGATCGTGCCATTCTGTTCAATATCTCTAGTTTGCAACCATTTTGTGAAAAACGATGTCCTCATAGATCGTAGGTTCACACTTTATACCAACAATATAACATGACAAAGCATACACGTAATATGACTTTTTAAACATGTTTTATTTAAGTACGACGAACTTGGTGTAGAAAATGTCAAATGTCATTTCAAGCAACATTTCAAGAGTAGTGATCACATATGAAAGGCAATAAATAGGAAGAACAATACCAGTAAGAATTCTGTAGGTCCAAATTTGAAGGATCCAGTTTCAACCCATCCATGAATGCATCACGTGCTTCTTTGTACTCCTAAGAACAAAAAAAATGGAGCATATGATCAACAAGAGGTGTGGTGTTCAAAGGAGAATGAGACAGAAAGTTGTATCATCTAACCTTAAGCGACATGAGGGCAGCTCCTTTACGGTAGTAACCCTTTGGCCAGTCAGGCTGCAGGCTTATGCAAGCATTAGCATCAACCAGAGCATCCCTGGCTTCACCAATTTTCAGATGGCAGAAGCTCCGATTTGAATACAGTGTTGCGTCGGCAGGGTCCAACACGATTGCCTGATAAAATAAAATCGTGAGACCACACCCAAAATCAAACTGGGCATACAAACAACAACAACATAGCCTTTTGTCCCAAGCAAGTTGGGGTAGGCTAGAGATGAAACCCAAAAGAGACCAGGAAACAAAAGACACATAGAGGGTACAAAAAAAAAAAGATTACGGTTCAGGCACGATAATTGCTAGTCTCCAAGCGCTCCTATCCATAGCTAAATCCTTAAGGATATTCCATTCCTTAAGGTCTCTCTTAACCAACTCGTTCCAAGTCAGTTTAGGTTGACCTCTATCGTTTTTTACATTATCGACCCGCTTTGTAAAGAACGGTAAAGGTCGACCTAAACTGACTTAGAACGAGTCGGTTAAGAGAGACCTTAAGGAGTGGAATATCCCTAAGGATTTAGCTATGGATAGAAGCGCTTAGAGACTAGCAATTAACGTGCCTGAACCGTAATCTTTTTTTCTTGTACCCTCTATGTGTCCTTTGTTTCCTGCGCTCTTTTGGGTTTCATCTCTAGCCTACCCCAACTTTCTTGGGACAAACTGGGCATACTGATTTTATTAATAATATCACAATATGATCCCTTTTTAGTAAAATCTGAATGGTCATCCTTGATGTAAGAATATGCATAAACAGATATAACTCTATCAAAATTGGATATACTGGAACGATAAAAGGTTAGAATTCTAAATCTTTTGTAAGAACAAATATCTGTTTGTTTTCACGTGAAGTGAAGGTTCATAAACCTGTTCTTGAGATCTTGGCCTCTGTTTGATAATTTGAGTTTGAATAAAGCAAAATAATAATACACAGAACACTACGAAGCAGGTAGACCAGTAAAGCAGCATGGGTCCGTATTCCATAACCAAATTAGACTCAAGGAGACATTCAGATAGAATTCATCGGTTCCATATAAATCAAAATGGAAGCTTATTATAATTAAAATCTCAAATTTACTTGGCAAGCACTTAAGGGACACTGTGGTAACATGAGAACTTGAGCAGCAACATCAAGGTGCCCAGCTCAACTCCACAGGATTTGGACACAATCAGAGTTGGTCTTATAATTGCAAATGGGAATAGCTCATTGGAACCACAGACAGCGCAAAAGCCACAGCAGAATTATTTACTTCACTGACACATTTAACATCTCACATTGGCCATGGCAGATGGATATGAACCTAGGTATAATGTAAATGCAGAATACAGCCAAGTGTGAAGCAGGCAGTGAAACATGACAAAAGTGCAATCAGTTGAAAGTAAAACTAATATATTATTCTTCAGTAATAGCAACTTCAAACTTAAAATCTATTTTTGTTTTGAATTAGCAGGTGCTTCAAGCTTCTGCCTTAAGAAAACATGCATATTTAAATTATCATGTGAAATACGGGTTAATGGCCCGATCTCGGAAAAAAATTATCATGAAAAATACTGGACTTGAAAAATGTTCAGATGAAAATTTTACAATATTATTTAAGAAGACTTTGTGAAATATTTAAGCACACCTATTTGACAAACCCACGAGAGTGGGAAAAAAGTATCTGACAAAAACCACTTTCTTAGTTATTTATCAAATGGCAAGATGAAGTCAAATGCAATCTGGTTGGTACTTTCCACACTCAATTGACAAATATCATCCATCTATTTTTTTTTTTGCAGTTTTAGCCATCCCCTTTTGTACTACTTATATATACTCCCTTCCCAAAAGCAGTCCTGATATTGTACCGTGTCAAAAGGTCCTATCTCAATAGGTCTAGAAAGTAGAACTGGCAAGCTTCATCAAAGAATAGATGGAGCGCACGATTTAAGAAAAAATAGATGTAGAACTAGATTATATAGGTCTAGCAAATGCTTTGATCTATTTCTGTTGTGTCCGCACTATAATATGTAAATGAAAGTGCTTAGAAAAATACAGTGCACAATGATATACCTCGGTGTAGAATTTTGAAGCACCAGCATAATCATTTCCTTTAACTGCTTGTGCACCTTGTAATTTCATCTGAGCCTTCCTATCTTCATCGCTTAATTTATCCTGCACCATATAGAAAACAGGAATTGTTTTAAGATGAAAAAATACAGATGCTGCAAAAGTGAGGTCAGCATCATATAAAAAAAATTGATGAAACCAAAATGAAGCAGCATCCAACTACCAAAACAATCCAATAGAAATATGTGCACTAGGCATACCTCGGTGCAGCCCGTTGGTGCACTAGCATCCTCCTTGACAGATCTTTCACTATTGGACTTCAGCTGATTTTTTGTATCCTTATCAGAATACAAACAAACAGTGAAGAACAGACAGAAGTGATGGCCTCAAAGAATGACTGAGTCATACAGCTCAAGAATATTAAACAAAAATGACTAAATGATAGGTTCTTGTTACCTTGTGTTTTGATTGCCTTGATCTTGCATAAGCAAGGATTCCTTCAACACTCCAGTCTGAAATGGTTTGAATGGGTGAAGTGAAAGGAAATAAACTCTCAACAAGAGTTCTTCTTCCAGACTTTGCAGCAATTTCTATTGGTGTCTTATGCCCCTGTAATGAAATAAAGAACAGAAGGAACTATTTTACATTGATCAAAACGTAAAATAAGAGAACTCTTATTACATAACTAGTTATAATTTTCATACAAACGAAATTGTTTCCTCAAGTCCTACCAAAAGAACAATAATGGAGAGAAAATGCCCAATTGAGTGTAGGTATATAAGATTTATTAAGTAAGAAAAAACATAGTTAGTAAGAGATAAAATCTTACATGCTTGATTGGAATATTTGCATCAGCGCCAACCTCCAATAAGTAATCAACACACTCATTTAAGCCTCTGCTAGTTGCTATAACCAATGGAGTATCAGGATTTGTCGAATTCAAATCAGCACCAGCCTGTGATTAGCAATTAGTATTGAATTCAATAAAAGGATGTTTCAAGATTTTCTTCATTGATCAGTATATAAAGAAAGCAAATTGGGTACCACCTTGACAAGGAGCTTCATGCACTTTAAGCAAGCAGATGGACTGGCTTGTTCATATGTGGCACAAAGAATTTTAGCCAGGGGTGTATAAAGATCTGGGGAAACCCTATCTGGCTGCAAAAAGAGTTAAAAAAAAAAGCTGCAGATCTATCCCAAGAAAACCCTCTAAAGTAGTATAAGTTGATAAGATAGATCAATTCAATGTAGCATAATTTCGAATGAATAGCAGGTACATTGTCCAAAACAAACAGATGCAGATTTACCCCCAAGAAGACCCTCCAAAGCAGCATATGTTGATGAGAACAATCAATTCAAGGAAGCATAATTTCGAGTCAATGGCAGGTAGAAATGTAGGATTGGCTAACTAAACATGGAAGCACAGGGTATGGCACAAGTCCCAGTCAAACATATAAAATAAGACAACAATGAAATGAAGTCTAATGTTGCAAATATAAAGTACAGTGAACATTTCATCCTTATTTTGTTTCCGGGCACTAAAATCTTATGTCCCCACAAAAGGTGCAACTGGAGCAAAGCTAAGCACAATTTCCAATCCCTCAGCCCCTCCCAAACCAAATAATACCCCACCCATCATGTCGAAGTTAAAAGTTTGTATTATAATTACATCTGCATGGTGCTCCAATAAAATATCCATGACACCAAACCTCCCACGCGCAGCAGCAACATGCAGCGGTGTCCCTTCAGAAGATTCCACATCAACATTAGCTCCTCTAGAGAGCAACAAACGTGCTATTCCATTGTGCCCTGGAAAATATCAGAAACATGAAATAGTGTTACAATAACAAACTTATCCAACCACTTCTTAGACACTATTGGTCCCCAATATACAGGAGCTCTAATTCATGTTGTCAACACATAAGAAATGTTTAGGCAATCCTTATGTAAGATCATAACCAGATATAAATTCCATGCACTATGCAGTGATGGATTTAAAATGAACATAAGAAGTGCGAGTAGAAATGGAGGCATCACAGAAAGGGGAACCTCGTTTGGCAGCATAGTGCAGAGGAGTAAAGCCCATGGCATCTTGCTTATTAAGATCTGCACCCTTGGCAATAAGATACCTCACAGCAATCACTTTGCCACATGACACTGCACAAGTCAAAGGAGTCTTCCCTGACAAAGTGTAACAAAAGGCAACTTAGTCAGACCTGTCTTTGTGGACTACCACGGTCCACGGCAAAGAGAAGGAATAAAAGAAAGATTTAACTCTGTGGTAGTAACTTAAAATCTTTCATTTTTGGACAGTGTTAGCAGAAATCATACAGAAACACCATATTTACAATACGGTATCATTAGAAACAGGCATTGCAAGTGGTGTCATCTAGAAACATATTATTAAGATAAGACCTAAGAATCCAATTAGCGTGTCCCGTGATTAAATTATACCACTGCCAAAACTGAAAAACTGCGAATATACCTAATGAAGAGGACCAATACCTGGACAAATTGCACCAGCAATGGCACGTTATGCCCGTTAAACCAATGTAAAAGAGGAGGAATTAAAGAAAGATTTAACTCTAAAGAAAGATTTAACTCCTTAAGAAAGCACATAAAAGGTAGGAATGTGAATGGTACTTTTTGTGCATACTTGAAAGTAATATCCATATCTCACGAGTCCAACAGCGTTACAATGTTGTATTCAGTGATACACGACAATATCACAGGATAAACCATAAGCTAAGAAAAAAAAATATAGCATCCAGATTTGAAATTACAGGCTAAATATATTGATAACACACACAGAAAATATTCACATTATCATCAGTTAAGATATGCATCACATAAAAAAACTATCATATTACAGAACTCGAACCTAGGAAACACATACCCGAGCCATCATTAGCACGAACATCAACATCAAATTCAAGATTCTCCACCAGGTGTTTGCAAGTATCCATTTTCCCCTCCTTTGCCGCATCATGCAGCGGCCCCAGGTGCTCCTCCTCGTCAGGGTCTTCAAGCATTCTATCAAGCGCCTCTACAAGTTTCACCCAAACAAACAGGAAACAGGTAAGCGATAAACTTGTCAAAAGTACAAGTGTATAACCCATATGTTCATATACGAGATAACTGTGTAACCAGGACCAAAGGTCCAAAGCCTTCACGGAACCAGGGAAATGCCGCGCCTTCCCGAAATCACAGTTCACAACGCAACAATGGCAAACAATAAATAGCCTATAAGAAATCCATATTTAAAAGCAGCAGAGCGTGAAAACATTAGTACCGCTAGCTCAACAGACATGTACAACAATCTTATCTCAATTATCAGCAGTGTCACTCATCGTACATGCATAAATAAAAATCTTAAATTAACATGTAGAGAAAAAGGAAAACGCTTCGTGGTTGTGTCGGAAACAAGTACCCAACCGCGATTGACACATGAGAACTGCCAATTGCGCCCTCCCTCCCCTCCCCACACCACCACACGTGAACAAACACGGACACGCTTACCCCCACCAGCGGACCCTCCATGCACAGAAGCAGAACACGATTCGACTATGCGGCTATATATGCCACAGCACAGGTAACAAAAACCCACAGCTTTAACCATAATGAAGGCAACCCACAACTTTAACAAGAAATTGGCAGTGCCGTTTCGGGGGAAGGGAGGGAGCAAGACGTGGGGTGTCGATCTCATTCTCACCCATGAAGCTCGTCCCGTCGCAGTCCGTCGACGCCACGGTGCGCTTCATCTGGTCCACCATCTCGGCACCTGCGCGAGGAAGAGGAGCGGCAAGCATCAACCACGTGCCACACTGGCCATAGCGGGACGAATCGAAGTGCGAACGAAGAAAATAACAAAAGGAAGCGGCTCTGGGCTCTGGGCGGCGACGGCGAGTCGTGGTTCACGTACTGATTCCGCCGCTGTGCAGCCCGATGGCGGACGCGATGAGGCCCATGGACGCCGCTATCGGCTTCTCGCGCTCGCGGCTGCTCCAGGCCGCCATGGGTGGAGGAGCGCGCGGCTGGGGTTCCGGGATTTGGGGTTTGGTTGGGGTTTTGGTTGGAGCGAGGCGGCTGAGGCTTCCAGGGGAAGGATGCTGGAGGAGGAAGGAGAAGGGAGGATGGGAAGGCCTGGCTGGCAGCCTGCTGCTTTATGCTGCGCCGGGCAAAAGCAGGGAGAGCCAGCCGCGGGAAGAGAGAGAGAGAGAGAGAGAGAGGAAGGGGAGTGGTGTCTGCATCGGTCGACGCGTGTCTGAATTAACGGACTGGATTGGGGCGAGGAGCAGGTGAGGAGGAGTGATTTGCTACGCGGCACCCGGACAGGATCTCTCTTGTGCCTTGTGTTGTGGGAGCGCAGGCTTCGGGATTGGGTGTCCGTTCCACGATTTTCAAGAGGAGAAATGGTATGCGTACGCGGTCGGGCAGCGGCACAAAACCTTTCTGGAGGACATCACCCGTCTCAACCGTGATAACAAATAGTTTTCTGGAGGACATAGCCCATCTCAGTCGCGGTGATCTGCAATTTGTGTGCCGGAGATGGTATTGGCTCTGCTTCTTTCTACGATTACAATTACAGACTCTGCCTGTTACTCTTAGTTAGCAGAAGGGGTTAAAAAAAAACTCCGTCTTTGTTTCTTCAGGTGAAACCTGAATCCAGCACACCGTTTCTTTCAGGTGTTGCTGACATATTTGTGAGACGATTTGGGCATGTGAAGCTCCCTCACAACCGTGAAAAAAAAAAAAAAGCTCCCTCACAACCGTGAAAAATCTTATGCTGGAAGCATCGAAGGTCCTTGGCAGGTTTCTTCGCATCGCATCAATCCTATATAAACAATCTATCCGGTACCTTTTCCAATCCCTACATTTCTGCTCAAACCTGAAGACTGCACGTAAACCTGAACCTGAAACTGCTAATGTGATGATGTGTGCTTATGAAACCAGATACATGTGCCACTTCAACATTTTTGGGTTCGTTGAGAAGAGCTGGACCATGGTTGCTGCCTTTGGTGTCATATCCATGGCTGCAGCAGTTGTGGAGTCACTCTCGATCAGCACACGCCTCGATGACAATCTGACGGTTACTAACGCATTAGTGTTATTTGGTGCCTTGGTCGTCTATTCCATTGGAGCCAGAAACCTGTGCTGCATGAGCATTGAGACAGGAGAACCATGGGGTTTGCAGGCAGCAGCAGCTGAAACAACAAACAAGTAGCCACAATCGAGGAGCAGAGTTGAGCAGAAAGTGCGGAGAGAGAAGTGCTTCTTCAATCCTGATGTGCGTATCTTGTCCTGTAACCATTTTCCTGTCTAAGCAGGCATTCTTGTAATTTGAGAATTATTAAGAAAGATAAAGAAAGAGGGAAAACAGGAAAAACTTTATTATATTATGGAAAACAGAGCAGGAGGTCATAAGTAAGTGAAAACTACAGCAAGTTGGCACTGCGTTTGTGATTCCGTTCAGAAACTTGAGTACTTGGTGTTTTGCTGTGATGTACAGTGTGAGAGTAAAAGAAAAACAAAACAACACATTCGATCACCACCAAGAATTTGTCAGAATTCTCGGAAGGAAGAAAGTTATGTGATTGGCCAGAAAACGAATTGAAATTCAGCAAAAAAAATATGCAACAAAAAAATTCAAATTGGCCCATGCATTTTCAGAACTCTCGTGATTGGCCAAAGTTTTCTTTTCTGGAAAAAAAGGAACTGAAATTCAGCAAAAAAAAAATGTAACAAAAAAGTTTCAATTTGGCCCATGCAGGTCTCGAACCTGCGACCTTCGCGTTATTAGCACGACGCTCAATTCATTGATCTATCTACGTACTACCCTGTGCCCGCCACGGTGGCCAAATCGCTTTTAGTCAAAATAGGAGTTAATTAGGATCTTCATCCCTCATCTATAAGCACAAATGGGCTTTGAAAAAGGTAGTCCACCAGCCATTCCACATTTTTTGTTCTAACATGTCACTAATTTTTACTCTGCCTATATATGGGAGAAAACACAAGCATTGTCACACATACACGCACGCTTGTGCTAGCCAGTGCCTTCCTCATGGCTGGAGCGCCCGCCATCAGGGCCGTCCCGTAGAATTTATGGGCCCTGTTCTAAATTCTAATATAGGCCCTTAAACACCAAATAATAAACAGTAATAATATTAGTAGTGACATTTTTTTGCTCTAAATGGATATGATACTAGCTCCTCTAGTATTAAAATACATGGCATTTTAATTTGAATAACCACATGATCTAAAAACATAACTTTGACCACCTTTTATTGAGAATATAATGAATATCTAGTCCCTTCAATTTTTGTCTTTGCGCACACCCTAAAAACAGGCACACACGTCCTACCGCTTCCTTTTAGCAGCTTTAAAAGACACAGTCATATCTCGAAATTTGATAAAATCTCCGAGAACGAATTTTATCATAGAACACACACAGTGGAAGCAATCCATGATCCAACGATTTATTTTGGAAAACAAGAATCAATGTAGAGGAAAATCAAGACATATATTGGTCTTTTTTTAAATAAACATAAGAGGCATGATTTGGATGCAGAAGAAAATTGAAAGAGATTTAAAAAAGAAAGAAAAGTTTTGTGATCACATAGTGGGTTCTCAAAAAAATCACGTGAGATACTTTTAAATCTCTATATATGTTTAGTTTACTAGTATACTACTGATAATAAGGATCTATGATAATAGCCAACAAGCAGTAGGTTTCTAGAAAATTACTAAAATTACGTAAGTATTATTAATACTAAACTAGTATATTTGAGCCCCCTAACTTTTAGAGGCCCTGAGCGAGCGCACAGGTCGCACGTGCCCAGGGACGGGCCTGCCGCCATGTCTGTCAGGCGCGGTGGCAGCTACGCCGAGCTCATGGCCATGCGCTTCGTCACCAGCATCGGAATTGCAGTGAGTTCTCCCCAACGTCCGCGCGCGGCGTCCTGTCAATTGTGTCGTCCTTGCTCGTTGAAGATGTTTTTTTCATGGGCCTTTTAACTGTATACCATTATGAAAGATGGTCTCAACCTGTGTGTCACTGAAAAAGTTGGGACGCACCTGTATACCATCGACCTAAATTACTCTTGTCCCACATACCATTTTGTCCATGTTACGTTCGTTTTGCAACGTCTGACAGCTCTGACATGTGGGACCGAGCAAGAAAACTGACCATCTTACCCCTTCAGTCTGGAGGCATATGCGGTGCCTGGTTGACTCCCTTCCCCTTGTCACTTCACTTCTCAGTTCTCCATTCCTCCCTTCCCCTTGTCTTTGGCCCCCTTCCCCAAACCCTAGAGGCGGCGGCGGCGGATGGTGAAGTGAGGTAGCGGCAGCGGAGGGTGGCGTGGAATGGGCTAGCGGAGGCCGGATTTCACCGTGGATCCATGGATGGTGCGTGCAGGGACAGGAATACCCTGCAAATATGCTATTGCCTACATCACTTTAATCCCTGGAGCAAGACTAGAAGACTTTGTTGATGAGTACTATTCTGTGAGAAGTTCAAGGAAGCATATGCAGGCTTTATCCCATGTATTCTAGACAAAGCCATGTGGCCCAACTCCACACATGGGTTCTTCATGTACCCTCCATTACTTAAGTCAACAGCAGGTAGAAGGAAAAATAGGATGAAAGGTGCTCTGGAGGGAGGAAGTAGGAGTAAGAAGAAGAAGCATGAGTGCCCAATTTGCCATTAGTTGGGTCATCACTGGTATACTTGCAAGAATGGGGATCCAGCAGACATAGCTGCACTGAAGGCAGAAAGGTAATCTTGTCCTACCGCTTGTTTCACTATTCTATTTGTTGAAGTTTGTGTTGTACTAACAATTGTGTTTTGCAGAGCCCCCCAAAGAAAAGGCAGAAGAAAGCAATAGCATCTATTGCTAATACAGAGACTAGCATTGTGGTAGCCACTCCATCAACAAGGATGGTATTCCCACACAATGAGGCAGTGGCCCAGGCTCAAGAAAATAATAGGAAGAAGAAAACATCTGCTTCATCAACTGCCAAGAAGAAGAAGGGGCCAGCTACCACTGCACCATCTAGCAGGTTTGTTTGGCCTCATCTTTTGCACCTGTCCCCTACTCTAATGAAGCTTCTTACTGACTGGAGGTTTGTTTTGGACAGCAACAGGTCTGGGACTGGTTCCAATGACCCAATCCCCCTCCAGACCATCTTCCTTTCTGGTTTCCATGAAGAATCAACTGCAACATTCTAGGCACCACCTACATTGGATGTTGTTGTACACCAAGGAACACCAAGGAAGAAGATTGCAGTTGCCAAGAAGCTGACACCTAAGAAGCCTCCAGCTTCACCAAACCCATCTAGACCAGCTTCAAACACTAGGAGCAAGAAGGTAATCATGGGATGAAAGGTGTATTGCTGTGTCTGCCTGATGATGTTTTCTGGCATCTTTTGCTGTTGGACTACAGCTGTGATGCTTTTGGCATCACTTCATTCTAGCAAGTCTAAAACTAAGTGTTGGAGAACTTCTGTGTTGAACTTATTTGCTTCCTGTAATTGTTGAAGACTATGTGTTGAACTGAATGTTGATCTTGTGAGATGTTACTTATTGTGCTATTTTCTACTGTCAAAACTTGTGCCATGTTATATTGTTGGAAGTAGAGATGTTATATGCTGAAAACAGTGCACATTCATTCATTCCATCCATTCATTCATTCCATACATTCATTCATTCATTCACTGGTACACAAACCTAGTCCTCTACTTCTTCAGGATAGCAAACAAAGCAAGAAAAATGCAAACAAACACCAGCTTTTCAAGCCACCTAAGCTGCTGAAAAACTCTATCATCCTGTGCTCCATTGCCTTGAACTGCAGCATGTTGGTCATCTTGCTGGATGA
>CM041628.1:29507354-29579465 GCA_023333625.1 Bothriochloa decipiens
ACAAAGTGTAAAGAATGGACACTTGTGGAATGCACGGTTGGTGTTTTTGGTGGTCCTCGATATGAACCGATTAGCAAGCACACCACAGTTGGGGCACATAACCCTCCTTGGCCGCCTCCCGTAGCTGCTTAAAGCCTCAGACATGGCAGTAGATGGAGGAGGAGAAAGCAGGAATGAAGATGAGATGGAGAAACATAGGGAAGAAAGCCTATTTATAGGAGGGAGGCAGGTGGGAGCTTTGGCGCCAACTCCATCACCTTTGGCGCCTTTGGCGCCAAATCCTAGTGTTTTTGGCGCCAAGACAACTGACACAGACACTCGGCAAGGGAGTAACGAGCCTGAGGGCAATCTAATCTTTTCTCAGCGTCGTTTGCCTCCGTTAGTGACCAAAGTGGACGGAATGGTACGTGAAACAAGAGCAATTTAGGTCGATGGTATACAAATGCGTCTTAACTTTTCAGTGGCATGCAGGTTGGGACCATCTTTCATGGTGGTATACAGTTAAAAGGCCCTTTTTTCGTGGCGTACCTGTGCTCGACCGTGCACATGTTTGTCAACGTCGGCTTCTTGCTTAGCTGCGTATCAAACTATATGCGTTAGCCGGCTGCCAATGCACATCGGCTGGCGCATCATGATGTTTGCCACCGGTGTGGGTCACCTGTGTTCCTCGCCGCAGGGGTAATTGCCATGCCGGAGTCGCAGCGGTGGTTATTGACGCGTGGGCGCTACGAGGAGGCAGACACGGTGCTCGTGTGCACCTCGCTCGGACACCCCAGCTGAGGTCGATCTAGCTGTCCGCCTCCAGGAGATCAAGCAAAGGCGTCGAGGCGCCGCAGGCAGCTGGCAGCGGCGCCGGCGCGTGTGGAAGGAGATGCTTGTGCGCGGCAGACGAAAAATGAACGCGCTGGATCATCATCTGCGTTGTCGGTCTGCAGTTCTTGCAGCAGACGCCCGCATGCCCGCCATCGTGCTCTACAGTCCGCCGGCGGTGTTCAAGAAGGTCGGCATGTCGCCGAACAGTGGCATACTCGGTGCAGAACGAAAATAATCAATGGTATTGAAGGGACAAAAATAATCAAAAAAAAAAGCAAGCATACCATGAGAATTTGTTTACCAAATATTCTTCTAGAAGAGTTGCTCAAAACTAAAGAAAGTCGTTGTTCCACTAGATCAGGAGCTAGAACCTGAGCATTTTTAGCTAAACTGGAGATCTACACAAACACACCCTATATATAAAACCTTTTTAAACTTTATTATATTCTTAAAAGTCCTCAATGGTGCTTCACAACCCGAAATCAAAGGTTATCTATAAATATACAATGTGCAGGCATATTTATCTGCATTCGTTCACGTGCTTTCTCTGTTTTCTTTAATTTTTTAGCTCTTAATTTTCATATAAAATTTTGTTAGCTACTTTGATCTTATTATGTGTAAAAGCAATCTACGATAATGCACTTAAATATAATAGCTAACAATCCCAGTAGCCCTATGCGGTGGTCATCATCATCTCCCACTCCATAACTCTGACTCAGCAAGCAATATATATGCAATGCCATCATTAGCAAAATATGCCGAATATAGCAGCACAAATCACTAAATTAGGGAGGGGCCATGGCCCTTTCCATTATTGCCACAACGAAACTCCGCTCCTTATTACCCCCACTATATAGTCCCTTCCCTTGTGTTTTCGGACAAAAGCACAATGCCTAGTTATATTCAAAGAAAATGTAAGGATTTTTAGAGAGTTTTTGGATTCAGCCTTAGTAAACACCAAAGTCCGTACCTACCTTGATGACCACTTGCATTGATCCCTTCTTCATCTTGGTGAACACAGCATTCCGAGTATTTTTCACTGATATCCAAAACTTCCATCATGAAGTTAGTACCTCGTAAACCATATTTACTACTTGGAGACAACATATAAAGGTCTCCTAATCTTGAGGGGTGCAGAGTCAAGGAGATATAAAGTTTCAGCTGATGACAATGTTGAAACTTTAAAGTAGCAAAATCTTTCTTTAAAAAGAAAAGAATGATTAGGCCATTCACGCCGAGCCGAGATGCATGGATGGCAGTGTGTTATTCAGTTTAGATCGAAAACGGCAGGCGAGGGTAGCACAGATGGCGGAGCGCAGCCCCTCCCCTTCCCCCTCCAGCCCGGCGGCGACCACCCCGGCGCCGTCGGCCAACACCACCTCTCCGCCCGCAGGTAAGGGCATCCCTCCCTCCTCCTCCCCCCTCTCCCAGCTCGCAGAACCCTTCTTCCCAGGCCCGCGGTCCGCGGGCCACGGCAAGGCGGAGCGCTGGGAGACCGAGTACGATGACTACGACCCCATGTCCGACTGCTCCCCGACGGTGGCCCCCTCGTACTTGGAAGCCGCCCGTCGGGGTCTCACGGATGACATGGCGACGGCCATGGCGGGAGTGCAGACTGGCAGCCGAGGCCCGGGGGAGACCATGGCCGAGGCGAGTCACTGCGCTCCCACCAAGACCTAGAGCAGGACCCAAAGCAGGCGACGCCGCCGATTCCGAGCAGCGGCCCGACACCGACCGACGGCAACGGCGCCGAAGCGACGGGTCCCGGGCACTAGGCGAGTTGGCCCCAACGCGGAGAACAGGATTCCCGCACACCAGAGGCTCGGCCCCCAACGTCGGGCTTCTGCCCCGGACACCAACGGCTGGCAGCGGGTGTTGCACCGCGACGCGGGACAGCCGGCGCGGCGGCCGGCCGCAGAGGCGCCACAGCAGCCTAGGCACATCTCACCGGAGCTCGACGGCAGATGCCTCAACTGCCTGTCGACCACTCACCGACTTGTAACCTGCCGTATGCCGCGGCGATGCATTCGATGCCATAGTCTGCATCACCTTGCGAGCAGGCCAGCAGCGGGGACCGGGACCGCGCCAGGGGCGGGGAGCGCGCCGGGGGCAGAGAGCGCCCCTCCGGCCGTCGCTTCGTCCGCATCCGACTTGAAGGAGATACTACTCCGACCGGGTCTGTAGCCGGGGGTTCGACTCCACCACCACCAGAGCCTCTACACCACCAACGCGATCATCCTAAGGACCACTTCGACGTCTTCGAGGGAGCATCGCCCGGCCACTCGGCCGCGGAAGGCCCAGTGCTTCATCCAGCGTGACGCTGCCACCGACGCGGCGGAGACCGCGCTGCAACTTGCACTGGTGGCGCAACTTAGCGGCACCACTGATTGCCGGCACAACACATCTGAAGTGCTCCTGGCGATCATCGAGGCAGCCAGAGTGGCACAAGACGATGTCAGAGTGAAGAAATTCTACCCAGAGCAATTCATCATCCTCTGTGCCATGCCGGCGGTCAAGGCGGCGGTGCTAGCGACATCACCAGTGCCGTTCGGCACCACACCAATGCTGCTCCGGCAGTGGACCCGAGTGGCGCACGGCAACCTCTCCGCGCTGCAGTACAAGCTCACCATCGAGCTTGAAGGTATACCGCCGCATGTCTGGAAAGAGGATACCGCCGCCAAGCTTCTCGCCCCTTACCGTTGGATTCTGGAGATCGAGCCCATCTCGGCGGCCTCCGATGATCTATCTTCCTACCGTCTAACAGCCTGGACGGCCAACCCGAGCGCCCTTCCGAAGGTGATCTGGCTGGGGGTGGCGGAGCCGGCGGCTGCGCCGACGGGCGGCGGCTTTCGGTTCAGGGGTACGGTGCCGTTCCTGTGGAAGAAGGACGTCATGCGCTACAAGGTGTTCGTCCACCTGCGGTGCGTGGATTTCTCGCCACAACCCGATCCTAGGGAGGGCTCCTCCTCCAATGACGATCCAGCCGAAGACGGCTAAAGCCGAAAGCGCCACCACGGCCACCGTGGCAGCGGCACGGCGATCCACCCATTCCCCTGTCATTGCGGCGAGCTAGACGGCGGCGAGCGTGGCCGCGCGGGGGAGGCCAACCATCGCCACCGGGGGCACCACCAGGGCCCACAGGAGCGCGTCCCAGCGACCCTGAGGGTGGGGCCAAACGGATTGGCGCGCGTCCCCGTCCACCAACGGATCGGAGGCAAGCAAGCCGACAACCATCGCCATGGTCAAAAAAGCAAAAGAAGCTGCCAGCCGCCCCGCCGAGTCTGGCGTCCCAAGCTGGCAACGCGACAAGCCGCGGCAAGAGAATCGCCGCAACCGACGGCGAACGTCAGCAGCCAGCCCACCACCGGCTCGGTCAATTCAAATTCAAAGAGGATGGAGACAAACCCACCACCAATCGCATCCGATGCCAGTCCAAGCACACCGCAAGGATCGCCAGGAGGGGGGCCAGAGGATGCGATTGGACTGCAAGAAGACTATGGCCAACAAGAGACAAGCGGGGTACCGCCGTCTGGGGATCACCCGGACAGACTGCAACAGCCTTCTGACGGTAGCTTGGGGGATGGGCCCACTACGGATGGCCAACCACCAAAGGCACCGGAGCGGGAGGCAGTCGTCGAGGCCACACTGGCTGAACAGCTGTCGCCAGGGGATGTGCCTGCCCATGGTGGCGAACCAGGCGCGCCAAAAGCACCGGAGAGCGAGTCAGTCGCAGAGGCCAGGTAGACGGAACAGCTGTCCGCAACGGCCCACGACGAGGACGCCGACGCACAATAGGATGACACCCAAGCGCCACAGTCGGAGGAGGATGCGAGGCGACCGGTCGACGAAGCGGCACCTGCGGGCGAGGATTCCATCCGCGCACTGCCTGCCGCAGACAAGGAAGACGAGGCCAACATGGGCCTTGTTGGGCCGGCTCACACTAGGCCCCATCAGCAGGCGTGCTTGGAGGCCACTAAAAACCAGGACCCCAAATCACCGGCCGCTGTACGAGCACCTCCATCGACAGCAAGACATGAGGGAACGCCCTTGCCAGCCGCGATCGCTGTTCAGACAGGAACGCCATCGCCGGCCAAGAACACGGCTTCGGCGCAACGGAGATTCAACGCGTTCGCAGTCAAGGTGAACAAGCCACGACGGTCTCCGATCCTTCGCCGGCCGTCCCCGGAAGCACGCACTCCAAGGAGGAGGATGCCGTTGCGGAGCAGGAGGATCGCAGCGCAAAGCATGTCACATCTGCCCAACTCGAAGCGGGGTGAATACTTGATCCTCAAGAGGCTCGGAGAGGCATCAGACCTTCCCGAAGCTGTGGCGGCCAACAAATTTGATGCACTGTTTGGCGGCAACCCGAAAGATGATGAAGCGCTCAGAGAGCTCTTCCCAGAAGACCGCCCCATATCCGGGCGCAAACGGCGTCGCTGTGCGACGCGGACGCGCGCATGAAGCGCCTCCGCAACTCCGCGCACGGTCGTTCATCACTATGCATAACACAACCATAGTCTGCTGGAATGTCCACGGGCTTAACTCTAGAGCCCGTCGGGACAATGTGAGGACAATGATGTCGGACGCTCGCGCCCACATTGTCTGCCTGGTTGAAACTAAACTGCATACTATAAACCAATGGCTTATTGCCAACATGTTGGGAATGAATTACTCTGACTTTGCTTATGTGCCTACGGCAAACACTCGTGGTGGTGTAATCGTGTCAGTGAGATCGCCGGAAGTCAGGCTATCCGAGCCATACATCGGCTGCTATACTGTCACAGTGAAGGTGCATGTGGGGGACTCCGATCCATGGTGGCTCACTGTTGTGTATGGGCCACAACACAAGAATGAGAAGAGCCTCTTCCTTGAAGAATTGGAGGCCATCAGTGACCAATGTCAGGGACCGTGGGCACTGACCGGCGACTTCAACCTGATCCTCAGTGAAGAGGATAAGAACAACAGTTGAATCAACAGGAGGACGATGAGACGATTCAGGCAAACGGTTGCTTCGTTGCAATTGCTTGACCTGCATCTGCATGGCCGACGCTATACTTGGAGCAACGAAAGGGAGCAACCGACGCTAGTCAAGCTTGACCGCGTGCTGGTGTCACTGGATTGGGAGGAGCGGTTCCTAGACTGCCACCTTCAGGCACTGGCTTCTAATGCTTCAGATCATTGCCCACTGCTGTTGCAAACGAACCTAGCGTTCACCCCCAAACCAAGGTTCCATTTTGAGATTTTCTGGCCAAAATTCAGTGACTACCAGGACGCTCTAGCGAGGGGATAGACCTACCCTGAGACGGTGCAAGACCCGATCAAGAGGTTGGACGTCATGTTCAGAACGCTGGCAAGGGAACTGCGAAGCTGGGCAGCGCAGCGCATCGGGCGGGTGCGTGAACAGTTACTGATGGCCAGAACGGTGATTCTGAAGCTTGATCAGCTATCTGAAACCAGAGGGCTGTCAAGCTCGCAAACGGCACTGCGGAGAGACCTCAAGCTCAAATGCCTGGGTCTATCGTCTCTGGATCGCACCATTGCTCGACAACGATCCCGCATCAGGCACCTAGCGGAAGGAGACGCCAATACAAAGTACTTCCACCTCATGGCCAGAGGACGGAAAAGGAAGAACACCATTACTCGGCTCAAGGTCGTGGGGGCGTTCACCTCAGATCGCGAGGCCATAGAGTCAGCAATCAACTATCACTTCACAAATGTGTTCGGGAGGGCTGGCCAGACATCTGGTGCAATTGACTTCGGGGCGATCGGGATCCACAGTCATGACCTATCAGGCCTGGAGGAACCTGTCACAGAGGAGGTGTGGCACGCGATCCAGGCGTTGCCGGCGGATCGAGCACCGGGACCGGACGGTTTTACCGGTGCATTCTACAAGGCATCGTGGGGCATAATCAAAGGCAATATCGTCGCAGGTATCAACGCCGCTCTGTTCGGGGATAGCAGAGAGTTCAGCCGTTTAAACAGCGCCCTGATTGTCCTACTACCCAAGTCACTGGATGCCTCCGAACCAGCACACTTCCGTCCGATTACCATGGTGCACAGCCTGGCTAAGTTGATCTCCAAGATTTTGGCCTTACGGCTAGCGCCGCGGATGCAGGGGCTAATCTCGCCAAATCAGAACGCATTCATCAGAGGGAGATAGATTCATGACAGTTTCAAGTACGTGCAGCGGGCGGCGGTCATGCTACGCAAGAAGAAGATTCCAAAAATGCTGCTGAAACTTGACATTGCCAAAGCCTTTGACACCCTCGAATGGCCGTTTCTACTAGATGTGCTGCAAGCCATGAGATTTGGCGCACGATGGCGATGATGGATCGCCTTGCTACTCTGTTCCGCATCCTCGAGCATTTTAATCAATGGCCAACCGGGATCGCCAATCCGGCATCAGAGGGGGGTCCGACAGGGGGACTCTCTGTCGCCCTTGTTCTTCATCATCGCCATGGAAATACTAGGCAGGCTATTTGCGATGGCAAGGGAACAAGGGGTGCTGCGCAGCTTCAACAGAGACGGAATAAAATTCCAGTGCAGCATGTATGCGGACGACGTGATTCTATTTGCGCATCCGGCAGTCAGTGAGGCGCAGGCCATTAAGGGCATCTTGCAGATCTTCTCGGGCGCATCAGGGTTGTGCACGAACATGGCTAAGTCATCTATCACAAACATATTCGGTGCTGAAGACATGATGGAAGCTATTCAGCTAGCTCTATGACGCCAGCAGGCTGATTTCCCGATTCGGTACTTGGGGCTGTCGTTGAGCACAGTCAGAGTACCGAAGGAGCACATTCGTCGGACGGTTGAAGCGGTAGCAAAGAGGATGCCTGCCTCTCACGGACCACTGATGGCAAGGAGCGGCCGCCTGATATGGGTTAACTCAGTACTCAGTGCAATACCCATCTACTGTATGATTGCTGATGGCCTCCCGCCATGGGCAATGGCCGAGATTGACACCATCCGTCGCCGCTTCCTGTGGGCTGGAAAGGATGCGGACGCAAGAAGGAAATGCATGGTGGCGTGGAAGACTTGCTCACGGCCAAAGGAACTCGGTGGCCTAGGCATTACCGACCTCAAGCTACTGGCCACAGCCTTCCTTTGGCTGGCAATCCGACGATGCCAATGGACCGCAGACCGGAGACGACGCCACGGCCTCGACGCACACGGCACCTGCTTCTTGTGCGACCAAGTCCCGGAGGACATCGATCACATCGTCATGAGCTGCTCCTTCACTCGGCAAATTTGGTTCCAGGTGGCAGCCGCTCTAGGAGTTCAGCTAAGCATCCAACCGGACGGCTCCATCCTCGAATGGTGGGAACAATGGCGCAACCTTTGGCCAACCATGACAAAAGGAGCAGACTCGCTATTCTCGCTCATCGCCTGGGAGGTGTGGAAAGAGCGAAACGGCAGGTGTTTCCGAGGAGCAAGTAAAACCATTGAAGCCGTTACAGCGGTGATCAGACTTCAGGCAGGCCTCTGGGTGCAGGCGGGCACAAAGCACCTCGGTTGCTTACTTCAACGAGTAATACACTAATGAGTAATTGTTGTAGGTGTGCGCTTTAATTCAAATTTGTATGAGCACCATGTCTCTAACAAACAACTTCTCTCTTAATACAAAAACACGCAAACCTTTTCGTGATTGAGAAAAAAAAAGAAAAGAATCATAGGGGGCTAGCTCCTATTGCACATATCTATGGTACTTTTAGAGTCACAAAAAAAAATATGGTACCTTTATTTGATTGACCCTAGTCCATTACTCTTTCACATTCGTCCCTCCCTCACTTCCACTTCTCTTTTTGTACCTTTCGGAACATTATTTTGCACTCTTACTTTTCTCATGTTCAAGGATGACAAATAACATAGATTAACGACTAGAGTACGAGCTAGGTTCGTGGCAATAGACTCACAACTTGAGTACGAGGATTCATGGGCACCGTTGTTTTGCCACCCCTCACACCTATATATCCCTCTTTCTTTGTCCCTTGGTTGATCATTCCCCAATTCCACTCTTCTAGTTTTCACGGACGCTAGACGCCCATGACAGGAGGCTAAAGCTACTTCCAACAGGAGTGTAATGGATAAGCACAGCCCATGGCCTTGAAATTTATTTGATTTAATTGAACTAAGGTTGGATAAAGCACAAACAAAGAAAGTAACAAGTCTCATGTCTTCTCTTCTATCATCTTCCTATCACATTTCTCCATATAATGGTTCCTGTTTTGATATAGTTTTTTTTTGTATAAAACACAATTTTCTTATTAATTTCCTTAATCATAGTGTCGTAAATTACCATCGTAATTGTTTTTTCATCTGATTTCTAGGTCGAGATTACCCTTGACGCTTAGCACCGTAGCGGTGGACCCGGTGGTCGGGTCAGAGGTCAGGTCACACGAATAATGCCATCGGTGGTACTTGGAATGCTAAAGAAAAAGCAGTTGCACATGCATGCCGAATGCACCAAACAAGCTATACTAAATTGGTGCGGAGAATCATATTGGGGCCACCATGATCTATATCAACCAAAAAATTATTAGAGCACACCAGGCGAAGAAAAGAAGAATCAGAAGAGCAGACTGACGTATATAAATACGCATAGGCACAGCAGGATCCATCACAGATTCCCAGTTTTTAGGGAGCAATCGAAGAAGCCATGGATACATTAGCGCAGGTCCTCACGCTTGGCACGGCCTTTGTTATCTTCCTCGCCGTTTTCCGGCGAAGCATTAGGCACGGCCGTGCTCCGGCGAGGCCGACATTGGTCGAGATCAGTGACTCTGCCGTCGTCCGCACAGCGCTGATCGACAACGCCGACGCCTTCTCGAACCGCCCGCTCATGCTGTTCCCGGTGGCCTTGGTCACCGGGCGACGCCGCCGCCGGAGCGACAGCATCAGCTCGGCGCAGTACGGCCCGCTCTGGCGAGTCCGCCGCGGACCTCGTCGCGTCGCTGTCCGGGAGGGTCGCCGGCGGCGGCGGCGGCGATGTGGTCGTTATCAGAGACAGCGTGCACGCGGCCGTGTTCGCGCTAGTCGCGCGCCTGTGCTTCGGCGGCGACCTCGTGGGCGACGCGGCCCACCTGCTGGCCATGCGGCGCGTGATGCAGCAGTTCGTGCGCGCCATAGGCGAGGCCAATGCCTTCGCGGGCTCGTGGCTCGCCAAGCTCGTGCACTGGAGGCAGTGGCGGCGCTTCGTCGCCTACCGCGGCCAGCAGGCCGCGTTCTTCCTCCCCCTCGTGTCCGAGAGGGAGCGGCGCCGCCGTTCTGGGTGCTGCAACGACGGCGGGATCAGGCCGTACGTTGACACTCTCATCGACCTCCGTGTCCCCGACGACGACGACCATGACGACGCCACCCGGCGCGCGCTCACGGACGACGAGATGGTGAGCCTTCTGTCGGAGTTCCGCGGCGCCAGCACGGAGTCGGTCGTGTCCTGCATCGAGTGGGCTCTCGCTCACCTCGCCGCCCAGCCGGAGGTGCAGGAGAAGCTGCGCCGCGAGATAGCAGGAGGAGATCAAGGCGGCGGCAAGGGTGGCGCGGTGCCCGAGAAACGCCTCCGCACGTTGCCGTACCTGCACGCCGTCGTGCTCGAGGCGCTTCGCCTGCACCCGCCGGTGCCCTTCCTCATGCGCGAAGTCCACGCGGACGCGGAGGGTGCGGCGGCGGCGGCCGGCGGAACAATGTCGGTTCCTGCAGTGGACGGCGGCGGGAGGACGCGGGTGCATTTTCTGATACGAGACATGGCGAGGGACAGGAAGGAGTGGACGGACCCCGACGAGTTCTGGCCGGAGCGGTTCCTCGCCAACGGCGAGGCGGAGGGCGTCGGCGCGGTGCCCGGGCCCAAGGAGATCAGGATGATGCCCTTCGGCGCCGGGCGGAGGTACTGCCCCGGTGCTGGGATGGGCATGGTGCACATCAAGTGCTTCCTCGCCGCGCTCGTACGCGAGTTCGAGTGGGCGCCGGCGGCGGGTGGCAGCCGGATCGACTTCACAGAGCTGGATGGGTTCTTCAAGGTGATGAAGACGCCACTCAGAGCGCATGTCAAGCGGAGCACCTAGACGTGATCCACTCGTGTTCAACGTCATGTCAGCCGCCGCGCCGTGCTCCATCCCCGCCGCGTCGCGCCGTGCTCCGTCCCTCACCGTGGGTTGAGGTGCTGCCGACGTTCACGTTCCCCACCAGGAGGTCATGGCCGTTGTCAATGTCAGCGACCTCAGTTTGCGACATCATGAGATTTGGAGTGGCCAGGCCCGGAGCGGGCTTCTCCTGCTGCACCTCGCACTTCTTTCCTTCGTCATATGTTGCAAGCCTATGTTTTAGATGTTTCAAAAGTATGTTGCAAAATGTTCATATGTATCTGTTGCAATTTGTAAATGTTTGTTTCCAATGTTTCATCTACTTTTCAGACACATATGTTATTTTCATCTGAATGTTACGTATGTTTTGTAATGGTTTTCAAGTGTCTTTCAACACATGTTTCAATTGTTTCATTTGCCTTCAGACGTATGTTTTAAAAGTTGTATCTAGATGTTTCAAAAGTAGATTATATGTTTGCACTTTTTTTTTTGACCGATGTTTGCTCATGTTGCAACCTACTACAGCTGCTGGACGGTACGCGGAGTACTGGCGCGGTAGACGGGCAGTCACAGGCGCCGAGATGGAGGTTGGCGTCCGAACGTTCGGACGATAACGATAGCTACGCCCTTTTCTCTCTCTTGAGAAGGCTGGCAAGCGATACCTCTATGTTCATGTTCATGGCCACTGCTCGCTATAAAAAAAACGGGTTTAAAGATGCCACGTTCTTCATGCGAGCTCTACACTTCTCGCGGTACGAAATTTACCACTAAACCACAATACGACTAAGCATGGACCAGTCGGCGCTGGATGCAGTGGATTCTCGAAGAAAAGAACATAAATTGAGCCTTAAATATGAATGAAGGAATATAATTTCCTGAGTCGTGTGCACAAACAAGATATTACTTGACCAAAAATGGATATGTAATGATAAAGGCTTAGAATTCTATATCTTTTGTAAGAACAAATCTCTGTTTGTTTTCACGTGAAATGAAGGTCATAAACCTGTTCTTGAGATCTTTGCCTCTGTTCGGTAGTTTGAGTTTGAATAAAGCAAAATGATAATACACAAAACAGTACGAAGCAGGTAGAACAGTAAAAAACAGCATAGGTCCTTAATCCATAACGAAACTATACTCAAGGAGACAGTCAGATAGAATTCAGTTCCATAAAAACCAGAATGGAAGTTTATAACAATTAACATCTCAAATTTGCTTGGGAAGCACTTGTAAGGGACATTGTGATAACATGAGAACTTGAGCATAAACGTCAAGAAATTAGGTGCCCAGCTCAGCTCTGCACTTCTGCAGGATTTAGAAATCCGCCTTACGGACACAATCAGAGTTGATATTACATTTGCAAATAGGAATAGCTCATTCAAGAACCATGGAGAGCGCGAAAGCCATAGCAGAATTGTTTACTTCACCGACACATTTAACATCTCACATCAGCCATGGCAGTTGGATATGAACATAGGTGTAATGCAGAATACAGCCAAGTGTGAAGCAGGCAGTGAAACATGACAAAAGTGCAATCAGCTGAAAGTAAAACTACTATACTATTCTTCACCAATGCAGCAACTTCGAAGTTACAATCTATTTTTGTTTTGAATGCAGGTGCTTTGAGATTTTGCTTCTGCCGACAACATGCATATGTAAGTTATCATGCATAATACTGGACTTGAAAAATGTTGAGATGAGAATTTTACATTATTATTTAAAAAGATTCTGTGAAATATTTAAGCACACCTATTTGAAAAGCCCACAAGAACTGGAAAAAAGAAAGTAGTTGACAAAAACCATATGATGGCAGGATGAAGTCAAATGCAATCTGTTGGTACTTTCCACCCCCAACTGACAAATATCATCGACCTAAAAAAATGTAGCAGTTTTGGCCATCTCCTTTTGTACTACTGTAAATATACTCCCTTCCCAAAAGCAGGCTTGATATTGTACCGTGCCAAAAGGTCCTATCTCAACAGGTCTAGAAAGTAGAACTCGCAAGCTTCATCAAAGAATAGATAGATGTAGAACTACTGAACTAGATTATATAGGACTAGCAAATGCTTTGACAAATTTCATGGATGTGTAGACTTAACTAAATGACTTGCACATTATAAATAAAATCGTTAGGTGTCATGATGAAGCTGATACCTGTCAAGATTCTTCCCCCTTGGAGAAATGCTAACAATGTGCTGTGTAGAGAACACGTAGGCCTGATTTCTGAGCTCCATGCAATCATGGACTATGCCTCAATTTCCACCAAAAGGTTGACAGGTTCCTGGAAAACATGAAAATAGAATTGCACACTCCCTTCGCAGGCATTATCCTGTTCAGGTTCAAAGGGACTTTCTCAGCCCATCTCACAACAGTCCAGGCTAAGAGGCTGTCAGACTGTTGAGAACACAGGCACCCCTGGTGCAATTTTCATTACTAACAATCCCATTGTGATACAAAGGCGACTAAAGCATAAACATAATGCTAGGGAGCACAATACAGAGTTTTTTTTTTATTACAGCACAGAATGACATTCACAAACTGAAGGTAAGCAACACCAGCTTTATTCACATACTGCTTACCATCTCATTAGATAAGATGGTAGAACTGCTGCTGATGAATGCCTAGCTACTAGCCAGCACATCTGCCACACTTGGAATGAATGGCTCTGAGCAAACCTACATGGATTTTGCAATTCTGAGTAAGTGCTTCTATATTCAAAACTACAAAGAATGCAAAGCCTAATAAATTAATATTTTGATGAAGTTACATAAAGATACAAATAAGAGTTTCAGCAGAGAATAGAAAATGATATCACTAAAAATTGCATAATACAAATACTTTTTTACGATGGAAGAAATGTGCCATGCATGAGATCTATATCCAATAATTAACAATGCAAAAATATAAGAAGAAAAACATACATACATGACTCAAAATTAATGATCATATACTTTTTTCGAAACATTTCGCATATTAAGATATGAGCGACATGGTTATTGATCCAAGAGAACTAATTTCTAAAGCACTCATCACTTCTACGAAATTCAGAAAAAAGATGCTGTGTCCATGCCAACTGACTGGCATGTATTATTACTTTGCACTGATGTATCAAGTCTGCTAAAGTTCATTTATATACTTTCTTATATATGTGAAGTTTGTTGAAATATTTTAAAATATTATCGCATGAATATATCATACATCTTCAGAACAGAACTTATGGATGAGCTCCTGCAAGGCAAACTCTACATGCTAAAAGACTGACCTTATTTCTGAACTACATAGCTTTCTGGTACATAGATCTCCCCTCCTGCTTCACCATGCTGTTCCCCACTAATTGTTTTCCTTGCAGCCAAAAATTCAGCACTCATAGCATTCATTCCTTGTATCACAGCTTCCTCTACTGTTCCATAACCATTTTCATCAGCATACTTCCTGATATCCTCAGTGATTTTCATTGAACAAAACTTGGGACCACACATTGAGCAGAAATGTGCCACTTTGGCACCCTCAGAGGGCAATGTTTCATCATGAAAAGCCATAGCAGTTACTGGATCCAGAGATAGAGCAAATTGGTCAAGCCATCTAAACTCAAACCTTGCCTTGCTAAGTGCATCATCCCAAGCTTGTGCATAGGGATGACCCTTTGCCAAATCAGCAGCATGAGCAGAAATTTTGTAGGATATTACACCAGTCTTGACATCATCACGATTAGGCAACCCAAGGTGCTCCTTTGGTGTTACATAGCAAAGAAGCGCAGTGCCAAGAGCTCCAATGTTGGCAGCACCAATGGCTGAGGTGATGTGATCATAACCAGGTGCAATATCAGTTGTCAAAGGACCCAATGTATAGAAAGGCGCTTCATTACACCACTCCAGCTGTTTCTCCATGTTTTCAGGAATTTTATGCATTGGGATGTGACCTGGGCCTTCGTTCATCACCTAAAAATCGGTACAGATCAGCAATGGGAGATTGGTCTAAAGTGAGTTACATACCAAATAAAAAAGAAGGAAACTTAAAAATGGATATCATTAAGAGACCATCATCTGTAAATCAAGGGTTCCAAAAATGCAATATTTTGTTATATGTTGATCAAGACAAACGCTTGAAGGGTGTAAGTAACAATAGGAAATTCCTAGACAAACTTATTAACAAAGGTAAACTGTTGTACTTTCAGTACATATACTTTAAACATACTGAGTAGATAACTGGTTAGATGCTACACAGCTTGACCTCATCTTTGCTTGATATGCAATATGTATATCCAGCAATCATGTTTGGTTATAGTGCAACAGAATAGCTTTGTCAATCGTACATTTGTAATAACTTGCGATATCTAATATTTTCCTGACCAGGTCTGCATACACACTATCTTAAATTTTAATCATTGACCTTATGCGTTTTGAAGTTCAAACCATGCTCTTATTTAATCATATAATAAAAATAGGAATTTTATTCTCACCTGCACATCTTTCGCCCATGCTCGACGTGTTAGTTCACCTTGAGTCAGCAGTTCTGCAAACTGTGCACTATCATTCGCATCATAAATGGAACCAGGCCTCAAACCATCACCAATTGATAATGCCACATCATACTGATTACATATGTCAAGAATGTCATCCCAATGTTCATATGCAAAGTTCTCCTTGTGATAAGTTAAGCACCATTTTGCATGAATTGAGCCACCACGTGAAACTATGCCCGTCATTCTCTTTGCTGTAAGTGGAATGTAACGAAGCAGGACACCAGCATGGATTGTGAAATAATCGACTCCCTGCTCAGCTTGTTCAATCAAGGTATCCCTAAAGATTTCCCAGCTCAGATTTTCAGCAATGCCATTTACTTTCTCAAGTGCTTGGTAAATAGGAACAGTCCCAATAGGAACCGGAGAGTTGCGAATAATCCATTCCCGGGTCTCATGGATATGTCGCCCTGTTGAAAGGTCCATGACAGTATCAGCTCCCCACATCGTGGCCCACTGGAGCTTGTGAACTTCCTCCTCAATTGAGCTCACAACAGCTGAATTCCCAATATTTGCATTTACCTTTACAAGGAAGTTTCTTCCAACAATCATGGGTTCCAATTCCAGGTGCCTCTTGTTGGAAGGAATTATGGCCCGTCCACGGGCAACTTCTGTCCGAACAAATTCAGGACTAAGGTTCTCACGGCTGGCGCAGTATAACATCTCCTCTGTTATGATTCCATGTTTAGCATAGTACATTTGTGTGTACCGAGGGCTACCCAGCTTTTCCCTCCTATCAATCCACTCCTTCCTTATCTTTGGGAGTCCTGCAAAATATTTTGAATGCTTCTTATAAACTGCATAGTGTGTTAAGTTGTATGCTGTAGAGCAATAGAACTTCTTTTAAATATATTGGTATATAAAGCAGAACAGTGCATAGACAAAGGGATTGAAAAATAGCCAGCAACACAGTGATGTCAGCACTTCTAAGTCATTCTGGTTTATCAGTGCTCATTTTGTTGTTTGATACTATCACATGTAGTTTTATAAGGAAATTCATGTATCACAAGTTTTCTCTCGAACACGCAAAAGGTTTGCGCGTCTTTGTATTAATGTAGAGAAAATGTTCAATAAAACATGCCTTAGCGGCACCACAGGGGGTCAATAAGTTGTACAATTTGCAGGATACATATAATTCAGTCTCACCCTTTTCTGAAAATCAGGTAACTAGTCCAATCTTAACTTTTTTTGACAATAATAACAGAAAAATTGCATATCAATTTGAAGATATGTGAACACAACTAAAAAGAATGCCAAAGCAATTCAAGACACAAAAATGAAGCAAGGCCAGTGAGTTACCAATCCTTGGGCTTATATTTTGAGGGCCACTGGTGTCATATGTATCAAAGTGCTTCTGATCTCCAGTCAAATGGACTCTCCGGAATGGAACCTTGAGGACATGACCAGATTCCTCGTGGGTGATTTCACTGAATAGCATAACCCACAGACAAAACATAAGCTATATTAGACTGTTAGCATGTCCAAGAATAACCATATATAAGGTGAAACGAGAAAGGACACCATGCCTTGATTCTTTGGTACTTCTTGGAAAGCATTCTTCAAAGGATGGGAGTGGCAGAAACTCTGGAGCTGCTGGGTCGACTGTGTGCCTGTTTGCCTTGGGTCTTGATGGCTCTGCTATCGACTGGTCAGTCACTGAAGCAGCCTTGGGGATCAAACAAGCGAAGCCAGCGTTCCTGCCTTGCACGTCTTGAGGGCGTGGAACGCCACCAAAACCTGGTAACAGTGCAGATTTCGGGAACTTCAGGCCGCTGCAGCTACTCTTCAAAGTCATTGCTGGTGAAAGTGAGGGTTGCAGTGCAGCCATTTCCTGATCAAGGTACGAAATAGTGAGGCAACACATTGAAATAGGCTGGAATAATACTTCTCAGTTTTTTTTTCTTTTTCTTTTCTGGAAGGGCGGTTCTCGATTCTCCGGTGTGATCAGGAATTGACGATATACTAGTTTTTTTTTAACAAACAGTTGACGATATACTAGTAGAAAACTGAACGAGGACTCCGAAATTCCGTTGCCCATGGAAGATTTCTAGCAGAACACCAAAGAACGTCAGGAGATCACTAGGCCAGGCCAAAAACTCGTATGTGCAAATTGTTTTGATGGAAGACAACGAACCGACGACAGAAGCTCTCCCCGGCCGCCATCGAATCGAATGGCACTAGATTGGGAAGCAGGAAGTGGGGAACAAATTAAAGCAAATCGAGCAATAAGGCCGCCGGAGGACGGAACCTTAGCCGCGGGCATGTCACCCGCGGATCGAAGGCTCGTCGACCGGGAGGCAGCGCGATGTAGCAGGCCAAACTGAAAATCGAAGCCGATCGAGGAGACGAGAACACCGCACTACATGTCTACATGACGCGAACGGAATCGTCATCAGATGAAACTTTCTCACCTTGGAGGAACGGCGGTCGGGTCTGGACGTGAGGTGGCGATGAACGGCGACGGCGAGAGAGAAGCGCGAGCGTGGAGTGGCAGATTTTTGTTTTGCTTATGTATATAGGATGCCCGTGCCGGAGAGGATAGGGGACGGGTGGCCAAAAGGTGAGAAAGTACGAGGGGTGGCAACAAGCCAACAGGACGACGAACCTTTAGATATTTCTTTTTTATGAAAGTAATTTAAGATATTTCTGCAAGATATTGGTAGTACCAAGGGCACCGGACAATCAAATGCGTATAGTCTACTATAAAATTTTAATAATAATTATGCATATTGTGATGAAAAATATAACGATAAACATAAATAATTAAAAGAATTAACATGTTTTATTTAAATTTTGCTTTGCGCGTCTGAATCATATTGAAGTCATCGATAAGTTGATCGGTTATAAACTTCATTGTAATCTTCTTTTTAATGTAAATTATTAAGTAATCTCTTAGAAATCCATCTTCTATTTTATTCCGTAGCTTGGTTTTAATAAGTTTTATTGCAGAAAAGACATGCTCTATCGTAGCTGTGCAAACTGGTTGAGGGGCTTGAATTGAATCGGCATTGAGGATTGACGAATTTATGGCAATAGATTAGGAAGGGAAGTGTGGAACAAAGCAAATCGAGAACTGAAGAAATAGACTAGATCAAGAATGAGAAAGGAATACTAAAGAAATAGACTAGATCAAGAACGGGAAAGGAGATGTGTATGAGCGTGCGGGAGAAGATAGGGGACGGGTGGCCAAAAAGTGAGAAAGGACAGGGTTGGCAACGGCCGAACTGGACGATGGACTTGAGATATTTCTTTTTCCCGAATGTGACTTGAGATATTTCCATTGCCACCGCAAGATATTGGTGGACTCTTCAACCGCGGTCTTTGCTCATGAAGACCAATTTATCTGTGATTTTGTTGATAGAAGTTACGGCCCCGGCCAAGGATGTTCGTCGAGTTATGTTAAGTTCACCCAGCTTCTTAACTATGGCCCTGTTCAGCTGGCATATTTTGGCTTGTTTTGGCTTATTTTAGTTTGTTTTCTCTCATAGAATATTATTGAATTAGCCAAAATTTATCGGCTTATACACCGGCTGATAATTGTTAGTTAGGAGAAACAAACTTATACCGTAATAATTGTTAGCTGGATGATTGGTAAGATGTTAGCTAGCTTGTAATGACCTCAATTAATTTTTAGCACGTATAAGAACAGTCACAATGCTAGTACTTTCTATCTCCATTTAATTTGTGATATACTACACTTAAAAATTATATTCCTAATGAATAGTTTTCTAGAATTTGAATGAGTTATTCATGTGTAAGAGCATCTCCAAAAGTTTTTTTAGAGTCCATTCATCACTCTCTAAATTATCATTTGGAGAATCGTTTTCATAAAAATCATTTTCTATATCATTTTGGTCTCCAACAATTTTACCTTAAGGGCCCCTTTGGAACGGAGGTGAAACAGAGGAAAAATATAGGATTGAAATCCATAGGAATGAATTTTTTTCCTATGTAACACCTCTGGTGTTATATTAACTAAAACCTGCCATGTCATCATATGCACTGCAAAGCATTTATGATTAGGTCAACTTTGATGTGCATTAACTAAAACAAGTTTATATTTCATAGGTTGATTGTGTTTCTGGAATGTGTTGTCACATGAAATAATAAAACTCTACTTTAAAATGTCATCTCAAATACTTAGTTTATATTCTATGTACTTGAGGTGTAAACCGTGTTTACACTAGTGTCAAGCATAGTGTATAAATCTAAGTCCAACCCTAAAAAAATGATTTCCATGTTTGAAGTTGAATTTAGATTTCAAAGCTTATTCCCAAGTCTTGCAATTCAAATTTAAATTCAAATTGAAATGCTATAAAAATGATTTTTTGAAAGTCAACCTGGTCAACCAAGGGTACTATTAGGTCATTGACCTAAAAATATCCTTGGATGATGTTTGGAACACTAATAACCAACTAATTAAATTAGAAACCAAAGCGAGTTTGAATTCGGTTTTAAAAACCCTTTATTTCAATATCTAGATTTATCCTCTTATCTATAATTTAAAATATAAAAAGAATTTAGAGATACTCTAAAAAGATAGTTTGTAGATATTGTCAAGAGCTACAAAGTTGGTATTCAAAGTTTCTCAAGTTTCTAAAAAGAATTTCAAATGAATTTGAAAATACGTTTTTCCAACATTTGTCCCCTTTTGATTTTAAAACCATAATTCAAAAAATATGCATAATTTGGGAAAACTTTTTATATGAAAAAGGTTTGGTTTGAAAATTTAAACATTTCATAGTTTTGAATATTTTCAAATTTTATTGAAAAATCAAAAGTAATTTCAAATGTTTGTTTCTAGGGTTTTATTCCCCTTTTGAATTTGAATTCATATTTCAAAATCCAAATAGAATTTGAGGAGGCTAGTTAAATAAAAAGTGTAGCTCTTGAAAAGTTATGCAAATGATATTTTTAGAGATTTTTAAGTTCTTATATAAATTTTGGAGTAATTTGTAATTTCAAACGAGTGGCATTTCTGTAATTTGCTTGAACAGCACCGAGACCTATCGTCGGCTGCCATCGCCGGCTTCTCAAGCCGCGCCGCCGTCCACTGCCGCACATGCCACAGCCGCCAGTGTGCTCCTGGACGCGCGAAGCTTCATCGTCGTCGTGTCGCCCGTCCATACCTCGCCCCTGCCCTATAAATAGGTCGGTCGCCGCCTCTTTTCTTCTTCTTTTCCCCCTGCCGCCGCCGCCGACGACCTTGCTCCGCCGCTCTAATTCGTCGCCGTTGATTCACTGCTCTCTAATTTCTTTTGCCAGAAGCTCCACCTTTACCTTGCGCTTCTTCTGAGCCAATTCGTGCCCGCTCTCGCCGTCTGAGCTGCCCGCACGACGTCATCTTCCTCGCGACCAGTCGCCGAGCCACCGCGAGCTTCCTCGCCGTCCACCGCCGCCAAGGTGGAAAACATTTTTCCTTTAACTCTCTTATCATGTTCTCTGTGCTTCGCTGCCCCTCATGCGCACCTTTTCCCATTCGTTGGTGCACAGAACTCGCCGTGACGCAGACCTTGCCGCCGGAGCGCCGCCGCCATCAGCGCCGCCGACTACAGCTCGCCTCAGCCACTCTGAGCTTTCATTAGCGTGCGCATTAGACCCGTGGTGAGCTCCTGCGTCCCTCCATGCCCTCAATTTCATCTCTATTGCGCCGTAGGGTCCGGCCGCCATGGCTCGCCGTCGGCATGGCTTTGCCAGCGCGGCCGCGCGCGTAGCCGTTTGAGCTAGGGGCCAGGAATAGCTTCATCTTCTGGCCCAACGTGTTCGAGTTGATGTCCTGTACCTGCCCGTGCACTCGCCATCGCCGAAAAAGTCTCCGGTGAGAGTTGCCGCCGCGTCGGAGCTCCGCCGTGCCGCCATGGCCGCTGGCGTGGGTGCCGCCGTCGCTCCGCCGCCACGTTAGCTAGCTCAGTTTGCTCGCCGTGTCGGGGCGATCGTGTAGGTGCCAACCCCATGGCCGGAGACCTCGCCGTCGGCGAGAAATCGTCGGTTAACGGCGTCGGCCGGCTTGGTCAGCGCGGGAGCACTGTTTCCTCTTTTCTTTTTCTATTTTCAGAAAATGTTTAAAAATATTTTTTCTTTGGAAAATCATAATAATTCATGTATAGTTCCAAAAATTTTAAAAATTTTTATGTATGTTATTTATGATGTAATCTACCTAAAAAAATATAAAATGCCAAATTTGAATACTTTTTGCATAATTTAAAAATTAGCCCTTTTAATTAAAAAATGGACCTTCAATGATTTTTAATAAATAAAATAATTGACTTTTATTTCTAAAAATTGTTTTGCCATCTATTTAGGCCAAGATCTTTCCAAAATAAAATTTTGAGCTCAATTAGACAACTTTAATTTTTATGCCTTTATTAAATGTTTTTAATTAATTAATTAATCCCTTTAATTAAGTTTAATCATTATAGAAATTGTTTGACTTTGGGATTGATTGATGACCTTAGGTCATTAACCCTAATAACCTTTGGCACTTTAATTAATTATTTGCGCTTACTTGGATCACGTCATTAGGGCTTAATTAACGTTATTTCATGTGTTTAATAACTTTCTTAAATAATGTAGTTAACCCTAATGAACTTAGTAAGTATGTTTTGGGTGGCTTGTAACTTTATCGTGAAGGAAAGTTATACTCAAGCCTTTAATCTGGTTGTGCATCCATCGAGCATCATGTTTACTATTCAATCATGTTGAAGCATATCATTGTATTGTATAGTTTCCGATAACGGAGAGTTTAACGTTGTCGCCCCAGATCCGAAGGAACAGCAGACTCAGGAGATTAGAATTGATCCAAAACTCAAGACCATCTACCCCGACCATCAAGGCAAGCCCCGGATGCATTCAAACCCTATTCTATTTTATAAAAGTTTTATCGCTTCAGTTATGTTATGTTGCATTAAGTAATAGGAGTTGAGTGAAAACCCACCAACTGCATTACCTATCTTACTTCCCTAATTCTTGTTACCTGTTCTAGAAGATGCGTAGTAATTCTTAGCCCTGCTTAATTAATTAAGTGTTCAGAAGTAAAAGAATGAAAAAATGAGTTTGGCTTTATCTATTGAAATCATGATGATAGTTAATAAATTGAGTCCGGACGGCTAACTTACAATGGGAAATGAGTCCCTCTGTAGTGTTTCCGTCTATTGATGCCCTAGGTCCCGTGTCGATGGTGAACTGGTGATATCGAGAAACTAGAAATCCACATGCATGAAGTGGTATACGGTGGGCTAGAGTTCCCACGTATGTCATGGAGTGACTTATAGTGGGCCAGAATCCCCACATATGTCATAGTGTGTTATACTATGGGTTTAAGATCCCATGTATATCGATACACTGGGTCGAAGGGCTCATGTGTATCATGTGGTGATATATGGCTGCAGTTGTTATCCTGGTATATCGGTTCATCTGATATGCTTAGGAGTTAGAGTCTCCTGTATATCAGTGACCTAGGTCCCAGCTGGGTATATGAAAATGGATTCGAATCACCGTTGCTTCTCGGAGAAGAAGACTCGATCGGTGTTCATCATCGTAGTAACAACTTGAATAATGAGTAAAGTTTAAGAAGGAAGTTGGTTGGTAATTTTGATCTTGAGCAAGACAGCTTTTCTTTCTTTCAAGCTTTTCTGCAAAATTTCTTATCTCCTGCAAGCCTTACCTTGTCCCTCTAGCCCGTATTTTCTGAGTCTTCACCCCTTTGTTTCGTCGGGTCAGTCTTGTTGAGTACTTTTGTACTCAGGGTTTGTTGAACCCTTGTTGCAGGTGAGCCTCATAGGCAGGAATGCTTCGCATCCTGCTGCATGACCGTCGTCGAGGAGAGTGACGACGAATATGATATCTCGCTCTTGGGCAGAGCATATAATCAAGGTTGATGTAATAAGTTATATTGTTATTCCACTGCTACTATGGTTTGTAATAATTCAACTTATAATTTATAAGGTTTGAACTAAACGGTTTATAAATTTATGTTATTATAATCCTTTTGCTCTTTTACTCTGATGTATATTATTTGTAATAAACTGTTGTAATACTGCAATGTCTATTTGTAATGATTGATCCTGCTCAGAGAATCGTGGATGATTCGGGATTTACCCGACAGACCTTTTAAGTTTTATGGAACACATTCATGGTTATTTGGAGTCTGTTTAAACAATAATCATGCGTGTGGGCCATAGGATTTAGGAAGTTCTGCCACATCCTAGCCTTTGGATTGTAAGAATTGGTCATAGTAATTCCATGGGAAACTTTCCTTTCCCTTCACTTCCAGGGTAGGAAGACTATAGGAAGAAAACAATCCACCTAGACCTCATGGAAAAATTTCTATGGACAAAAAACAAGGCAAACAATGGATTGATGAAACCAACTTGTGTCTAATCATAAGAGTGGAATAGAATAAGGGCCTGTTTGGTTGGTCCAGAGCTGAACTGATTTCGATTGAAACTTGATGGCAGACCAACAACAGCTGGCTAGTAAATCTGCCAAATTCAACCAGCCGAACAGAGCCAAATTAGCTTTGGGTTCCTTTGTTTTTGACTTTTCATATCATATATCCTATGTTTTTCCTTTTCACATGCTTTACATTCCTACAATCCAAAGGAGGCCTAAAGAGTTATTGTCATTTTCTATATCAAAACTAAGATAGTGTGAAGCCTTTTGATTATACTATTAGCTAATGTTTTTTTCTATACTATACTAGTTTCCTGTAATCAGATAAACCCAGCAATGTTTCTAAAGTCGAAACTTCTACGAAAAAAGTAGAAGTATGAAAAAAAGTTTATTGCATGTAAGTGGGACATAGCCTGTTCACTACTCTACTAAACATTTGGCCCATTTCTAGGTTTTCATGGACCACAAAGAGTCACTTGCTCACTTTGTCTGCTAAATATTGAGTCCATATCCATAGGGCCAATAGTGACATCTAAGACCCGTTTAGAAAGCCGAAGTGACACCTAGGACCTGTTTAAAAATGAAAAAGATTCTGCAAACGCGGAGATGCCTTGGTGGCTGAACGAGCACATCAGCTCGATGCGAACGTGAAAAATCGAATCAAACCGTGATTGGGAGTGAAGTAGTAAACCATAAGTCGGTGACGATGAGTATGTTTGCAACGTGCTTAATTGGTCTGGCAAGTAGGCTGCTAGGCATTGGGATAATGGGATTAGATATAAGTTTTTAAAAAATCTGATTAGATATGCTCGTATTTGTGCTAGACTGCTAGCACACCTTCTTCGGATAGCTCACAGAGTAAAGCGATCCTCTATTGCCAGTCCACCTGCGTTTACAAAGCTGGGTGTCGACGATCGATGCAGCGCAGCACAGGTTCGAATCTGCGAGGTGGAGCTGAGGACGAGTTGAGGGTCTTGCACGGTTCAAAAGTTGAAAATCGCTGGCGATGAGTCGGTGACGAGAATCGACTTGGAGATGACAAAGGGCCTGTTTGGTTTCACATGACTAAATTAAAGTGTCTAAAACTAATAATTAAATTTTAGTCATCTTTGTTTGGTTTTCAGGACTAAAAGTGACTAAATATTATTAAAGTATTTGAATAGAGACTGATTTGTTCCTATTATATATAAAAATTACCTATATTATATGAAAAGATTAGATTTTAATACACTTTAGGAGCTCTTGATGGACTAGTAGAACTAATGTATTTTAGTCTTTCTATTTAAGTTTTTAATAAAAAAATTAAAATTTAGTTCACTTTAGTTTAGTCTATGAAACCAAACGATCCTTGTCTAAGCAAAATGACGAGAGGAGGCGGCGACTCTCCGGTATACGGCAAGTGGAGCTGACACCGTGAATAACGCGGACCACGGGGAAAAGGCTCGGTGCGCGGCTACCTAAAGTGGAGGTCGAACCGCCGGTTGCCCCGGTCATCCGCGGCAGGCACGGCCCGGTCCCTCTCCAGCCGCGGCGCCGGCACCGGCGCCTTGTAGTTGTAGGATTCTCACCAACTCTACGCGACGCCTAGCTCCCAGCTGTGGGGCCCAAAGTGCCCGTAAAATCCTGAATTTCTGATGATTAACTACGACGCCGCTCTCTTTTTAGCGTCATTTATATTCAGCTTAAAGTTAGAAAGATAAGATCATATTTTTATCTTTTGTTTCTTTTATTTAAATTTTATTTAAAAAATGAGAGGCCTCCTAATATTTCGCGCATACTTGGTTGAGATCTAAAATTTATCCTACCAATATTAAGACAAACCAAAACAAGGGTACGTAGCTTAAAAGAACAATTTAGAATAATACTGGGTTGGCTATCAAAATCAAAGTTTGTCAATTTTCTCTTCTACGTAGTTTAAAAGAACTTTCTAAAAACTTGTTAAAATTTTGGCTAAAAATTGGTGGTGCCAATTCTATGGTAATAAATCAATTAATGACCATCAATTTAACATGTCATAGTTTTAGTTTGGCAAAATTTAGAAACCAACCAAGCAGGGTCTTCCTTTATACTATTACTGATGATCCGGGGATGTTTTTCTATTGAGGAATCAGTTAAAAACAGCTCAACTGTCTACGAACTGCTGATCGAACAATCTGACAACCAGGCGAAAAATGGGGAACTAAAAATTTTTCCAGGAAAATTGCTCTTGTAGCTATTATCGGAGTTAGCGACAGTATGTACAGTTCACATGAACACTGATGATCGATCGATCTATCAATATCTAGTCTAGGATCAACAAAACAACGAAGATGACGTGCTTCTAAACCGATCAAAAAACCACGCGCGCTCGACTCGATCGAACGAACGCCGTTGTGGGTGATCACGACTCACGAGCTCTCGATGCCGGCGGCCGGCCGGAGCAGGTCGTACTTGGCCCAGACGGCGTCGAGTGGGCAGGGCCTTCCGGCGTCGAGGCGGTCCCATGGCTTGCCCTTGCCGCTCCAGTGCAGCAGGCTGACGGCGCCGGCGTGCAGGCCGCGGCAGAGGCCGCGGTAGTTGTCCCCGCCGAGGCCGTGCTGGTTCCAGCGGTGGTCCACGGCCGCGATCCGGCCCGCGAAGACGAGCAGGAACGGCGGCAGCGAGCCCAGCTCGTAGATTCGCACGCGCTTCTGCAGCTCCATCCACTCCTCGATCTGCGCCGTGTAGCCCGCGCGGCGCCACCGCGCGAGGTCCAGCACCATGACGCCCGTGTTGAAGTAGCAGGCGCGGCGGCCGGAGAAGGCCGAGGACAGCGCGGGGGACGCCCAGAACCCCGGCGTGAAGTAGGCCGTGAAGTTGGCGCCGCAGTACTCCGGCGCCGCCACGGCCGTCGCCTCGTCGCCCGGGAGCGGGGTCGCGGCGAGCGACGCGATGTCGTCGGTGAGCACGACGTCGGAGTCGAGGTACACGACGCGGCGCACGCAGGGAGGGAGCGTGGAGGCCAGGTAGGACCGCGCGTAGTTGAGCGGGCGGTCCAGCGCGCCCCGGATGGAGGTGGAGATGAGCCCCGCCACGCGGGCCTCGTCGGCGAACGGGTACACCCGGAACGCCAGCGACGGGAACGACGCGCGCACCGTGGCCCTCAGCTCCTCCGCCGTCGCCTTGGAGGACCTGGAGGCGGAGGCGATGAAGTGGAAGTGGATGGACTCCGGGCACGACGCGTGGCGCAGCACGGAGAGCACGGCCGCCATGGTGCCGCGCAGGTACGACGCGTCCAGCGTCATGGCCACGTGCACCGCCGCGTGCGGCGAGCACGCCGCGTCCGCGTCCGACGGACGCAGCGGCGGCGGGCACTGCGCCGCCGCCGAGTTGGTGAAGTGCGGCGCCTCGCGGTACCGCGGCACGGCCGCCGCCGCGGCACCGATGGCGGTGCAGACGAGGATCAGCAGAATCAGAGGAGGAGAGCGCGTCGTCATCTCGGTGAAGTTTGTTGTTCGGGAGCGAGTCTGTGTGAGCGCGGCGAGGCCCGTGTTTATATACGGGTGCGAGCTGAGGACGCGTGTAGGTGTCAAACCTGGGTCAAAGGCTTGCGGGGCTATGACTGACTGAGCAAAAGCGTGCGATCTGAATTCTGAACGCGTCAAGAGGAAAAGCCCAAACAACAAAGGCGATGTGATTAAACTCGTGGTTAAATAAATATCCCGTGTACAGTAAATCTTTGCAAAGTTACAGCTGGTAGTGCTACTTTGCGTGTGCTGTGACGCGCGCCGTGACGGTGAGGTCTGGCATCGCCACCGCGTGAAAGTAATTCAAGGTGCGTTGATAGAGTTAAAGGTAGCGGATCTTATGTTAACGTTATAATTTCAATGGTAATAATATACTTCCGCCTGTGTATCACATGGGTGTCTTGTGTTTTGGGTGAGGTAGCATATAGGGTGGGCAAAATTCACTTCATATGTGGAGGGAGATTATGTTTGTAGATATGGAACTATGGGAGGGAAATGATTGAAAGTACTTTCGCTGCGTACTTTTGGTGATTTTTACTGCGTTGGCTATCAAAATCATCTTAAAGCAAAAGCTCGAAAACAGATTGGGAATAATATAGTGGAGGATCCATGATATATATCCATTAAGATTGTGTGGCTCTCGCTGGGTGACCACACAAATGTGCCAGATTATTTTATTTATTTTGGTGTGGAAAACGAGCTGCTACTAGTTTGGTTTGTGGTGTTCCCTTATTAATCCACCTAGTTAGCGTGGCAAAAAAAAAAAAAAACCGTGCTTTATTTATCTTTTCCACCATAGCCCGTGGTGTTCTCCATTTCATTTCACTACCATCATTGATCATAGTGATTAGTGAAATGAAATCCAGCCCTAAATAGGACGTGGAACCAATGAAGCCATCAAGCATTTGAAGTAATAAATCAATCCCCTCCAGCAAGGCCAGAGAGCAATACTGGTGAGTAACCAAGACTTGCTGTGATTGGAGTATATCTTGAATAATCCGCCGCCGCGGGCCACCGCCGATTCGGAAGTACATGACGACATGCATGTGATGCCCCCACTGCGCTGAAATTGCTCACAGGTTTTTATTCCGGCATCTACAGCAGGATTTTTCATAAACAAATTTTTAAATGATCGTGGGGTTTTGATTTTGTCGGTGAGCGCGATGATTGTTCCCCTGCTGATTGCATGAATCAGTTCACGTGGGGTCCGCGTGGCAGCATGTCGCCACATGGTGGGCATCGTCCCAGCTGGATCGGCAGCTGCCTCGGTGCCGGGGCTCTGCGCTGGCGTGGAGCACCGAGCACAGGCTTTGCAGCACCCTGCAGGCTGCACGGCGGCGGCATCTTCTGCGATTGCGAGCGAGGCTCCGAATCCGCGAGCTCCTCGAACGAGACGAATCGAGTGCGTGGGTGTGGTGATCTCAAAATCAGCCTCGGATCGGGCGGGTTATGCCGCCTGCGACATTTCCGATGCCGGTGAGTGCGCCGCGCCACCTCTGAAATTTTGCGCGAGGAATCAGCCGCGGGAGTCGGCGCGCACACTCGCTCTTTCCTTTGCGGCCTGTTTTCCAGCAAAAATAGTCGCAAACAAATGACAACGTTGATTCGAAACAGACATTTTTTTTTCCTGTAAAAGAGAGCCTTGTTTTGCTCCAAAAGCTAAACGTGTCCTTTAAACGTGGTTAACTGAAAAACTACAAAAAAAGAACTTCAAAACAAGGAAACTATTCTACCTTCAAGAATTTCATTATGTGTAAGTGTAACAGATGGTTATTACTCTCCCCTGGCCTACCCAAAGGGGGTAGAAGCCTCTCGCCACCGTCCCCAAGCGAAGCAGAGATGCACCCACACAATGCTTGTAGATCGAGGTGGAGGGGACGAGACGCTAAGAGAGTGAGGCTGAGAAACAGCACATGAGTGTAGAGTACTACAACTACTACATGACACGAGCATCTTTACTGTGAACCTAGAGAAGCATGCTGCACGCAGCAGGCCAGGCAGCAGCTTGCTTGCTCCCTTTGAAAACCGTCCAGATCTCACGGGAACGATACCTAGGAGTACGAAAAACAGGACGGAAATATCTTAGTAAATGCGTTTTAAGTTGAAGTACAGCAGCATTTTCACGTGTACAGTGTACTCGTAGGGCAGAGTACAGCCTGCACACGTAGAGTACAGGGTCCATTCGTATCTCTCCTTATTATCTGCAGATAGAAAAATGCATAAAAAAAGTCAAAATCTTCGCATTTGTGGAGAACTATGGCCGATCATAGTAGTATGTACCTAACTAACACGGACCTTTAAAATAAATCCATCGACGTTCTCAGTGTCCGAGCCTCTCTTCTTTTTCTTCTTCTTCGGAAATGGTAGTTATGCTTGTGAGAGCGTGCTGCGTCAACTAATTAAAGAATGGTCTGTGGCAGCACCTGATCAGCTGATCCGCTTATTCATGTTCACAATACTTGGGCCTCGTTTAGACTTTAGATCACTTAAAAAGCTAGAAATTTGACTCTCTTTTGATCACATCAAATGTTACGTCGTATGCATGGAGTATTAAATATTGGTAAAATAAATAACTAATTACACAGATTAGTTGTAAATCACGAGACGAATCTTTTAAACCTATTTATATCATGATTGGATAATATTTATTAAATATAAATAAAATGCTACGGTGCTTTCTAGGCAAATTTTTTCACCATCCAAACCAGGCCTCGATGTGTTTGCCTTCATGACATTTATTGATTCTTCTGCGCAGGATACCACCTTCAGCTGACTGCAAGAGGCACTCTAAACAAAAATGAGCTGTACATTTTCGTTTGAGGAGCCAATGCTAAGAGAGTCAACGAGCGAGATTGGACAAAAGAATGGGAAAAAGGTACAAAGCCAAAAAGAAAGAAGTGGTTCAGATAGCACAGCTTGGATCGATCGGTTTTACCCGTCGTCAATCGTTTGGTCCGTTGGCAACGCTCTTTAGTTTGGCTCAACGTGAAAAAAGGCAAGCAAGGAGCAGCAGCCGAAGCGGAGACCTGTAAACGGTGGCACCGTCGTAGTCTGGATGCATTTCCATGTGGCTTGATCCTCCCCGCCGGCGCCGCGCTCACGAACCAATCCAGGAAATATGCCGGATCTTATACAAGTTGCCAAAACCTGGCCACGTGATCCTTGACCTTCGTAGCACCGTGCTCGCGTCGCATCCCCCGCCCCTCTGTCTCCCACGACGGGTGTTGCCATGCGTGCGTTCTCCTACATGATGACTGACTGACCAAGGTCCAATGGCGGCGGATGCGTCAGCTCAGGACTTCGACGACGGGCAGGCAGAGGCAGGTCAATCGGTCTCCGTCTCCCACGGGTAAACAGGCTGCTGCTGCCGGCTTTAGGCCAGCCATTGCCATTGTTAGGTACGGACTACGAACCAAACCCCGCAGCCGCATTGCGGCTCAGTGGCTCTGGTTCGCCGGTCAGGTTCTGCCTAAAAAAAAAAAAAGTTGATCCGAACATGAGAAGCACACGAAAACGACCGTCGAATTCCGCCGTTCCGTTGAGCAGAGCAGGGTTACTTACAGGTAGCGCTGCGGACTACGACTAGCGCACCAGCACCCCTCACCATTCAGCAGATTGACGTTGCGTGCTGTCGTCAAATGGATTGTTTAGTCGACGACCGAAACGGCCATAGTTTGGGGCTGGAGAAATCGGCTACGGTTCCGGGCTTCCAGAGGCCGCGAGATCAAGCGGGTATCGCTGCACCACCGCACCATCGGCATCTTCAGTCTACAGCCGTTGCAGCAGAGTGCAGTGGTCAGGTCAGCCCGTGCCGGTCCGGCGGAAGCGGTGGCGCCTCCACTAATCATTTGCCCACCCCACCACCACTTGACGTTTTAGCGTTCGCGCCCTCGCGTTCCGCTCCATGAAGCTTCTGCTGCTGCTTCGCCTCCTTTTCCGTTCCGCCGCAACTTCAACTTGCCTGCCGATCCTATCCCAGTTCCCAGTCCCCGTCCCCATCTCATCGGATAGTTTCCCCGTCCCCGAAACGCGGCGGGCATTTCCCGGTCCGGCGAGTCGCCACAGGGCATCGTGTCGGCTCGTGTTTTGTCGGCTCCTCCGTCCGCTCAACTGAAAGCAGCGCAAGAAGGGTCTGTCTGCTGCTCTCTGCATGCGACGCGCACATATGCCAAAGGCAAACACGCACTATTATTTCTAGATCCAAGGGATAAGGCAAACCGCACTGTTTCTAGACACAAGGGATCGCAGCCTGAGAGAACGAACCAGAAGCTCAAATTAAGCCTTAGCGTAAAGGCTCCATTTGGAATGGAAGAAATTCTCTGTACTGTGCAGTGTATACGGTATACCTCGGTGCAAACTTTTAGAATCTATCTATTCTGTACAATATACAGTGTACCAACAAGGTTGCACAGCCTGCAAAAGAGCAGCTCTTTCTTCATAGTCACTGATTGATACAAATATTCTCAATCTTCAAAACCATCCCATATTACGTTTCACACTTTCTTACTGAAAGCAGGAGTTGCAAAGAATGACCATTCTGTTTGCTTCAGCAGAGATGCATCATCGTACGTATCTCACTCCCTGCGTGTCAGTCCCTGTGCAAGACCTGCCAGTTATTGCTCAAAAAAAAAAAAAAGTCCCTGTGCAAGTTCAGAATGGCTGGGTGAAGCGACCAGCGAGCAACGGTCCTGTGCTGAACAAGAAATTTGAGGAGGAATTCATATTGCAATCTAGCTCGAGAGCACCCATTTGCTCCAGTCCTAAATTCGTCAACGTCTACCTGGTAAAGATTCTCCTCTTGGTTGCTAACTGATCCCAACAAGATCCTGGCAATCTACGCACAAAACGCGGCGCGGGAGAGTCGAAGAACTCGGTGCGCGAAAGCACTCTGCTCTCCTCTGCTCCTCCCTGCTCGCTTGCATGGAAGGCTCGCATCGCTCCGAGTGTGTTTTGCTTTGGCTCAAACCAGGCCGTTTGATATAGAATGAAGGCACGCGATGAAGAGAAAGCCACGCCACCCGCACCGTGACGACACCTCGCTGGAGCAGGAGGGGTTGGCAGGCGTGGCCGCGGCGGGGCACAGGTCGCTCTCCGCCGTCTCCTCCGAGGCCGCCTCCGCCGTGCTATTCCCCTCCGGAAGGAGATTCAGTGACTTTGCTCAATAAAGTTACAACGTAACTTTCTCTCCATCTTGACCGTCCAAACCAGATCCAAAGGTTGTCCTTGCTCTCAGCTTATGGGGCCATACTGTCAGTCACTTTTGGCTTTTATCACGCTGATTTTTCTCCCTTCGGCTCCATCGGCTCTCTCCGAGTGCTGGCAGGAAGCGGAGCGCTCATGGAGCCCATTCACGCGTGTAGCGGCGCTCTCCCATGATGCGGTGGGCAAGGACGGCACCATGACGAGCACGCTTCCAGCGTACGCGTGCAGGATGAGATGGGCTCGGGATGCACTGAGCGCGCATGGCCAGCGCGGAGGGCGACGAGTCGAGCATATGTGTGGCTAGATGGTGGCGCGGCGAGCTGGCTCCCAGCGCTGCGAGCTTGCATGCGTGGCTGAGGCGGAGGGCGGCGGGACAAGCAGCTGCGCGGAGAGCGACGCGGCGAGCTGGGCGGGCGTGCGCAGAGGCAGCCAGTAGAGGGCGGCGCGGCAAGCTCTCGGGCAGCGCCGCGAGTGTGCGCGGCCGGGGCTCACGCCGGCGCATCGAGCGGGCAGGCCGGTGACGAGACGAGCAGACGCGGGGACGGAGCTCGTGAGGGTGCGATCACGAAGCTCCCTAGGGGACGTCATGGCCGCGCGGCCTGGCGGTTGGCGCCGTGCTTGCGGCCGCATCTTGCCGCGGTGCTGCCGAGCCAATCGCGTAGGACGGCGAGGAGCTGAGGTTGTGCGGGACCTGCGGCATGGCGATTCTCGGGAGGGCTAGCTCGAGTCTTGGGCCAGTATGCGAGGCCGGGTAGGTCTCCTGTTCTGCCGGCCGGCGCGGAGGGCGCGCGGCGCGGCCGGGCACTGGACGACGGGCGGCGCGGCTAGGCACCAGGCAACGAGCAGCGCGGCCAAGGAACGGCGCAGCAGGACGGCAACAGAAAGAAGCGACGCGGCGCGGCAGCAAGGAACTCGTCGCGACTCGCGTGCGCCGGAGTTCTAGCATCGTTCCGGCGTCCGGCTCCCTGAAATTGCATCTGTTAGCACTTGGCGTGGGTTGAAAAGCGAGTATAGTCTCTACAACCACTGTAGCCGTTAGATGGTAGTTGAAGGATGGAGATCGCACGAAAGTTGCAACGTAACGTTGCTGACAAAAGTTACCCAATCCGAGTCCTTCCCCTCCGGCCCTCTCCTTGCCTTCCTCCCGTTCTCGAAGCTCCACCGGCGCCGCTGACTCGCCGTCCCCCATCCGTACTCCCTCTGCCGGCGCGCGCCCACCCGGGACGCGGCGCTCGCGTTCCTGGGCAACGCGCGCCGGTGGGGCGTCCCGCCGGACGACCGGGCGCCCCGACCACCGCGCTCCTGTTCGTCTGCGAGGGGATGGCGGCCGAGGCGTACGAGGTCCGTGCGCCATCTCCAGCCACCGCGGCACCAGGCTCCTCCCTGCTCCCTCTCCTACTCCTCATGAGCGGCGTGGCGGACATGACGTTGTTGTGCGCCGCGCGCCAAAGGAAAGGTGCTCCCGCCCTGTCTTTGCGGTAGAGAAGGCTGAAACCGGCTGCAATCCTTCCATCTTGCTTGGACGGTGGATCTTGCAGGGAAACTAACTTAGGAAAGTCACTGATTTATAGCCGCCGGCCAGTCCCCGCCCAGCCAATTCCGTGAAAACTACAGTACTTTGTTAGGCGATTGAGATGCGGAACCTCTCACGATCGATTCGTGGGCTCTGCTGCAGAGTCAACCCCGCGCCGCCTCGCTGGTGGCCTCCAGGGCTTGTGCGACGAGATGCTCCACTCTTGAATCTTCTCTGCAGGTCTATTATATTCTCCTTCCGAACAATGCCCCTTGTGATGAAATTTGTTGATGAATTTTTGGATCTGGAATCGGATGAACTTTTTTCTTTTAAAAAAGTTATTATTCGGAAAATGAGCATGCTTTTCCAGTGGGGGCCCTTATTGGTAACCACTTGGTCCATAGGTAACTTAACTGGGACCTGCAAGAAGTTTTCATGTCAACTTTTGCAGGAGGGAATATAAATCTCTTCTAGTATGTTTTTATACTCATCTATATCTGCTACACTTACTGGTCATGGCCTAGAAAAATGGTACTTGTATTTGTTGAGTTTTAAAGTAGATGTATTACTGGAATCAGGGCTGTAAATTTGCAAATCATTTTCAATTTTCGCATTATTTAATCCCGACAGGTTATGCTGTGATAGCATACTGTACATTTTATTTGAGTCCGGTGCTAAGATTGACCTTTATGTTCTTTTATTACAGACCCTGCAACAACAGGCCCATCACGTTGGCCTAGGCGACTGCCAAATGCATGGATACAGAAAAGATGGAGACCAAATGCACGGATACAGAAAATATTGAAACCAAATGCATGGATGTAGAAAAAATGAAGACGACAACAGAAAAGGTTGAGAATAGTTGGTACCTGGAATCAGGATATCCAAAGATCAGCCACCGTGATGGTGCCATATACAGAAATTGGCTTATTAAGAATGAATGGGAAGAGGTTGATATTACTAACCGTAATGAAAGTAAGTGGTCCAATGGCAGAATCTCTCTTAGTTTTTTTTCTTTCTCTTTATCCATATTCTCGAATTTATCTGAATGGCTTATGTTTTCTGAATTTCGGAAAAGCATGTTTAAGACAACACACGACGGTTTTGCAAAACATTTGGCATTTTCCAATGGAAAGTTACATACATTGAGTTTTTTAAAGAATAGATTGCCCCTATTTCATTTCAACTTGCAACAAAAGTACAAAACATATAAGGTATGGATCAGTTTCAGCGTATTAAAAGTCCAAGTGACCCCTTCCCAAAAGGGTGAAGCACCTATATCAGGACAACAGAACAGATTTGGATTCATGGTTTTGTACTTAAAATCAATGGTGTTTTCCATAAAACCTTGTCGCGCAAGTGATATCTAGAGATCCAAGAAGCTAACATGCACAAATTAAGATTCCTTAAATCTGGAATACCTAGCCCGCCATACTCCTTCATATGAATCATCAATGGCAAGTTTGCTAAACGATATCTGCTTTCCTCGTTATTATACCAGAAAAACTGTATCATTAGAAGTTAATGACCTCCACAGCCCGCTTGGAGAATTTTATAAGACAGTTAATTGACAATATTCTTTAGACAGTTGTTCTCTACCACTCATCACAAATAAAGCAAGAAAAATAATTGTTTCTTCTTTTTATAGTATAAATATAATATTTTATCTACTGTATCAACTAACATCTCTTATCTTTAGTGAAGCCCTGTTGGAGCCAATGATGTTCTCAGAGCCAACAGAAAATTGCTCTTATTATCTTGAACAATGCAATCTCCATAGTCCCACAGACATGTTGCAATTTATGTCGCTGACGCTGATCCACGCTCCTGTAAGCAATGGCTCAATGCAGTTATATGGATATGTTGCAGTACGGGATGAAAGGGATTGGATGCTTAATTATGTTTTCAACCATAGCAGGGATGATCCCATCGTCGTGCAGCAGGTGCACTTCTATACTTATCTGCAATCATTTTTAGTTAGTCGTGTGCTTTTCTTAGAGTAGCAATCCTAATCCTGTCACACACATACAAGAAATGAGTTTTAGCCTACATACTCCTTTTGTCGCTTGTTACAATTACTATCTCTATCAGTCATCAGATCATATAATATAACTTGGGATAGTGGATTGAGGACATGGAATAGAGAATGGAATATTGTGTTAATTGTACCTTGGTTTCGGCATTTGAATAATAGATAGATTGATCGTTTTTAACATATATAAGCTTAGGCAGTTGCTGTGGGATGACGGGCCCTGGTTAGAGGAAGGGGTTGACGCAAAGTGTAACATGGGATGTTGTTGAACGTGGCCCTGGACCTCAACAGCGCTGTTTGATGGCGGACACACCATGGAGGCAGGAACTGGTTGCGTTCCTGGTTACAAGCAGTCATATGTACAGGCTGTGTACACCTGCTTGTTCAAGACTCCAAACCATGCTAACTCAAATTCCTAACAATCCCAAACTGACACGATATCTCCTAACTGAATGCTCTCAAGGCGACTCTAAACCTTTCCCGAGTCTTCTGACCGTTCTGAACTATTGGCCACTTTCTGCCGCACCAAGGCTTTCTTCCCCTTGTGACGCTGCAGACTTTGTATATGACGTGAATATTTACCCTTTTTATATAAAAAGATCTCACAGCTGTTGTACAAGGATTCGTAATTCTATTTGGCTGCTGCAGTAAGATGATGCATTATGTACTTCCACCCATGCTCGTTATTTGCTATAAACTTGATTTCAACACTATCCTTTGCTTCATATGGATATGAAATGTATGGACAATTGGACAGAATAATCCAAGTACATCAAATATATTATCCCTTCAAATTATGAAATATCATTTGGACTATTTGATTTTGTTGTGTAATTTCGTAGAATGGCGACTCCACATTGAGGATATTTTGTGGTTATGCCAATGGTTTGGTGAATTTGGTGTATGGAAATACACCAATTCTCCGAGAGTCTTGTATAAAGCTGAGATTTTTATGGCTTTTGATAGCATGTGAATTTTATGTGCAGAATGCATATTTTGAACTCGTAGTGTAGATTTCTTACAGCAAGTCTTATTATTTTTTTTAAACATAATGATTTTCTCATGTAGCATTTTGTAGAATTGTAGTTATTTTGTTTACTTACAGGTAACACTCATTAGTTTTTTTTTTTTGTTGTTGTTGGAAACTGGTCGTACACAGTATCTAGCTTGATATATTTAGTTTATTGAAACATGAGCATTTTGATTGTAAAGTTACTAAATAACAACAACAATAATTCTACAGGGTTCTAGCATTGAAATGACGGGCCCGAAGAGAGGTATCGAAATGTATCCCCCCATTCTAATAGAGTATGATCTAAGGATCAAGAATGGAGGGTTGGAGGAAGATGATATGGAGCTGATGGAGCTATGGACTGTTACCTTTGAACACCAGTCAAACATCGCATTTATGGCAATTATTATGGCACGGTTGACATATCTTTAGCATTTGTCGAGTATGCCGTGGAGGCCACAATAGAAATTGTCATATCAGACGCAGAGAGAGACGCACAGAGAGGTTTGAGTTTGTCTCTGGGTTCCCTTGTTGATATTGCGGGGGAGTATGAAGAAATCCAGCTTTTTCAGGGCACTATTGACCAGTTGTCTCTACGGCGTTTTGTGGTTGCTGTCACCATGGATACAGAGATGATTTTGAACTTGAAGGTGGATAACAATGGTGCTGAACGTTGTCTTTCCTTTAAAGCAAAGCAACATGGAAGTGACAGACAATCGATGAAGTTTGAGCTCTGTCCTATTGCAGTGAAGGTGACATGGTCAGCTATTTATGATGGTTAACCTGATTGTTGGTAGGGCTCCCCGCTTTGGCTTCTGATTTAGAGAAGTGTCTCTAGTGGAGCTAGAGCTGTAATGAAAAAAGTTTGACAAAACAGCTTTTAGTTACAGTTTTACAATAATTTGTATTAGGTTTGTGAGGAGCCGGCTCTAATTTCTCTCTGAAAAATATGGCTCCGGTTCCTTGGGGCTCCCTGCAAGTAGCCATTTTTTTAGATGCCCTTTTGGTAGGGTTCCTTATAAGAAACTAAGTCGCAGCCTTGCTAAACGGTACATTGTTGCTGAGCCTAGATGGATGTGTGTGTGCTTAATTCCATACTAAACGCTAAATTCTTGTTGATTGAATGCTTGATCATCTGCCATTTGCGAGGAAGATTTTATATATAAACAGCTTATATGATCATCTTTGAAAGAAGAACGCTGCAGCAGCAAAGAGTAAAATCACAACTGGCACTTCAAGCAACGTTCACATCTCAATACCAATTACCAGTTAGGGGGGCAAAGGAAAACATTCGAAGAATTTACTCTTTGCTGCCAGAGCATCATATCTGAACTGAACCCAACAGTCCTTTTTCACAGAGAAATTACTCAGATTTTCCGCGGCGAGTGACATCTTCTCTCATACGAGACTCAACTGGCCATTTGACATTATATATTTTTTGTAATATAAAAAAAATTTGGTTTGGTGATTCAGCCCATTGGCCATCTTGGCTTGGTGTTCATGTTGGGTTCGACCTAGGCACTACTGCGTGATCGGTCGAGATGCTCTGCCTGGAGTTCGAGGGTCCGTCCTTCTGCTACTGCCGCCGGTCCAAGGCTGCACAGCACAGCACAGCTGCTGCTGCTGCCTGTCTGAAGAGTGAAGACGACGGCGGCGGCAGCCGGCAGCAGCAGTTCTCAAATCTCAACAGCGACTAGCTGCTGCATAGAGACATGTACAAAGGTCTCTGGATAGTTGAATTGCATTGTACAAAGGTCTCTGGATAGTTGAATTGCATAGTTGAAGAATCTAACCTTACCTTCCTCATTGGTGCGTGCATATCTGGCGGTACAATGCGCAATGGCGCACGCACACGCGGGTCAAAAAAAGGAAAAGGGACCGCATCGAGCATATACGAAGCGTGGAGCGATCCAAATCTGAATTTATATGCAGTTAACACCTTGCATGTATTACAATAAAAAAAACACCTTGCATTTATTTATTTGGACCTGTATTTTCACTGATTATCGACAGGCACATCACTTACATGTTCTACTAGAATGGAAGCAGTCTCTTGTCGATGTACTACAATATCTTAACCTCTCTGAATTATGTCACATTTAATTAGTCACGAGAGGATTGACCCATGCCGGTGTACAAAATAGCAAATCGAGAGGATTCATGGTACCATGGTATAAAGTGATTATTTCTTGCTAGTTTTTAAGAATGCTTCTCACAGAATCTTGTTACTCTACATTTGCACTATTGCAGGTTAGTGGCGGCAAATAACAAACCATATCAAGACCTTGAAAGGCTCAAGTATAGTAGTACAATGGGACACACTGTCTAGATGAAGTCATCATCGATAGATAATAATATGTTTTGAGTTTAATACCACTCATGAATCGATTACAAATTTTAATTATGTCCTTGTAACTGAGCATGTGTTATGTTTCTAGGATGATGCTAATTCAGATCTCCATTTGTTTGATTTGCCTTCAGAGTATTCAGGCTGTGTAGTTGCGCCCATGAAGCCTCTCTTTCGCCTCCTTTCCGCAACTTGCTTGCCGATCCTATCCCCCGCTCTCCTCAACAGAAGCCGTAACGCGGCGGGGCTTTTAATTTCCTTTTCAACGCAGACCCTTGATGAGAGCGTTGTAGGAGAAAACATCAGGTGTCCTCTTGTTTGTCGTCACAGAGACCCTTGATTAGCTGGTTGAGGGTAATGGCCTGCACCCTCCATCCCGTCTTGATGATCTGGCCAAAGGCAGCAAAAGAAAACAGTACAGAAGCAACGGATGAGGATGCCGAAGGTGCAAATATTGGCGGCCACCCTGTTGACGCCAACCCGTGCCATGGTATTGAAAAGGGACACGGCGAGCCAAGCGCTGTGACGCAGCGACGACGGTGAGGACACGGTTGAAGGCGTGCACCGAGGCGGGCCTGGCCTCAGGAAGCAATTCATCGAACAGGTTGAGCGCGTCCTCTTGGCCGAGGCTTCCGGAGCGATGCCGCTCGACGATGATCCTCTCCAGCTCCACGCACGTGCGGCGGCCGTGCCTCGCCTCGCCCCGCGCAACATGCCTGGTTTAGTGGGAGGAGTCGGGAGAGGTAGAATGCATGGGCCGGACTTGGACGGGGTTGGCGCCGGCGGCGCACCTGTGCGCCCAACGAGAGGAACAAGGCGCAAGGAGGTGCAATGTCCTCGAAGCAGGGCACCTCGATCTCCTCGACGCAGTGCTGGAGGAGTAAGCGGAGGAGGAGTAGATGCGGTGGCCGGTGGCCGTGCAACCTGGAACTGGAAGCAGCGGCGGTCGGCGGGGAGGGTCAAGCAAGCCGGAGCCTGAGCCTGAACTCCTGACGAAGAGCCTAGATTGACTAGTCAATTACTGAAGAGGTGGTCGTGGGCCATGGCTGGGCCTAATGCCATTTCATCATTCTTGGCTCATAGACATACTACACAGTTTCAGCCTGAACAAGGTTGTTAAAATTTGTTGGCCAAATATTTGGGCTCAAAGGTCTCATAGTTAGCCATCTACTACTGTACTTCATCATACTGAAAGGAGTTGCAAAGAACGACCGTTCTGTTTGCTTCAGCAGAGAGACGCATCGTATCTGCCTTCAGCTTTTTCTCTTTGTTTCATATGTTCCCTCCGTTCACTTTGCTTCAGCAGAGAAGCATCGTATCTCCCTTCGTGTCCCCTTGCAAGATCAAAATGGCTGGGTGCAGAAAGCAATGGTCCTACCTATGCTGAAGAAGGTACGGTTTCATGAACAACGTAATTGCAACTTGCAGGCTTGCACACACGAATTTGGACACCGACTTCCATTGAATCTTCAGACTCCCAGTCAGCAACACAGGCATGCAAACAGCAACGCTTGGCATCACCAGCAGTTCGGCCACCAAAACGCTTAAATTCTCAAGAATCCCTGGGTTAGAAATTTCTCTAGGACAGTACGAGACAGTACGAGTCAGGAGAAACCCTTACATACTGAAATTTCTCGCCTAAATGGGGTACAAACTTCAGATGCAAGTGGAAGATGACTTCCCAATAAATTATACATCATGTTCACCTCCAGAGAGTAAAAAACCATCAAAACTAGACAGTAATAATTGCACCATATTCCTCCTAATACTCTGTAAGGTGTTGCGAAACACAGATACTTATCTAGACTTAAATACATATATTCTATGTACACTTCATGCAAATACAATAATAACTTACGCAACATTCAGCACCATGCTATACTACAGACCCAACACTGAAACATTCTTGCAGTTCATAGGCCAATATGCCACCATCACAATGTCAAGCTATCAACGACTTTGAAATGCCTGGAGGATTGCATTCCCACAATTCCAAGTGCCAACCATGACGAACAGGCCAACAACTTTAAAATGCAAGGAGGCTTGCTATCACTAGAATTCCAATCATGAAGAGCAGGGCCTTCAGGTAGATATCTGCCTGCTGCTGTTGGCCCAATGGTGCTTGTCGGTGGACGCCATGGGCGTGTCCCATATGCCCGCCATGGAATCCATGCCCATGGCCATACCCATAGTGGAACCCAGCAGGCTGGGCATAAGCAGCAGCATCTGGAAACCCATGAACTTGGAAGCTAAGCATAGGGAATAGTCCCCCGAAAGCAGCTGAGAATGCATAATTCCCCCACCGTGCATTTGCCAAAGGGACTCCTGTGCCCATGAACCATGGATTCGCATTTGCATTGGCATTGGCAAAGTTGTTAGCATCGGCCTGGGGGGCTGTGGCAGGCCTCTGGCCAGTTGGGCGGTGAGGAATCTCACCCTCGGGCATGTTCTTTGACCTTGGGTCAACACGATCCTTACCACGTCCATAAAGGGGAACAAGCTTGTCTTCCTCCACAAGGGCCTTGCACACTGGGCACTCTGGCGAATGTGCATGGACGTGCAGCCACCGGTAAAGGCATGGCCAGCAGAAGAGGTGGCCGCAAAGAGTCACTATTGGCTCTTGAGGCAGCTCAAAGCATATGTTGCACTCAAAGCTACCCCCAGCTGCATCGCTGCTGCTGCCACCGCTAGTGGATGCACCGACATTGGCTGACATTTTGCAATTTGTTGGGGGTGAACTAACCTGTAATTACCAAAGAATACACAATCACCAACACTGCTATAAATTTAAATGACTGAAAAAACTGAAAGTAGTGAAAACCAACATCCAACAAGTATGAAATTATATAGCTAGAAAGGGCATCCAAATTTTCTACTCAGAATAATGAAAGCCACAAAAAAGGGTCCGCGTTTAGGGGAAGAGCAAAAATCCGATGGACTTAAAATGGAATCAAGCCATAAACCAACAAATCTAAAAACAAGAAAGGTCCCCCCACAGGGGTGGAGATTGGTTAAGACCAAGCTGGGCCCTTCTCAATGCGATCTCCACTAATCCTATGGTCAAGCTCTGCCACTGGTTCCCCAGTTAGTTCTGAATAAAAATGGCAGCTGCAGCAACAACATTTTAGAATTTTATTTCTGACATCGGGATTCTCTTGTATATGCACAATCCGACAGTTTCAGGATGCAAGTTATATGACCTTCTGGTATCCTAAACCACAGGAACAAGTCTTGGAAAGTAATTTCCAACAAAAGAGTTACGATAACTCAATTAACATAAAGGGATATTTCTAAACTCCCACTGTATTCTTGTCTGAAGCTTCACGCCAAAGTTTAGAAGAAAATGTTACTGACGGAAACTAATCGAATTCCAGCCCAGGGGGCGGGGGGACATAACCAGCCGATAATCTTTGCAAAACAATCGAAGTTAATAGGCACGATACATGCATATACACATGTAATTAGGTCAGATCCGAATACAAATAGCAAGTTAGGGTTTGGATGCTCGGTGCCGCCATGCAGGAAGGGAAGGCAAGGGGGTAGGCGTACCTGGGGGTGCTCGTCGCTGGCGAAGAAAACTTGGGCGCCTGGCGTAGGCGGCAGGGCTCGAAGAAGACCGGGGCGTAGTCGTCGTCGTCGCCGACGGAGAGGGAGAGAGAGCGCGGGCACGCGGCGGGAGCCTGGAGGTAACGGCAGAAGGAAAAGACAGCGATGCTGACCGGGATTAAATTTGCGTGGACCCGGATTTTAATTCTCTCTCTGTCCAATGGACTTTCTTAATTTTGACGGACGATACGCGGCATTTTTTTAAAAAAATATATACGGTAGAATATTTTAGTTAAAAAAATTAGTGAGTGCGATTCCACGAAACAGTGGGCATCCACGGTGAGTTCACGACTCATGTTCATGTGTAATTGTGTATGCATCCAACGTATAAACGAATTATAAGTTTTCTTTCCAAATGCCTCGGAGACTACAACGGGTCAGACTCGTCTCGTTATCAGCATTTTATACATGTTTGCAATCGATGGATTTTACGGGAATTTCATAGCAATTGTTAATCATATTTTTTTAAAAAAAATAAAAATAAAAAATATTCTACATTACAAATGTAACCCTAAGAGTAGTTTGGTGTGCGAGAACGTGGTTAAGAACAGGAAGAGAGGACGATACTCTCCATGCAAATATATTAAATATATAAGAGAGAAAACATTTAAATGTTGCGGCAATTCACACCAAATTAACTTGTTGGCGCCGGACGCACCCACAGACCGCCTTCGTGGGGTGTTTGATCGTGTAAAGGTTGGCTACTGTGCTGTTCATGACTGTACTCTTGTAGACGTCGCGTGGTCATTGCCTCCTTGGAAGGAATAAGCATATGCATGTTGCTTGCCACATCAGCTACGCACTGGATCACAGTAGGAGAACGCATTCTGATGCCTCTCAGTTCTAATATTACTTTGTTAGTAACATGTGTGGAGCAGGAATTGAAGGTCGATTGCTTTGGACTCTAATATGATCCCTACAGGATGAGGATTAATAAGAAAGAGAGAGAAGAGAGAATATGGCATTTGCGTTTCGTCCCAAACTTCTACTCTTTTGTTTAGTCTAGACTATTATTCTCGCCGTTTTCTTTCAACTTTCATCATCTTCATCCTCCTTCTAAAGAACCGGGTGAAAGGTGCATTGATCATTCGAGTAGGTGAGCTTTAGGAGACAACATTAATTGAGAAAATATGTAGCGCAACTAATGTTCTGTACCAACATGAACAAGTTAAGATCACTGTGCTCTAAGTTTTTTTTTCCCCTAATCAAACATCAATAGTAGCCATTTTTTTCCCCTTGACGGCTTGACATGTCTTACCATTACTATTTTCCTTAACGTGCCTTACCATTATCATTTATTGGTACCAAATTATAGGTCAGTTGTCCTAAATCCAATTCCTCCTTTTTTTAAAAAAGTCTTTTTAGAAAGGGACTGGATTTCATTCAACTAACACCCCTTTTACATAAGATAATATTATATTGAAGCACACTACTAGGCCCTTAAACTTCATCTTCCTCGTATCCAGCTGCGTACACCTATTCAGAAAGCTCCATCGCGACCATGGAAGTACACCAGATCTGGATTCAAGAACCACAATCCCAACCAACTGAAGATTCGACAAACATGAAGACTGCAAAAGAGATGCATTATGCTCAACCATTGTAGGGAGTAAAGGGCGCCGAGAGCACATTGGCCATGTCTTCAGAAGGTTGAATTGAATATCAGATCCGACGTCGTTAGCATCACCACCAGCAATCGAAAGGGCAAATCCGCTGCTGCCTGTGGCATTACTGGCGGCCGAAAAAATAATCTCGTCGAAGGGGAAAAACAGATTCAATCCCTCCTCAAGAAGGATTATGCCAACATACCTTGACCTCAGGAGCATGCCATCACCGGAGATGACGACACATCCAACATCTCTACAATATTAAATTATCTATGAAATATATATTGATAGCAATTTTTTTGAAACGAGATAGCAAATTTATTTGGAATTGTAGATGCTAATATCTCTTTTAATAAAATATATTCAAATTTAAAAGTTGTCTTAGGACTAGACTATAACTCTTATAAAGCTAATACCCACTACCTATTTCTCTAGCCTCTCCTTAAACCACGTCATCAAAGATCCCACCACCACAAGTTCCTTAATCACATATTCCAATTCCTAGTGCCGCAAATAGCCAGTGTGTTTTCTCCACCACAAGATAATCATGCGTGCTCCTCCATCCTCATGCAATTAAGTCTTGTCCTTCGGTGATTGGTTTCCCTCTTTCGTCTCAGATTCCCCAGCCACAAGCTATTGTGGCAATATTCCAATTCGCTGGCAAGTCCCTCCTCCTGCATGTTTTCTCCTTCATCTCTAAATATATTACCTAAACTAACTTCAAACTATCATTCAAATCATGACCTCAAATTTCCGCAACAACGCGCGGGGAATTCACCTAGTTTATTAGATGGACAAGTAATAAGAAGTCATGGCAAGTCGGCTTGCCAAACTCACAAAAACACACATAAAAGAACAAAAAGAATTTCTTCACTTTCGTATAGCTGCCCCTTTTCCTTTTTTTTTGCTTTTTTGGCTGTCGTACTTTTCTTGTTTTTCTTTCAAATAAATTAGATCAGCAAAGCTTTTATTCAGTCTTGCAGTACGTGTTGCGCTGTGGCAGACTGACAGTGGCACGCCAATGAGGATTGAAGGATACGGTGTACTCCATAGATGTTTTGCATGTCATGGAGGAGCATCTTGGGCTCCTTGAAAACCTCAGCGTGCGTAGCATATCCTGTCGTTGAATCATGAACCGAGTTCCCACTTCCCAGTCACTGTATTCACTAGGTCGAAGCAATCACAGATTACAACAACGTGCTACGGCAAACTAAGCACCGTCGTAAGAGGTTTAACTAGCTTGTCGACAGTACAAGTGTACAACACTCAACCGACGTAGGAGAGAACACACTAATTACTCAGGAAATGAACAACCTAACTAACTTGTGTTGGCGCCGGGCGCACCCACCGGACAGCTTCATCAGGCCGACCCACTGGACAGCTTCATCAGCTCCGCCTCCATGTGTGTTTGTCTGTTTGATCGTGCGAGGATGGATGCGGCGTTTTGCGTTGTTGTAGACGTCGGGGCGCCACTCCTCGCCTCCTTGGCGGGAATAAGCATGCTTTTAAGTAGCCATTAGCTGGCATTTCACTCCCTCGTAGTAGGAGAGTGAATCCTGGTGCCTCTCAATTCTAATATTTGTTAACACTAAGATGTGCGGAGACAAAGAACTTGAAGGTCTCAGGTGTTTTGGACTACATTAGAACAATATAATCTCTATCAGATGAAGATTAGTAAGAACGATGCACATTTGCATTTCATCCTAAAAATCTACTCTTTTTATTTAGTCTCCCCCAATCTTACCGCTTTCTTCTACTCTCATCGTTTTCATCCTCCTTCCTTATAAAGAACCGGGTGAAAGAGCATTCATGAGTACTCCCTCTGTTGGCATTCTAGAAATTTTAAAACAAATTAAAGGATAGCATAAAAGATGCATTTACCCTCATTTTATTTCCTAGTCAAATGCTGTCATCAATATGATTGATGGTGATTGTTGATAACTGGAGAATATTTAATGCAAAACTGGTGTTTGACCTCTAAAATGCATTATATTTAGGGACAAATTATGAATGTTAGAATGCACTATATTGACGGAGGGAGTAGGTGAGCTATTGGAGACAACAATAACTGAGAAGATATATAACACAACTTATGTGTCTGTAGCAACATAACAAACTTTTTTTCATTACCATGCCTTACCATGCATCGGTACCAAATTATAGGTCACTTGTCTTAAATTCATTTCCCCTAACTTTGGATCTCTCCGAGACATCAATTTAGCTTCATTAAATTATCTAGGAAATATATCTTGATAGCAAATTTGTTTGGACTTGTGGATGTTAATATAGCTTTTAAAGAAAACACAGTCATAATTAAAGAAGTTTGATTTAAGACACGGCTTCGAATACAAAACTACCTTGTATTTAGGAGCATGATATTAAAATTGTTGAAGAAAGCCAACAAATACACTGTTGTTTAACAACTCGGAAAACTCATTGATTTAGCAATATTTTTTAAGAACTATCAGGGATGCTCTAAGTATTGGGTCTTGTTGAAGCATGTTTTCTTTTTTAATGGGTCATGAAGCATGATTAGTTCTCGCTCTAGGAGACACGTCGGAGCCAGGCAACAACGATATAGGAGCTCAATTTTCATCGCTTAGGATCGGATCAACCTACCTGCCATGATTTCCTAGGTAAGGGAATCAACCATCCCGCTCTTATTCAGTCAAAAAAAAAACATCCAGCTCTTATTGGTATAATGGAGACAACACTTTTGTTCTATAGTCATTTATTTTGTACATTTTTTCTTAGGTTGTTCTGCTGATGGTGAGAGAAAAATATTTTGCTTTTGTCTAGTCCCATTTATGTCTACAACAACATCTCTTGTTATAAATAGTTTAAATTTTGCATATTGTAGTAAAAAAACTAAATAACTTATTTATATTCATCAACGAATTATATAATTGATCCAATATTTATAAAAGGATATCATAAGTTATACTAATCTTTTTACTGCTTAGTAGTATTCTTTTGTCTAATTAAGGACCTACCAAAGGGTCTTCTTTAATCTTTACGGTTGTTACTAGATAAAGAAAATTGTGAGAATGTTAGGAGATCGGTATACTCCGAGATGTTTTGCATGTTAGGAGTAGCATCTTAGGATCCTTGAGAAAACTCACCGTGCGTAGCACAACCTGTCGTTGAATTATGAACCAAGTTCCCACTTACTACCAGTCATCGTATTCACTAGGTCCAACAATCTCAGATTACAAAAACACGCTATGGCAAACCAAGCGCTGTAGGCCGTAGCCCGTAGCCCGTATGAGGTTTTACTGGTCAACGATACAACACCGAGAACCTTCCCAGGAACGAACATGCATGTTGCGAGGGTCTTGCCTCCTTCAAGGAATAAGCATGCATGTTGCTTGCCATCAGCTAGCGCTCACTGGATTCATAGTAGGAGAATGAATCCTGATGCCTCTCAATTCTAATCTGTCAATAAGATGTGTGGAGATAGAGAAACTGGAAGTCGGTTGATTTGGACTGCAGTATACAGTAACTTCTACCGGATGAAGATCAATAAGAAAGAAAAATGGAGAGAAAAATACGGCTTTCTTCTTTCGCCTTCATCCTCCTTATAAAGAGCCGGGTGTGTGCATCCACGATTCCAGTAGGTAAGCTCTTGAAGACAGCAATAACTGAGGAGATATAGCACAACTAATGTGTCTGTACCAACATAAACAAGTTAAAGTTTCCCCCCTAATAATCAAACATCAATAGTATTTTTTTTCCGTTAACATGCCTTGCCATGTATCGGCAGCACCAAATGTAGATCACTTGTCCTAATGAGTTCCCCTAAATTTGACCAAATTATAGAAAAAATACACCACCATTTCTGTGACATCAAATTAATTTCATTAAATATCTATGAAATACATGTTGATAGCAAATTTATTTGTACCTGTAGATATTAATACAGTTTAAATTAGAAAAGTTTGATCTAGGACAAAACTTGTAGGATGGATCGACTATTTTTTAGATGGCCAAGTAATAAGACAAGTCATGGCAAGTCCAGGCTTGCCAAAATCACAACAAAACACACACATATAAAAGAACAGAGAAATGATTTCTTCACTTCCGTATATATAGGTGCCTCCTTTTTTTTTTGCTATCTTGTACTTTCCTTGTTTTCCATTCAAATAAGTTAGCTCAGCAAAGCTTTTGTTCGACTTCTTGAGAAAAAAAAATACTTGGCAACAGACTATTAGGACACTGGCTAACAAACAGAGCTGCTAGTACACTGGAGATGACGATTTGCTGTTAGGATCCTCTGCAACTGTAAGCCCTCCAATGAATCCTGGACACCGGCGCCACCAGCATGGCCCGCGAATAAGGATTGAAGGATATGGTGTACTCCGAGTAGTTTTGCATATCATGGAGAGGAGCGTCTTGGGATCCTTGAAAACCTCACCGAGCGTAGCATATCCTGTCGTTGAATCAGGAACCAAGTTCCCCACTTCGCAGTCATCGTGTTCACTAGGCCGAAGAAATCTCAGATTACAACAACGTGCTATGGCAAACTAAGCGCCGTAGGAGGTTTAACTTGTCGTCTTGTCGACAGTGCAACACTGAACATTCATAGGAATGAACAAGCTAATTCCTCAAGAAATAGAAGAAGCTCTAATTAACTTGTTGGCGCCGGGCGCACCCACCGGACGGCTTGATCAGCTCCGCCTGCATGTGTGTTTGACCGTGCAGAGAACGTCGCGAGTCGACTCCTTGCCTGCTTGGCAGGAATAAGCTTGCATGTTGCTTGCCGGCCATCAGATGGAGATTCATAAGAACGATGCACATTTCCATTTCGTCCCAAAAATTTACTCTCTGATTTAGTCTCCCCTATCTTGCCGCTTTCTTCTACTTTCATCGCTTTTATCCTCCTTCCTTATAAAGAACCTACTTTCATCGCTTTCATCCTCCTTCCTTATATTGATCTAGGTGAAAGCATCCACGATATGAGTAGGTGAGTTTTGGGAGACAACAATAACTGAGAAGAACTAATGTGTCTGTAACTGAGAAGATATGGCTTGTACCAACATGAACAAGTTGAGGTCACTGTGCACAAAGTTTTTTCTCCTAATCAAACATCAATATTAGCCTTTTTTCCTTAACATGTCTTACCATTACCATGTATCGGTACCAAATTATAGGTCACTTGTCCTAAATCTAGTTCCCCTACTTTTGACCAAAATGTAGAAAAACACACCAACATCTTTATAAATTTGCTTGGAGGTAACGGCAGAAGGAAAAGACAACGATGATGACCGGGAATAAATTTTCATGGACCCGGATTTAATTCTCTCTGTGTCCAATGGACTCTTAATTTCGACGGACTATACGCGGCGTTTTTTTTAAAAAGTATATATATATATATATAATATACGGTAGAATACGTGTATGGTTATTTTACTTAAAAAATAGTGAGTACGATTCCACGAAACGATGGGCATCCACGGTGAGTTCACGACTTTTCATGTATAAGTTTTCAGAAACTGCCTCGGAGGCTACAGCGGGTCAGACTCGTCTCGTTAACAGCATTTTAGACCTGTTTTGCAATCGATGGATTTTATGGGAATTTTATAGCAATTGTTAATAATTTTTAAAAAAACCATTAAAACAAAAAAAATATTCTACGTTACAAATGTACCCTAAGGCTTTATTTAGATGTTCATATATTTACTCCAACCCGTGTATATAATAAGAGTGGTTTGGTGTGCAAGGACATGGTTAAGAATAGGGAGAGAGCGGACGAGACTAAAAAAATATAAATGTCGCAGAATCTCAGATTACACCAAGCGACCAAATTGTGAGAATGTTAGGAGATCATTTATTCAGGCTTACAGTGTTGCGATGTGGCAGTGGCTCGCGAATGAGGATTGAAAGATACGGTGTACTCCGAGAAGTTTTGCACATCATGGAGGGGAGCATCTTGGGATCCTTGAAAACCTCACCGAGCGTAGCATATCCTGTCGTTGAATCAGGAACCAAGTTCCCCACTTCGCACTCATCGTGTTCACTAGGCCGAAGCAATCTCAGATTACAACAACGTGCTATGGCAAACTAAGCGCCGTAGGAGGTTTAACTGATCGACAGTTCAACACTGACCATAGGTAGGAAAGAACACGCTAATTACTCAGGAAATAAACGACCTGATTAATTGGCGCCGGGCGCACCCACCGGACGGGCTGGTTGATCATCTCCGCCTCCGTGTGTGTTTGATCGTGCAAGGATGGATGCGGCGTGGTGCGTGGCTGCAGACGTTGCGAGGTCACTTATAGCCTCCTTGCAAGGAATAAGCATGCTCTTTGTTTTCCTTCGGCTACTTCAACACAACTCAGTAGGAGAATGAATCCTGATGCCTCTCAATTCTAATAGTTTGTTAATATAATAATAAGATATAAGATGTGTGGAGGCAAAGAAATTGAAGGTCGGGGTGTTCTGGACTGCAAGTCTGAAATAATCTCTACCGGATGAAGATTAATAAGAACGATGCACATTTGCATTTCATCCCAAAAATCTACTCGTTGATCTAGTCTCCCATATCTTGCCGCTTTCTTCTGCTCTCATCGCTTTCATCCTCCTTCCTTATAAAGAACCGGGTGAAAGCAATCACGATTCGAGTAGGTGAGCTCTAGGAGACAGCAATAACTGAGAAGATATAGCGCAACTAATGTGTCTGTACCAACATGAACAACCTTTTTTTCCTTACCATGTTTACCGTGTATCAGGTACCAAATTATAGGTCACTTGTCCTAAATTCAGTTCCCCTAATTTTGACCAAATTATAGAAAAATACGCCCAACATCTCTTCGACATCAAATTAGCTTCATTAAATTATCTACAAAATGTATCTTCATAGCAAATTTGTTTGGACTTGTGGGTGTTAATATATCTTTTTAAGAAAACATAGTCAAAATTAAGAGATCTGACTTAGGACAAAACTAATAGAATGGACAAAACTAATAGTATAAGGCTTCCAATACAAAACTACCTTCTAGTTTTTAGGAGCATGATATCAAAAAGTTATTGAAGAAAGCTAACAACTACGCTTTTTTTTAACGACTTGGGAGACATCGATTTGGTAATATTTTTAAGAAACTATCGGGGATGCTCAGTATTGGGTCTTGAAGTAAATAGTTTAAATTTTGCATTATGTAGTTAAACAAAAGCTAAAGAATATATTCATATTCATCAACGAATTATAATTGATCCAATATTTATAAAAGGATATCATAAGTTATACTAATCTTTTTACTGCTTAATAGTATTGTTTTGTCTAAGGACAATTGTGAGAATGTTAGGAGATCGATTCATTAGTCTTTACAGTGTTGCGATGTGGCAGTGGCTTGCAAATGAGGATTGAAGGATACGGTGTACTGGTTCAAGGTGTTTTACTCCTGCCTTGCGCGTGGCTGTAGACGTCGCGAGGCCACCCCTAGCCTCGGCAGGAACAAGCATGCATGTTGCTTGCCATTGGCTTGCACTTCCCTCCATCGACCATCGTAGTAGGAGAATGAATCCTGTTGCCTCTCAATTCTAATATTTGTTAACACTAAGATGTCTGAAGACAGAGAAATTCTGCAATATAATCTCTATCGGATGAAGATTAATAAGAACGACGCACATTTGCACCTCGTCCCAAAAATCTACTCTTTTATTTAGTCTCCCCCTCTCTTGCTGCTTTCTTCCTTTCATTGCTTTCATCCATCTTATAAAGAACCGGGCAAAAACATTCACGGTTCGAGTAGGTGATCTTTGAGACAGCAATAACTGAGAGGATATAGCGCAACTAATGTGTATGTACCAACATGAACAAACCCCTTTTTCTCCTTATTACGATGCATTATATCAGCACCAAACTATAGGTCACTTGTCCCAAATCCAGTTTCCCTAATTTTGACCAAATTATAGAAAAAAAATATACCAACGTCTCTCCGACATCAAATTAGCTTTATTAAATTATCCATGAAACTTATCTTGATAGCAAATTTGTTTGGACATGTGGATGTTAATATATCTTTTTTAGAAAACATAGTCAAAATTAAAGAAGTTTGACTTAGGACAAAACTAATAGAATGGACAAAACTAATAGTACGGGGCTTTGAATACAAAACTAACTTCTAGATTTTAGGAGGATGATATTACAAATTGTTGAGTCAACAAATACGCACCATTTTTTAACAACTCGCAAAACTCATTGATTTAGCAAAATTTTTTAAGAACTACCGGGATGCTCTAAGTACTTAGGTCTTGAAGCATATTTTCTTAAATGGGTCATGAAGCATATTTAGTTCTCGCTCTAGGAGACACGTCTGAGCCACGCAGCAATCATAGGAGTTCAATTTTCATCGCATAGGATCGGATGGCGCTTGGTCTTATATGGCATGTCCTGTAGTTGAATCACGAATCAAGTTCCCACTTCCCGGTCATCGTATTCACTAGGTCCAAGCAATCTCAGATTATAACAACGTGCTATGGTCGACGATTGGATCATTCTTGTTAACATGTTGGCGCCGGGCGCACCCACCAGACGATTGGATCAGCTCCGCCTACTTGTGTGCTTGATCGTGCAGAGCATGGCTGCTGCCTTGTTCGTGGTTGTAGTCGTCGCGATGCCAGTTCTTGCCTCCTTGGAAGCAATAATCACGCTTTTTGCTGGCCATCAGTTGGCACATCAGTGGAGCTCAGTAGGAGAATGAATCCTGATGCCTCTCAATTCTAATATTCGTTAATAAATAAGATAAGATGTGTGGAGACATAGAAATTGAAGGTCGGGGTGCTTTGGACTGCAGTATAATCTCTATCGGATGAATGAATATTAATAAGAATGATGCATATTTGCATTTTAGTCTCCCTTATCTCGCCACTTCTACTTTCATTGCTTTCGGATCATCTTCCTTCCTTATATAACGAACCGGGTGAAAACATTCACGATGAGAGTAGGTGAGCTCTGGGAGACAGCAATAACTGATCGTCGCTTTCTGATCTTGTCCTTTTCTTGTTTTTCTTTCTAATAAATTAGCTCAGCAAAGCTTTTGTCGACTTATCGAGAGAGAAAAAAAAATACAAGAAACATTCTGGCAACAGACTACCAAAAGCCTCACTATGCTAAGGACTGAAGATGACGATTTGCTGGTCGGATCCTCTGCAACTGCAAGCCCTCCAACTGAATCCTGGACACCGGCGTGACCTGGCAATGGCTGCACAGTGATTGAAGTCGAAGACGCCCAGTTTACTCTAACTGCAGAGAAAGCATAGAGACTGGAGAGGCACTTTCGCAATTGCAAGACAATCTCCCATACACCATCCCGACTTGTGTAGCCCTCTCATTGTTCTGCCTGAACCTTCTGTCACACCCCAAAATTAGAAATTTTGGGTTGTGAATAGAAACACTAAATAAATTGAATGATTTATAAATTTGGATAAAATTTACTAAGTTTAGTTTGAGCTAGTGCAAGTTTAGTTATAGAAAAATTGTGAATCTTCAAGCTTTTCTAAATTAATTTGAAGGGCTTGGCTTTGATCTGGTGTTTGTGTGGTTCTTGATATGATGTTTGTGTGTGCATAAATTTTCAAAACACGCTTACAAGACGACGATCCTTTTCGGCATGTCTGTCTTTCTCTAGTCGGTTGGGCCTTTTCAAAAACATTCTCTTATGTTCCAAAAATGTTTTGTTTCAGTTCATCGTCATCCATCTATCTCAGACCAAACCTTTCTGTTTGTTTTTCTTGACTAATGAATCAAGGTCTCTGGTCTTGAACCATGTCCTATCCATTCTTTTCACTACAAGAAATCTTGTTTTTTATGACAAAATACCTCATGACAGGTCACAGTTTTGTCATACAATGTACCATAATATGACGCACAATTCAGTGGCGTCACAAATTCAAGATAGCCATATTATTTTATGACGACATGGTATTTAGTGTCACATAATGGTACCCAACATCGTCACAAATTGTATGAAGGGGGAGATGATTATCGTTTTCTCTTTTGTGACGCTAGTTAGTGACTTTTTGTGACTGTTTCACGGCGTCATGCATCAGTTAGTTGAAAATTGCCCTGCTCGTATGTTACTGTACCCCTGGAAGTGGGCCGAAGCCTTGACCAAAATAATTCCCCAATTCTGCCATATCGGTGGACACAACCTCATCCGATCCCCATCCCCATCTGCCCGACCCCAACCTCATACCCATCGGCGACGAGGAGTGGACGGATCCTGGCGGAGCGGTGGACCACGAGCGGGCGGATCCTGGTGGCGCGGACGGCGAGTGGGCGGATCCTGGCGGCGCTGTGCACGTCGCCGAGCCGCGTCCTCCGGCATGGTGCACGGCGACTGAGCGGCGGCCTTGGGCGAGGGCGGTGGTGTTCGGTCCCCTTATCCCAGCCCCTACTGACGACGCGGCGGTGCGGCAAGCGGCAAGCTCTTCTGGTGGTTCGTCGAGCGGTGGGTGACCTCGGTGCTCGCTCTGTGCTTGCTCGGTGCAGCTCAGTGGGTGGCAGCGGCCAGGAACACAAGTGTTACCATCATAACGATTGGCAAAATGGACCAGCAAATCGGACCAGCAAAAACGGACCAGCAACTCGAGCGAGTTACTGTTCACCAAAATTACAGAACTGCCACTCGTCAAAAATTATAAATTACTCCCAAAAATATATAGAAACTTGAAAATCTCCAAAAATAAAGTTTGCATAACTTTTTAAGAGCTACACTTTTTATTTAAGAAACATTTTCAAATTCTGCGTAGATTTTGAAATATGAATTTAAATTTAAAAAGAATGCAAAAAGGGTCAAATCTCTAGAAGCAAACATTTGAAATTAATTTTGATTTTTCTAAACAACTTGAAAATCTTCCAATCTATGAAATGTTCAGCTTATCAAACCAAACACTTTTCATAGAGAAAGTTTTCCCAAATTTTGAATAATTTTTGAAATATGAAATTAAATTGAAAAGGGGATAAGTGTTGGAAACAACTAGCATTGAGATATGTCATAAACAAATAGCAAACAACTAGCTAATTATAAACTAGCATTGGTGCAACACACACATAGCACAAGAAACATGTCATAAAAATTTTAAGTCAAAAGAAGTCACATAGCATGAGATATGAATTTCCTTCTCTTTAAACATTAAATAAAGGCATAAAACATAGCTAATTATTTTTATATAAAATATGGCATATTTCATATTTTTAATAAAAACTAGGAATTACAAGAAACACAACAAAATTTGGTTTACCAAAAACGGAGTTACGAAACTCCAGATATGAATTTTTGAAGACACGGCAAAATGGCTCACGGCGACGACGCGGCAGCAAAAACAGACCAGAGCAAAAACAGACCAGAGCAAAAACGGACCAGAGCAAAAACGGACCAGAGAGCAAAAACGGACCAGAGCAAAAAATGGACCAAAGCAAAAACAGAGCAAAAACGGACCAGAGAGCAAAAACGGACCAGAGCAAAAACGGACTGCATCTTGGCTGCCGCCGCTGGCTTCTTCCTCGCCGCCAGACTAAAATCCCCAATCCCCTCACGAAAAAATCCCCAATCCCCATTTGCATCTCCCACGAGCGGAGGGGGAGGCGCTGCGGTGGTGGACGGCGAGCGGGCGGCGCGGTCGACGGCGGCGCGGTCCACAGCGAGCGGGCGGCGGGCTGGACTTTGCCAGGTCCCCCTCTCCCCCAGCTGACGGCGCGCCGGCTGTACCCTAGCACCTACCCCGGTTGGTGCGGGCGGGGGGCGAGCTCATCCTCCTCCCCATCTCTATTTTCCGGCATAGCGGACGGCGGCGAGGGACAACGACGACTTCTCTCCCTCAAGGTGCCTGGTGCTGCTCCTCAAGTGCTCCTTCTCCTCCGAGGTATTGATCCCCCACTGCCCGCCCCCATCACCTCACCGGCATGGACGCAACCAACACCACATCGCCTCCCATGGACGCAACCAACACCACATCTCCTCCCAGTTTCGTGGATCGAAGCACAACCCCCTCCATAGCTCATACTCATTCACGCCCAATTCCACGAAGTGACGAGATCCTCGTCTCGCTCCCAGTGCTCCATCAATTGCTCCAGGAAAGTGGAATGCCACCAGATGCATTGGACGCACATCTCTGCCCCTACACCCTAGAAATTGATTTAGAAGCCCTGAAAAACAACAAACTTGTCAGCAAAAAACAACAAGGAGTGGAGTGCGCTGGCCCAAGCAGCAACATAACCAAAGAAGGTGGCAATCCTGAAGAAGCCTTTGAAAACAAGGTACCTGCTTCATTACCAGCTGCTTCACCTTACTTAGCCATAACAATTGAAAATGCTATATAACATTCTTTTACTTCAAAAATGCAGGCCACAGATAAGCACATGACAGACGGTACCATGAAAAATTGAAGGCTTAGAGCAAAACATGAACAAGGCAACAACAAGGAAGGCTTGGCAAGCTGCATTTGTAGTGTGTGGATGTGTGAATGTGGGAAGCTAAATGTTGAAGAACTTGATGTATTGAACCTGTTGTGTTAGATATGTATTTGCATTTGTCTTGTATGTGGTTGTGTGTATGGGCCTTTGTGCCCTTGGACATCTTTTGTGTGTATGTTGGAAATAAATTTCCTTTGGATTTGATGTTTGGGAAGAAATTATGGCAGCATGTATGCCTATTATGCATGTATCTATTGTGACAAATTGTGTCCTTTCCATGACATTATCTTGGTCATAAAAAGCATCTAGAACTATATATCCAAGAATTCTGGGCACATACATCATCTTCCAGCTGTACATTTTGTGACAAATTTGGTACATTCCATGACAAATTTTGGGCATTACATGACATTGTCATGTGTCATGATATAAGAGAAATCTATACAGTATAACTTGCTTCAGGATTCTAAGAACTGTAGCTTGGTTCAGACATCAAGTACATTCCATGACAAATTGTTAGCATTACATGACATTATCATGTGTCATGATAACAGAAAAATCTGGGCACTATAACTTGTATCATGTGAATTATTCTGAGAAGTTTTCACACATAAAGTACAATGGAAACAGAATAGTTGCATACAAGGGCATAATTCAAATGTATCAGATCCACTCATACAAGTTCATATTTCATAAATAATTCCGGAAATGCAAAAGTTAGTCCTCATCACTGATGGTTGACAAAAAGCTCTAGAAATACAAAATTTAGTCATCATCACTGTAATCTTCTGACATGTTGCCTTCATCTGGATTGTGGTACTCAAGGAAGGTGTCATCTTCATCATCGTTGTTCATTTCTTCATCTTCGATTCTATGTTGTTGTCGACGGATGCTCTGGACAATGTCTGCACTAATAGGGCTGCCTGGATCATTGTCTATGTTCAACAATTCCATATCAGGTTCTATGTCTCCCACTGTACCATGTCCCAATGAAGTACTGTCCTCTTGGTATGCCTCCTGGCCTCTCATTTGTATTTGTTCATGAATTGGTTTCTTTGCATCAGACTCTTCAACATCGAATATATGTTTATGGCCGAATTCTTGTACCACTCGCCAACTTGGACCGAACTTTGTATCTTCCAAGAAAAAAACTTGTGAGGCTTCTGTGGCTAGAATGAAAGGATCATTCTTATACCATCGACCTTGGATGTTAATGCTCTTGAAGTAACCATCATCTTTCACCTTGTATGTCCTTCCCTCAAGATGGTACCATTCACACCGTAATAAGACTACGGTTCTATCCCCTCTATCGTTCTTTTCATAAGTCAGCTCGATAATGTCTTTGATCGTCCCATAGAAGTCAATAGTGTCATCATTGTGTGTACCTGCACATTTGATGGTGGAGTTTTGTGTCTTCTTGCCTTCTTCACGAGCTAGAGTGTGGTACCGTACCCCCTTGATTATGCATGCTGTGTATGAATGTACATGCCTAATCGGCCCACATGCAAGTGAGTATAGGTCTTCATCAACATCTGTTGAGCCTTCATATTTCAATTTGGTAATCTGCAGAAAAGGAAGACAATGAGTGAGTTTGAAAATGCATTGAATCATAAATGTTATAGTCATGTTGTTCATCAAGTTGCACACACATGATTCTCAAACCATGCAGCGAATTCTGTTGACATCACTTTTTGAATGTCATTCACCCCTTGTTGTTCTAATTCCTCCCTATACTTGCTGCAATAATAAAGGTAGAAGTTAATTCCTCCCTAAGCTTGCTGCAATAATGAAGTTTAGAAGCACCAAGTTAGAAGAATTACTCACTCTCTGTATTTGTCAACCTCTTCGCAGTTATTTAGAACAAAGTAAGCCATGGAGTCATAGTCTTTATCCTCATAATGAAGTTTACAAGCACCAAGGAGGTTAATACCATGACCAAAAATACAGAAACCATTGTGAGAGCTATCCCGGCTACCATCTAAGTTCCTTTCAGCCCTAGTGAACCTATTAATAACGTCACTGAAATATGTTGAGCACTGGGTCATACACTCATAGGCCGTGTATGCCTCTGCAATACAACCTTCAGGTCTTGCTTGATTGCGGACAAAACGCTTAAAGGTGCCCAATCTTCTCTCAATGGGATACATCCATCCATAGTGAACCGGTCCCCTTAGGAGTGCCTCAACAGGTAAGTGTACTGCTAGGTGAACCATGACGTCGAAGAATGCAGGAGGATAAATCTTCTCTAGCTTGCAAAGGATAAGGACAATTTCTTCCTTCATCTTGTGTAGTGCATCAACCTTTAGAGTTTTGGAGCAAAGTTGTCTAAAAAACCTACCCAATTCAGAAATTACTTCATATACATCTTTGCGCACCAAACCACGAAGGCCAGCCGGTCCCTGTTCAGGCCGCGAAGCTGGCATTAGAGTGTGGTGTTGCTCTTAGAGATAGCTTGCCTATCTACAAGTCTTGGAAAGAGTATGATAACGATGATGCTCAAAAGAAAGTAGCAAAAGTGTTAGGTGCTGTGGCGGTGAGTTAGCTATTTCATTGTTGGAATCTAATATCTCTATATAGTTCATGCCCACTAAGCATTTAATTCTTCTAAAGCTCAATCCTCATGCTGCCACATCACCTCTATTTTCTCCACCATTTGATCTTAATTGTATTATTACAATACAATACTACCAGGTGGAGCTTGTGTCTAATGTTTCATTTTGTGTCTTCAGTCAAGGTTGAAGGTGGATGTGAAGAATGAGGGACCATGCAAAGCTGCTTGCACCGATATCATAAAGAAGGGACTAAGGCAGCAGAGGTACAACCTTAAGAAGAAGTACTTCGATGAATCACTGACAATAGAACAACTGCTGGCTCAAGAACCACCACCAAAAATTAAGCAGGAGGACTGGAAAAAACTAGTTGAGTACTGGAGTGACCCAAAAAATCAGGTCCATGGCTGCACCTTTGCCTATTTATTAATGTGCAATCAAAACTGTGCAAGTGAATGAAACCTAAAAATTGCATTGGTGGTGCAGGAAAGATTTGCTAAGAATAAAATGAACCGAGGCAACGTGCAACTTCACCAAAAGACTGGATCTAGGCCCTATATTGCTCATCGATACAGTCTGGTATGGATACTAGCTTTCTATGTCATTGGCAAAGCATGTTAATGTTCATTGGCAAAGCATATTACTAATATTTTCATGTCTATGTCCACCTAAGTTGCATTGATGCACAATATTTTCATGTCTATGTCCACCTGGGAATCAAATACATGTGAATGTTCATTGGCAAAGCATATTACTAATTAGTTGACAATGCCACTAACTGAAATTATTGTTAGCATTCATTTCTTGTTGTTATCATCTTGAAGTAATCTTCTTGTTGGGACTGGAGAAAATATGTCTATGAGCAACTGGGAATCAACTACTTGTCTATGTTGTGTTTTTGATAATTTTTTTGTGCATCCTGCTGTTCTCTTAGAAAAAAAATTATGGCATGATAGATATCATTGTAATACTAGTTTTCTCCATCCTACAGAGGCCTAAGTATAACAACAGGGAACCAGATCCTGTTGAGTTTTTTGGGGAGTGTATGACTAGTCCCAAAAATGGTCGTAGTCCTCTAGCAAGTGAGCTCTATGTAAGTTACCCACTAATTGGATCATTTACTGTACATACTGCAATGACTTACTGAACAATGATCTTTTCCCTAGTGATTAACTGCATTCATTCTATGTAGGAACATATGATTGCAGAGAAGGAAAAAGAGGTACAAGAAGGAGAAGAACAAAAGTCTCCCTCCAAGATTGTTGCTGACAGTCTTAGCCAGATCAGCAGATCATCCACTTTCCTTCCAAACATTGGTGTCACTCGAGTGAAGACTGGGGCATCGTCATCGACTCTCACAGAGCGCATGCAAGCACAGTTTGAGGCAACACTACAAGCAGAAAGAGAGGAAGCGGCAAGATAGCAAGCAGAGTTGCAAGCACAACTTCAAGAGCAGCAGGTAGCTCTAGAAGAGAACCAAAATTTGCTGCGCCAGACCCAGGAGGAAGTAAAGGGGATCAACTCCAGGTTTGAAGAAACTAATGCACTATTGCGAGCTGTGCTCAAACTTCAGAAAGATTGAGGTAGGAGCTTATGCAGTTTGTGTTGATGATGTCGTTGCCTCAGCATATCCTTTTGCCAGAACACCAAACTTTGTTCCAGTTTGTGCACTGTGTTGTCAGAACCATGGTACAACTTATTTGCATCTCTTTTATTTGTGAACATGTATGATGGATTTGAACCTGTGTGGTGGAACCAGGGACTTATGTCATCTGTTGGAACCAGAACTTGTGATGTGTTTCAATTTATTCTCTATGTGATGTGTTATATTCTGGAGTGAATGTGTATGCTGTATCAACTGTGATATGATTTCTGCTTTATATCTGTGTGATATTGGTCATACATGAGGGTGTCATTGAATGGAAGAATCGTCTCAAATGCTCTGGTACTGCTCTATGTAACATGACAAAAGCAGCTCGTCACAGAATATTAACAATTATATAAGACGAGACCATATCGTCGCTAATGTCGTCACAATAAGTGTAGATAGGAGGATCTAGGTAGTTTTTTTTACGGCAAAGTAAAATATGTGACAGCTAGTCTAACATATAAGTGATACGAAATATTGTCGCAAAAAGCAACCTAAATGTGACAATAGTCAAGCGTCATACAAGTCGTCACAAATTCGCCAAAATCATGATCGTAGAAGCAGACGTGATGACGTGTATTTCTTTTTGTGACGTGCTGACTGAACATTATGTGACGAAATTTGGCGTCACTAAAACAGACAATGTATGACGCGTGCTTACGTCGTCACAAAAGGTACTCACATTTTGTGACGAGATATCAGGTTTCGTCACGCGACACCTTTAGCGACGCTCGATATGTGACGACAGCCATGACGACAGGATTTCGTCACAAAATACTTAATGTGACGAATTTGTCACTTTGCATGACGATTTTGTTTTGTCTTAAAACCTAAGTTTTTTTGTAGTGTTTGTTTTGTATATCTTGGCACAATATTTCTATGATGAGATGACACGTATATAGTAATATAGATTAAACAAGGAAACAAGAGGCCATGCCTTAACCTCATTTTTGATGGACAACATCAGCTTTTGTTAGCAACCCATCGATTTCTGTTTTCCTTTCCAATCTGTCTTCCATATATGATGTGAAAGTCAAGGACTCCATAGACCTCAAGCCATGCCCGTCCAGAAATAGCAATGTTTGGCTTCATGTATTTCCCCTTGGAAATAAGCTATCGATCATAACCAACCATCCTACGGCAGCCAGCCAAAGCACGTTGTCAATATGTATCAGCTTTCCAAGTTCGACTCCTGTTTGGATCCTAAATTACATCCAGCCACATGATGTGTTAGCCTATATAGCAAGCTAAAGGCTGCATCTCTTTCCTGATTTTTATTTATTTATTTTCACTCTCGTACGAGAACAAACTCCTGCTCCATGGCTGCCGTGCATGCAAAGGACTTCGTGTCCATATTGCCAGCCGATTGATGTGCCCATCTATTTAAATAGCAAGGCACTGGCTGATTCTATTCTTTTTACAAATCAACGCACGCCGCCGCTCAGGTCCTTGCCCTATAAAGCGCAAGCGTTCTCGTTTGTGCCGTCCTTACGAACCCTAGAGCGTGCACGCCGCCTTTGCCTTCGTGCGATATAGCAGCGAGCCGCAAAGCCCTATCTTGCCGCCGCCTCGTCTAGTCGTCTGGCATCTCCTGCCACTTGCATGATCTAAATCACCTGGCCCGACCAAAGCCGTTCATGGAGAACCTTTGCCGACCTGCCTCTGAACTGCTCCGTGCCTCGTCGTCGTCTGCGGCCTATCGAGTTCAGCAACGGTCCGTGTTCCATCTAGGCAGCAAAGTCGACTTCCTATTCACGTCGTTCACGTCAGGCACATGATGGCCGTCGCTGCTGTTCGTCTTTGTCCTGTGTTGGTGAGCCTCTTCGCGCGACATCTATACTATATACTTTGTCTATAGTATCTCATCATCTTCGTGATGAACCATGCTGCAGCTCCGTCACCGTAAGACATCACCGAGCCCTGCGTGGATGCGTCTTCAACTTCAACCGAGCTTCAGCTGCCTTGTGTCAAGCACGTAACAAGAGCCATCTCGCCGAGCTCGTTCTCTGCCATGCATCTCTACTGCTACGCTTGGTTTCGCCGAGAGCTGAAAACGCCCGCCGCCGCTGTTTCCGTGTGTGGCCTCGGCCTCCCATGGTGCAGAACCTGATGCCCCACCTCGCGTCTAGGGAAGACCCGGAGCCGCCATAGTCAGCGTACGTCGTCGTTGCCGATCAACGCAGGAAGCCACCGCCATCGTGCATGTTCGTTGCTGCTGCCACTTCTCCAACTTCCTCGACTCGAGGACGCATCTTTCATGGCAGTAAGGAAGCTTCAGAGCTTCTTTCCCTCTCGATTCTACCATTCACCCATATAACTGCCATGCCCTGATATATGTATACGTCTTATCCAGCCAACGATGCTTGTTGTCTTCCTGTCAAACAGTCAAAGTTCACCACTACCATCGATATGCAAGTCACATCCGTCGCCTGGACCTAATGTCTAGCTGCTGCCTTCTGCACGTCCGGCCACGCAGGATCTTTATGTGGCTGCCCTTTGATAACTGTTCGTTGGTGAGCATCTGATTCATGTTTCCCTTCCTCTCTACTAATTAAACCTCATGCCGTGACTACATAGTGCATGGTGCTTTTGCATGTGTCATATATATATATGTCTACGTGCCTCATCTATACGCATCAGCTATTTCTTTATTCAAAATTCTACGTACTCCATCTCTCCTAGACCAATGCATGTGAATTATCTTCTTATAAATATATCATCCATCAATTCATCGTATTTCTTTCAAAGCTCATCGATATACATGTTTATTTTGTATATAAATTCTAGTCTGAGTATATATACTGCAAGTTCATATTCTTTTGGATGCCTTGGACACTCAGTCCACTGCACCCACCAATTTCATGGCGCCGTGTCATCCGCTGACCATGTCAATGACCGTGCCACTGCTCTTTTATGCTGAGCCCCTTGCTTTGTTGTGTGTAGCAATAAATAGATTAATTTTTAAAAGCTTTTCAAAATATTTTATTGCTGATGGTGTACTGTTCTAATACTAGTTCATTGTTTGCTTCGTACATGACTGCTCTGTTGGATTGAATGGTGTTGCTTGTTAATATTAATTGCGTTCGGAGGGTGAGGAGTTCGTGGGTGGTTTAAAAGAAGTTGGAGATCGAGAAGAAATTCTACGAGGATTTGGGATTTGAAGAAGGATCTAAATTTGAGCAAGTCTTAAGGCAAGTATAGCTTGGGTTTTATTTATGTGACTATGATCTTATGACTTAATTAATGTTTAAGCAATAAACGATAAAAATGATAATTTAGCAACTTGATGATTTATCTGTAACAGAACCTCTGGGATTTACAGTACAGCTGTGAGGGCTATATGGCTCTGACTCTAGTTGTTTAAATGAACTTTTCTAGCTTGTTAGTGGTTACCAGTAGGTGCAAGAGGGGTGTGTCCAGGTTGAGTGTAGTTGAACCCCTGTCTATATGTGTATAGGCTGCGGTTGTGTGCCATCTAGAAGGAGGATACTACATTTACAGGTGCAGAAACCTTAGCGGCTCTAACTTATTAGACAAACCTTTAGATGACTTTATATGATTTTCGGTGTTTTGGGCCATGCAAACCCATACATTTAGAAATCATGACTCACAGTGAAAGTGTACATATCTGCGCAGAGTTTAACAAACTGGTATACTAGCCTTGCTCAAGGACACGAGCGGCCTTGAAATCTTTACGTTAAGATGATGACTTTTGTTTGCTAACATGTTCATGGTTTATTGTTTTATGCTTTATATTATTTATGTTACATTGATCATAAGTTTATGGGTACTGCCTTATTGCTATACTTGCAGAGTTCGACATAGACTCACTCTTACTATTCCCCACACCTTAGGAGGAAGTTTAGGCTTGTTGTCAACCAGTCAGTTTAGATCCAGTGGAGTAGAGTCTACACCTAAAAATCAGAGTGCCTTCTGTTGATTGCTACTAAAGGTATAAATCTCTTTTACTAAATATATGTTATATAATAAAGCATTGTTTACTGATACTACCTACCCTTTTAATTGTAGCTATTTATAAAATTTATCTTCAGAGACTCACATATAGCGTGCATCTGATTTTGTTTTTAAAACCGAGTATTACACCTTCGCATGGAAGCGACTCATGGCCACCAAACTACCACTCATACAGTTACCAGCTAGAACTAATTAGCAGGATTCCTTTCAACAGCAACAACATCCTCTGTGGCATGAAAAAATTGATTATTCCCATTCCAATAACTCTAACTACAGTGTTGCAAGACATCTGATTTGGCTATGGCGAAACGTTCACGACAATGCCATACTGAGATGCCAGGATCACTCATCGTCATCTCCGGTTTTCTGCTTCTTCCATTTGTAAGCAGCTTCAAGGATCTTCAGGTTTGGTGCTAGAGCAACTTCATCAGGGAAAATGTAATCTATATACTCCTCATATCTGGAGGATTAAGCAGATGTCATGTCAGTACATATATATATATTTCCATTGCTCCAGAAAACAAAAGGACAAAGATATATTGCAAACTTTTCGATAGAGAAGTGTTAAAAGGGAAAACTGAGTAAAGAGCATACGCTATAGTGGAGCCATCTTCTGTAGGAATTGGTCTCTTCCGCTTGACTTTTCTTGGTGCCTTCTTTTGCACTAAGCTGACATCCCCAAGATCACCAAAGCTCACCTCCTTATTAAGCCATTCTTCAAGAAGCATAGCTCTTTCCTCCTTCAACTCTGGGGCGCTGGTTCTTAAGTAGTCGAATGCCCTTTCAAAGATAGCTGATCATCAAAACACAAGGTGTTATTTTTAGTCTACAATGAGTCTATAAATGCAAAAACATATATGGTTGGACAATCTAACTCATTGTTTACCTCTACATTTTTTAACCCGCTCCATCTGCTGTTCCTGATTACTAACTTCATGCTTTTTCTCCTCGCCTTCACTGTCTTCACTACCCAAGCCAGCAGAGGCCTCAAACTCAGCATAACTGATCCATACCTTCAAATGCTTTGTCCTATCAAGCAGTCTCTCATATAATTGCCTTGTCCTCTCAAATTCACTTTCATCAATTTCAAACTGCAAGTACTCCTGTGAGTTAAAGAGCAGGAAATGAGTTGGTAAGCATCCATATGTAAAACATCTTAAACAAAATTAGAATTACTACTGTAAGTAAATGGCACCAGATGAGTTAATCAATATCATGAGAAAGATTTTTCAGAATGTCCCAAATGTCACAGAGATATGGAAAAATGCTGCATCAAGTAGATTAATATATTTGCAGAACTTTTAAATGAAATATAATAAATATCATGCAGTACCAAAATGAATTTTCAGACAGATATTTCAAGCAACTACTCAGCAAAGTTGGCAAAGTCAGCAATTCAGAAGGGCCTATTCCCTCGCTACCCTTGGCGTTTCGTCCCTGTGGAACCATCACAACAAGTGTGTTTGATTGGTGGTGTGTCTCCACTTTTGAAAGAACTTTTTTGCTCCATAGTGAGGACAGAGGAGTTTCACTTCTGTGCTCTGGACAGGGCTCGAGTGTTTCATAGTTTTTGTTAGGGCCTGTACAGCGCAGTGATATGCCATGGCAGCATGGCGCTCATGGACGGTTAAGACAAAGTGATACCGTGTTGGAGATCAGAGATAGCTGCTACGCGCTTCAGCTAGTGTCACCACTCAGCTAGGCATTCATTGCCTGGAGCCAAACTGGAGCCTACTATGAGTCACACACTTCTTCCATTCATGGATGGAACAAGAGCATATTGTAGTAAAAGTGAGTTGGAGCCAAACTGTGGGTTAATGGACTCTTAAACAAGCTCTTAAGCTTATCAGATAATTTTAACAGTGTGTCGTAGGTCAGAGCTCCTTCATAGACTCTTGATGATGTATCATATATTCTCCTTTAAGACTTCAGAGTATACATAAGCGTCTTTGCATTAGACGTGCCCTTAGGCTTGATCAAGGTCATGTTTTGTTCTAGAAAAAGCTTGGGTTTGTGTGTTGCAACTCTCCCCCTATTTTTTCTTCTTAATACAATTGTACACAGCTCTCCTGCATGCTCAAGAAAAAGAAATAAACAACTGTGTTCCACCCTCCTAGAAACTGAGGCAGATAAATCCAACAGAAAACAGCACAGGTGTTTTCACTTCTCAGTTACTTAGTCTGACTTAGAACTTTGCTAAGGTATCAATAAACACCAAGTAGTAAGGCTACAGAAAATCCCAAGAAAAATAAGAAAAAAAAAGCACATTAACTTACACAAAAGACCAATCAACTACAGCATCCTAGACAAGCATGCGTAAGATTATAAAATGCATTTGAAACAAAACAATTCATAATCAAATAAACTAAGGAGTTCCAAAGAATGAAATAGCAGAGCAATTACTTTCATAAACTAGCTCTGATAACACAGATTTCAATGTAGAAGAATTGATGAAAATATATTTCATAAATCACCTCATGATCTTTATGTCTAGTAATAATGGATATAGTACGAAAGGAGAAGATATCCAAACCAAAAATTTGACGATAGAAAAGTTATGCCAAGAAAGAAAAGGGATTCTGGTACAGAAACAGTAAAAATAAAATATAAAAATGTATACCACTTTAGCTTGAGACACAATTTAATTTTAGGACGTTACAGCCCAATGTACGGACCTCCAAAATCCAAGAAAGGTCAAAGTCTCTAATAAACATATTGTGCAGTTAGTCATCATAGCACTGATATAGGAATGTACATGATCAACTAATATCTTACAAAGTTTCTCATATCTGAACAATTCATTGTCAGAGTCAATGCTTTCATGTTCAATTAGAATACTACCAATACCAAGAGATGTGTTGAATTTAGGCTACAAGTCCAAAACAGTACTGGGCAATGATCAAACAGCCATGGGAAAGGTGTACAGAGAAAATACAAGCACACAACAAAGAAATGTTTCTTCAGGCCTGAATGGTTCCACAAACTTTCAGCAGAGATAGAATAGGTAACGTTGCAAACAATTAGCGAATCAGAGACTGTATAGCAACTTATTCTTATCCAAAAGGTGGTGCCTCTTAAAGGCACCTAAAGAGCAATGGATTGTTCACTAAAAATCAGCTCTGGTGATTTTAGTAACTACTAGAGCAATATAATAGCTATTTACAACATCATTAATACTAGATCAGTTGGTTTAAGAATAATAATAAAACAAATGCATCTACTATACACCACTATACAAACCATATAATGTATTAATGTGCAAGAGAGCATACCTTCCACAGAACCTCTGGCGTATCAAGGGCTGGCTGTGCAATAGCAAGTTCATATATTGATCGAGCACGATCAGTCTCACTAAGGTTCTTCTCCAATTCGGCATACTTCCTCCAGGCATAACAGTTTGCTGGGGACCATTCAATGTATTTCTCATAAAGAGTCCTACAACGGTCAAAGTTGCCCAGATAAAGCTCGATTTCAATATATTTCTTGAATATCTTGCCCTTTGGGGCCATTCCAATTGCATTTCCAAGAATCTGTCTTGCAGCCTTTAGATTTCTCTGCCTTATCTCGAACTGGGCCGCCATGAGCCACATCTTTGCAAACGTGAACTTCTTGTGAGGAATCAACCTCAGGCATTCCTTGTAAACCTCCCTGGTCCGTTCTACGTCTTGTGCATCTAGCTCCTCATAGAGTGCATAGTTAATCCAGAGGTATATGTACCTCTGCCAATATCGCTTCTCCTCTGCAGGGGGCACATTGGCAATGGACCTCTCGTACACCTCCCTGATCCTGTCCTTATTCCCAACACTCTCCTCCAGCCTGATATAATCAAACCATGAGTCATAGTTCAGTGGGTTCTTCCTAACCTCATCCTCATACTGAAATCTCCTCTTACCCACAATGGCATCCTCAATTCCCTCACGGTCACCAAACTGCTTCTCAAATGCCAGAAACTTCCTGTACAGTTCCTCAGCATGACCCTTGGGCACCCTGTCCAGAGCATACTTGTATATTGCACGTGCGCGCTCGACCTCACGGCACCTCTCCTCAAACTCTGCAAATGCCACAAACAACACTTCTGCATCCTCATCATCCGCAAGCAGGTCTGCTGCACGCTCATACACCCGCCGTGCCCGCTCGACCTCGCCGCGCTTCATCTCAAACTTGGCATACCGGATGAAGGTATCCGGCCGTGGGTGCTCAGCCACAAACCGCTCATAGATAGCCCTCGCCCGCTCAACCTCCCCATACCTCAACTCAAACTTGATGTAAGAATTCCAGCCGGCCGTGTCGGGCCGCCAGGACATCCAGCGCTCGAACACCTGGCGGGCATTGGCGACCGCACCCAGCAGCTCCTCCATGTGGATGTACTTGTACCAGAGCTGGTCCACCCGGGGGAGCAGCGACACGGCGCGGTCCCAGACGTTCCGGGCGTGGTTGACGAAGCGGTTCCGCATCTCGAACTCGGCATACTTGAGCCAGAGCGTGTGGTCGCGGTGGGCGACGTCGAGCGCGCGCTCGTAGACGGACCGGGCGCGGGCGAAGTCCCGCTGCTGCTCCTCCCAGCGGGCGTACTTGACCCACGCCGAGACGCTCCACCGCACGCGGCGGATGACGTCCTCGAACTCCTTGCGCTTGCGGAGGCGGTAGTCGGCGAGCTCGTGTGGGTCCGTGATCTTCTGCTTGGGCGGCCGGATCTCGGGCTCCTGCCGCTCCCTGGCCTCCCGGAGGATCTGCTCCGCCGTGATCTGGATCGGGGCCGGGGTCTTGTTCTTCACCCGCGTCGCGCGGGGCAGCTTCACCTCCGTGTCGCGCTTGGTGAGGAAGCCGAGACTCGGGTCGGCGGCGGACGGCGGCGCCTTCGCGGGGTCCCCGGCGCCGGCGCCGGCGCCGCCGCCTCGCGTAGTGAGCGCCATGGCTGTGTTAGGGTTAAGGGTTGGGTTTTTGGGCGGAGGCGGACGAGCCGGGGAAAGTAACGGGATTGGGGATTGGGAACTTGGGAGGGAGAACAGAGAACAGGAAGTCAGAACAGCGCTGGGTCCGGGGCCTCGGGGCGGAGGAGCAGCGAGAGGAGGCTCCCGACCAACGAAAAAATCTGTTTCGTCGTCGGCACCGTAGGCCTATATCAGGCCCAAGGCACGAAATCAGACGCGGCCGTTGCGTCTGATTAGGCAACACCGCAACATTAGGCAAAAATCCTATTGGCTCCTTAAAGAAAACTAGGAGACCCCTATAACTTTGAAAATAATGAGACTTCAAGCTTCGAATCCGGATGGGACGGGACACTCGCTCTTGTTTTTACATCGGTAAAGTTCTAATATGTTTGGGATTGGATTAATGCGGACAAGAATAAGATCCTCGTGCTCCAACTCTCTAGCCGAAGCTAAAGGAGCCACAAATTGTATCTTCTTTTGCGTTTACATTCATTTACCAAGAGAGGGAAATAACTCATATAAACGGTATAGCTCTAATACAAGGTGTAGCATGAGCTAGAGTCATAAGAAGCTATACTAAACACGACCTGATAATGTAACCAAAGTTCCAGTTTGGATAGCGATAAATCACTACCATTTAGATAGGAAAAAAAGATGACCGATGATGTCGTCATTCATGTTTTCTACATAAGTTTCGCCTTGTGTATTTTCCTAGAGTGTATATTATCTCATTTGGCTTCCATTGCCTAGCTGCTTGTTCTAAACAGCAGAAGAACCCGAAGAAATGCGTTCTATGATAATGGATCAGTCGAGTCGAGACAAGTGAGTTATGGTAGAATTTCTACAAATACTGAAAAGTGATTTGTGCATTCAAAGTGTTAGGCAGGTGAGTTATAGTGGAATATAACCCTCACTGATTTTGTGTGTACTTGTGTTGATGCAAAAAGGCGTTGGATCTGCAAACACACCGGGCTAATACCCTGGTTCGATATCAAGACGTGCCAGTCGATTTGACCTGTTAATCGACAAGGATGATAAATTTGAATAAGATCCGAACGAGACGACAGCGATATGCCCGGACGTCAAAGCCTGAATCGTGCTCGGTAAACGCGGAACCTGCAAGGTCGCTGGAGATCAAGTTGATGCAGCCCGCCGATTCTTGAAAGAACTCGTTAAAAAGGAAAAGGTACTGATGACGAAGTCGTCGAAAAGTAGATTGCTTAAAAAGTAGATAAAAGTAATAGATTTGTTGTATTTGATTGTGTATATTTACATTGTCTCTCGGTACATATTTATACCTTGGTACTATGAGTCCTAAATAGATACGACAAAGTATTACCTAAACAAGTCTTATCTCTAAGGAATAAAAAATAACGACTCGTAACAAGGTCGGACTCAAAAATAAACTATTAAAATAATGACATAAATATTGCCAGTTTCCTTATCCATTGCTTTACGATGAAACCTCTATCGGCACGCTCCTCATCTCTGTAGATTCCATCGGCAAAACCCATCGATAATGACTCAGATCTGCTTTCCACGTTCTTCAGCTCTGCTTTCCATCGGCAACCATGCCTCTCTCTCCATCGGCAACAGCCCTCTGGCTTCATCGGCAATGTACGAGATCAATATGTCCTTTATCGACAATCATCCATCGGCAACTCAGAAGCAATGCTGGAGAATAACCACTCTCTTACCGATCGGCACAGTTTTTGGCCCATATTAACACGTGTCAAAAAAACGGTGTCAACAACTTGCCACACCCTATTGTAATAAACACGTTAGTAACCATCCAAGGTACTCTAAAAATGAAACGAATGCTCTGTATCTTAATTAAAAAATAAAATAGCCCCGCTACACAAACAAAAATTAGTATATTACACACGCCGGTTACCTAATTCAACACGGAACCAAATTGCAAAGAAGAATGCACCTCAAAGCACTAGACAACTCCTGAACTGATGTCTTCTCTATCGATCTGTAAAACAAAGGG
>CM041628.1:29592156-29606326 GCA_023333625.1 Bothriochloa decipiens
CTCTTCAACGATGCCTAACAGCAACAGAAGAAATCTGCCTCCAGTCCGCCACATGGTCTCATGCCTTTGACCTTGTCATATTTTCCTTGCTTGATGACTTGCTTGAAATCAGTCAGAATCACTCCCAGAAGGACTACAGAAACATGGAAGGGTCCCTTGTGCTTGCCATGAAACTAGTTGCAAAAGTATACCTTCAACTCTTGCCAGACCTTTTTGGCCTAAGCAGTTTCTGCAAACTGTGGCTGGGAGTCCTGAGCCGGATGGAGAAATACATCAAGATCAAGGTCAGAGGCAAGCGGAGTGACAAGCTGCAAGAGGTGATCCCGGACCTGCTCAAGAACATTCTACTCGTGATGAAGAACAAGGGCATCCTTGCGAAGAGGAGCACGATTGGGGGTGACAGCTTGTGGGAGCTTACGTGGCTTCACGCGAACAACATCTCAACTAGTTTGCTGCCTGATGTTTTTCCAAGTCAGGAGTATGAGCAACAGAGCAGTGCCGGTAGTCCAAGCGGGCACAGTTCTGTAGAGGCGTAGGGCTAAAAGTTTAAAGTTGTCTGCGACCGCGTGTGTGTGTAAGTTTTATTTATTTTATTACTATTACTAGGTTTACTACTCGTGCCTTAATCCTAATCAATTGAAAGTGTAAGGCTTTGACATTGTAATTGTGTTTTGCCTCCATTGCAAGTATTATAGCATGTGTTCATTCGGGCGAGCCCAAGACATGCTTATGTTCCTTGCTGGCGATTGGTGTTTTCCATTATATAAACATCTGGACGATCAAACTGACATGCTCTGTAAATTGAATAGTTTCTGTCTAGTCCTCAATCTGATCAGAATACTCTTTTTGCCTTTTTGCTAGGAAGCTGTCGTGCCGTACACGAGTACATCTGATATAGCTGATTATATGCTTTCATATAAGAACATTAACTGGCAAGCCAATCGCTCAGTTTATTTGTGTTCATATTACCATTGATTTTGCCTAATACTCAGAGACCCACAATTTTTTTCATTGCGAAATGCCGCAGCAAAGTTCCAAGTAAAGGAACGAGGCGAATAATTTACAATCCCACATCCAAACATTGCTATCTTTTTATTCAGTCGTATACTTAAATACAATGGACATACAATCCGCATCGATGCAATACACCCTCAACGGCAATTCTCTCCAAGATTTAGACATCCCTATCGGTTTCTCAGCAATCACATGAATCCCGAGGCAGCAACCTCAGGCCTTCAAGGATGAGTTGCGCCTCCCTGGATATGATCACTAACTGGTGGAGGGTTGACCACAGGAATATCCAAGCTGCTGCCATCTGCCTCTGGGGAGACTTCGCGAACATCAGCGATCAGCGCATCTGAATGCTGGAAGCTACCCCACTCTGCATCGCCAACAGGACGGATGTCCACCCCATCCACAGCCAGCTGGACCTCAGTGCTATCGCTCGAAACAAGCACTGATCTAGAATCACTTACGCAGGCTTTGTCCACATCATCATCCGATGCATCAACATGCTTTGTTAAGGGAGGGGAATTGTCAGTCCCTGAACATGATTCAGACCTCTCCTCACATACTTGCTTTGTGCTGCTCTGCTCTCTGCATCAGTGAATTTGTGTTTTAGTCATTAGCCATCACAGTGTAACAAATACAGTTATATTTTATTCCATATATATTACAAATTTTAACTGCACATATATGTAGGAGTGAGAACAAACCTCTGGACTTGTGATTGGAGAACACCAACCAGGGCTAGAAGTTCCTCCTTTTCTTTCTCAACAGTATGCAATTTTTCAGCAGCTTCCTTGATCCGAGCTGCAGCATCAGCTTCAGAAACTCTTGCCTTCTCCTCTGCTCGGGCAATAGTTGCTTCCTGTATCACTGCTTGCTCCCTGGCTTTTCCTAGCTCAATGCGCCACATATGAGCCTCTTGAAATGCAGCATCTCTTTCCTTCATCAACTGCTCCTTCTCTTTGCTCAGGCTGATAACCTTCTCTTCGGATTGTCGAAGCTGGAGTGTCCAAAAGACCATATTAGTTAGCATCATGAGTTCAGAGGATTAACTAATCAAAAATAATATAAAAAATTACCTTAAGCATTGATTGTTCTATTTGTCTTTCCAAGGCTTGTTTTAGTCGCTCAATCTCCAAACACAAAAGTCGCCTCTGTTCATCCATTGTATGAGCTGCCGAAGCAGCAGCCTCTGCAGCCTCCGCAGTTTCTGTTAATTTGTCTGCTATTTCCTTTATTGTAGCATCTCGAGAACGGATATCCTTAGCCAAATGTTGCAATTCCTCATCTTTCACTCGTAAAGTCTCCTGGGAGAGCAAAAAACAGAGTAAGAAGGATTAACCAAAGCATGCATGCAGATAGAATTAAGAATGCATGTCATGGTTCTTGCACTAATCTGCTTTCGTCACTGCACAAATACATTTGAACAAAATTTGTCAATGTAAATCATGAAATTAAGATACTAGCAGATGATAGGAAGGACGAGACACAACACATTTTTAGCATCCCAAAGAAGATAAATTCAACTTCTTATAACAGCATGGAGAATTCTGTTCTTCCAGTCACAATTTCTCTCTAAATTTGTTAGGCATCTGAACTCACTTAATGGTATCAAAATACTGAAGAAATGATGCATGTGTAGTAATATAATTACCATACAATTAAACTTAACTTCTAAGTAGCTATATTTCTGGGGTTGCAACTAAATGCAGATTCTATCACAACGTATCATTAAAATGGATTTTAAAAAGCTCCACAGGATAGTATTTTTGAACAAAAATGAAGTGAAAAACATTAAGGGGTGAATGCAGACCTTCATGATTGTTAGGTCATCAAGTTGGCCCTCGTTGGAGTTATTTGTACCCATCCCAAGAGCTGCCCTCATTGAAACCTTTAGTGCAGCTTCTATCTCCTTGGTAGCCTCCATTGCTGTTGCATTAGCATTAGCAACTGCAGTAGCAACTGTGCCTAATGTAGCTGGAGAGCCATTCCCAGCCAAAGAATTTACTGCCTCTTTATGAGCTCGTAAGACTAACTGAGTTGCACTGTTTAATAACAGCAAAGAACTAGTCATGATGCAGCAACAAGATTGACTCCAATATTGTGTTTTAACCATGCAAAGGAGACGATACCATAGGAACAAAGCACACAAAACTACAGTCAGGATGCAACAACAGGGATAGAACTCAACATTGAGTAGCTTAAATCACGCAAAGTAGATTTCCCCATATACTACAACATGCCAAATTCGGAACTAGTAAGACTAGTAAGATGCAGGATGTGTAGCTGAAAGAATAAATAGATGTCACCATAACACCATAACACGTAAATCTGATTGCATTGAAGGGTTCTTCAGGTTATTTTATTATTACGATCACTGAAAAATAGAGAATCCCTAGTCTAAGCATGAAGACTCATATTGTGAATTGTCAGATCAACATTGAAGTAGATAACATCCTTTAGATCTGCATCATTGGAAATTAGAAACAGTAGTTTCCACTGACACTGCTAGGATCCAATTAATTATCAAATGGATAACACTCCACTCTCATATTGGAGTCTGAATTCTTGCACTGAGATAGAGGTTGCTAGGTACTTTGCCTATTAATATACGAACATAAGTGTGAAACAAGCAATGCTGACGAATGTACTGACTGATCAAGGATCAGAAAGCTTACTGTAATGTAGATACCCAAGCTTTTGCAGCACCAGGAGTTTCAGCACAAAGAAAGTAATCCTTCTTTTGAGGAGTTCCAATATCTAAATACAGTTAAGGAACACTAAAACCTTAAAACATGTGATCCTCTATATATAACTATTTAATAAACTCTTTCTGAAACAATCTCTTTGACCGAAATATTAGGAAAATAGGATACAGAAGCAGCAGCCATCATATTTTGGCATCCCTCTGCAAAAAGTTGGGCAATAATTGTAGGTTAAACGCTAAAAATTGAGGTACGACATACTAAGGAAATGTTATGTTCATGAGCCAATCTTACTGAAAGTTCACAGGAGATAAAGTAATGGTGCTTGAGGCGTTAAACAGAATGGTCCCTTTAATGGCAGTCTCATTTCTCCTGAGTCTGCACCAATACATCAGTGACTGCTGATTAGGTACTAGTTGTAATTTACTTGGCATTCCTGGTTATCAAAATAGGCAAGGTTCCATACTTGTATTCCATCTTTCCAGATGTCGGATCCAATATGACCCAACGTTCATTCCATTTCCGTAACTGCTTGAAAGGTCATAACTCATAAGAGTTTTGAGGATGAAGTTAGATAAGACTCAATAGGACAACCTAATCAGGAAATGAAAAAAAAAAAAGAACTATATTCACTACGATCATACAGCTGTGTATATCAGTATATGGAAACAGATGGTCCCAGGTAAATCACCCAATAGTACTTTCTAACAGAGTTCCTATGCGATGTGGAGCCATCCCAACCATTCACACTTCCACCCACACAATCTGATGATACATCCCCGATACTAACAAATAATGATACATCCCCAATACTAACAGTATGCATTTCAATCAATTCTGCTATTCATAGGGCTAGGACAACAAAGGTCACTACACAGATATGATAATATCAACTATGTACATAAGGTCCCTGCTAGAACCCAAAATTATAATACAAAATTGTGAGCAAAAAACAATTCATTCCAAGACAATTACAAAAACACACTAAAGAGTTATACCACAAAGAAACCCCCTCAACCAACAATATCAGTTACTGCTACATAATCAACACATACTAACACCAAAATTCAGCACCAAAGCACGCCTCGATCCTATGGTGAGCGAAATCTAGCACCATGTTCAACTCTTCACACGCCTAAATAAACAAACACGATCCATCATCCTACGAACGACTTGACTTGGGCCAGGAATTGCCATACCGTCTCAGATCGCTTGAGCAGGGGCCCTTGCAGCAGGTACCTCCCGGACCCCGACGACAGCTGCCGCTTCACCTTCTCCAGGCTGCTCTCCGTGTCCCGAACCCTCTGCAAAATCCCCAAAATATCAGCCAAAGCACCACCAATCTAAAACAGAAATAGACATGTTGGGCCTCGGCGGCCGCGCGTACCGCGGAGCTGCCGTTGGTGGCCATGGCGGGCGCGGCGGCTGGAGGTTACAGGGGTAGTAGGGTTTTGGAGGGCGGAGGCGGGCGGCGCGTCGTCGACGGACGGCGACGGGCGGGTAGGTTGGTGGAGGGAGGTGCGTGACCGGCCGGTGGGGTGGGCGTGGCGTACAGATCGATGGGAGAGGGAGGAAACCTCCGGTGCCGGAAACGCCTCTGCTACGCTTGCGGGCACAACCCGCGAGCTGTCTGTCGGTCATGTATGTGTGGGCCCTGCGGCGAGGTCGAGGGTGTCAGTGACCCAACTGTTGCTTGGCTTTGTGGGGGCACGGTGGGAGCAGTCTTGTTTGTTTGGGTGATCTGTCTTGAACAGTTGAACTATTCTTATCCATGCCTATGATACGCACGGTGAAAAGTATAGTATGGATAATTTCTCAATCCAAGAATATGATTATAGTAAGGTGATTCTCACGATTACATCGAATATATTTTTTGTTGTGGCATAAACGATCATTTCAATCCTATACCATAGTATGTTGAATTTTATTATCGAAGAATTACATGTGTAATAGTCTATAAGTTGATATAATTTAGAATAAATTATTAGTGTTGGTGCATTAGTATGTTAAGATAACAATTAGTCTTAGGGCTTGCTTGGTTTGTATCTAAAAGTTGCCCTATCAATTCTATGGCAAGCCAAAACTGGGGCATCATAGATGAGAGACCAGCAGCTGAGGGGAAGATGCTCCCTGGTTCCCCAATGGATTTAGGGATCTGGATTGAATGTAGGGATGGAAGGATATGTACCTTCAGTTGCGACACGATCAAGGGAAGGACTGGTGGCAGAAGTGGTGGCGACGACGGCGGAGATGCGTGGTGGCGGCCATGAGAAGCGACGACGCAGGAAGAAAGGAGGGAGGGATTGTGAGAGAGGACGGAGGGATCGGGAGTGATGGCTACTGTGTCGATGGGAGGGTGAAACTGCAAAATGTTTAGGCCAGGGGCAAATATGACTGCGGCAGGCCGCCAAAGTAGTGGCGCTTGACGTGTCCTATCCGCCGTGGATTTGGCTAGAAAGTTCGGCGCGCCAATTTTTTGGTTTTGAACCAAACGCCCGCCCAAGTTTTGGGACTGCCGGACTTTTGGCTTGGCAGATTTTGGAGGGCATCCAAAGCAGCCCCTTAGTGCATTAGAACAAGGAATGAGTTGAAGTAAATTATTAGTTTTATTATGAGTTTTTTAATCTCATGTGTAATTACTACCATTTTTCGTAAATCATCTTGTATATCAATCTGAGTATGTTTATATACTTATCTTAAGATTTTTGCAAATTTACTATGTGGAAAAAATCAAAGGATTCCGTTTTTTAGTATATTATTATAATATCATCATAGTAGTGTATAGAATAAGTATAACTAAATACTCTATGTATACTTGCAGACTTGACACATACTACTCATATGGTCTAGTATGATCACATACTCCATATATACAGAACTCATCGAGCCATATGCACCATAAAACTTGAGATACACATATGGGAGTAGCTACATCGAAAAGATTTTCATATAAGTACTTTTCTATAGTGGGGGACATAATGACTTATATTGTTATATGGCCACTTTGATTTACCCTAACGATTGTACTAATTTATGATATTACTATAACTTCTCCTGAGTGATTTAATATAACACTATAGTAAATATCATCACGAGTTACAGTAATGAATATATCACAAATGTATATTTAATTTATTGTAAAATAGTACAAACATTATCATAAAATTAAGGTGACTCTAGGATAAATTATTCTAGGGCCAACAACAAAGTATAGTGTTCCACTGTGGGTTAACGTAGAAGTCCTTGTGCAAATGAGTATTCACAAAAAGCCAACAAAAAAGTACATTAACGTAGAGTTGCTTCACATTTAAATTATAGAAAAAAAGAAATTTGAAAGAGGTCTACGAAGACTCTTGAGAAAACGTCGTTTCATCGCTTGCTAGATCCTTCCTTGTATGGTGCCTAGATATCCATATCCACCGTAAGTATTTTCTTTTTTTGAACTTCAACATTACCATTAAGGCTAATACCATAAAATAAATGGAAGGATCTTATTAATGAGTGAACTATATATGATTTGGATAGATAGAAGATGAAGTGGATCCATCTGTATTAGGATTGTTTGGTTCCTAGCCATAGGTTGTCAACTAATTTAGGCTAGCAAGCCAAAAAAAAAAAAGTATGGCTAGAAAGTTTGGCTTTGCTTGCCTGAGAGAATTTTGCCACACTTGTTTACTCTATGACACATGTAGAGTTTAAAAGAAATTTGCCAAAGTTTAGTTATAATCTAAACATTTGCCAACCTATTTAAGCATGCATAAGGTGAAGTATGGTTAGGAACCAAAACACCCCCTAAATAACCTAGCTAGTCCCAGCCCCCAAGCATAACACCGAACACAAATGCAAAGTCCACTAGAATCCATTGGATAAATTATGAAGTAACTTCGAGTATCGTATATATCTAAATGATTTAGGATCGATTTGGTTGTCATTATTAGCCTCAGTCTTGTACGTTGCAATTTGCTCGTGTTTGGTTGCCAATGCAATGTATGCTCTTATGCAGGTCTGCATAATTCTAAAGTAGGTCCAAGGAGGCTTTAGCTAGTATGTCAAATTTTGGTCGTACTAGATGACACAGGTTTGCATAAGTCGATGTGCACACAAAAATGAAATCCCATTCCTTTTTTTGAAAATGAAACCCCATCCTTTATACCTCTATTAGAAACATGAGACCTCAACTAGAATTCAGGTCATTGATACATGCAACAAAATAATAAACCACCAAATACAATTTTATAGAACGTGGTTTGCATGTGCCAATGTATATGTTTATGCTAACTTAAGTTATGTGGTATAAGGTCTAATGCACATTAAGACTAATGCAACATCCATCCAGTCACACCATATATCCGTGACTGGGGCAGAGCACGCAATGGTGTCAAATAAATCCTTGTCCGTCAGTCGGTGCACATACTTTCTACTTGAAAGATCACATGCACCTAAAGCTAGCCTTGAGCTAGGTAGCTGCAATCAATCTACTACACCCCGGGCAGCCTCCTTTTCTTCAGCCTTTTCCCCTGTCACCATACCCTCCATCTCCATGTGATGCCTCTGATATCAGTCGTACAATTGCTCCCCAAGACCATGTTAATTTAGTCACCTGCACATCAGCTCACATTACCAAAATAAGATGGCAATTATGTCTTAACATGGGGTCTGATTACTCTCTTACACGCATGACAGTATGACACCACTCTCTGCCCGGCCTCAGCAAATGATTGCAGTAGCTCTGCCCCCTTCCCAAAACATCAGTAGTCTTTTAACAGAAGTACTGCTACCACAGAGCCACAGTGGTTTGAGCTGGGAGAACAAAACAGAGACATCCAAATCAAGGTTCATGGCTTTTTTTTAACCTTAAACTCCTCCCACATGCATTTGCTGGCTGGTGAGCAGATAGAGCCAGAGCAAGGAGAAAGAAAAAGGCAGTCAAATTCAATAGGCCCCCACGCGATCCGGGTCAAAAATGCCCACAGAAAGAGGGGAGAGAGAGAGAGGTGAGGATGAAAAGGCAATGCATAGAGCCAAATAGATGCCACTTTTCTCCTTGGTCCTTGCTATCTCAATATGTCATGTGATTCTACTATACAAGCATGAAGTAGAAGTAGTTATTGGTGGTACTTCACCCCTCATCACCTCATGCATGCAAGATCGATGCAGTCCTCATCATAGAGATATAGCTTAGCTTCCACCGACAATGGCACCACCTAGCTAGCTATCCTAGGAGCTCCGTCTATGGCTTCCCCTCCTCTCCTCCTGTGAGATGAGATCCTAGCATGGCATCACCATCAAATAATGCACTGATCTATCTCTCACCATGCCTGCTTTCCCAGTTCACACTACAAATAACGAGCTGATCAATCTCAACAGCTAGCTCAGAGCTTGCACCACCAGCCATGGACGACACCATGGGTGGCACCCGTGGCCTGCTCGGCCAAGCGCGAGAGGATGAGCAGGCCAGGAACGTCGTGGTCGGCGCCGGTGCCCTGACCGTGGCGAGGGACTACCGGAGGGGGAACTGGACGCTGCCGGAGACGATGCTGCTGATCGAGGCCAAGCGGAAGGTGCACGAGGAGCGGCACCCGGGGGACCAGGGCCTGGCGCGGTGGCGCTGGGTGGAGGACTACTGCTGGCGGGCCGGCTGCCGGCGCAGTCAGAACCAGTGCAACGACCGCTGGGACAACCTCATGCGGGACTACAAGAAGGTGCGCGCGTACGAGCTCGGCGGCGGCGGCGCTGGGGCCGGTGCCCGCGGCGGCAGGGCACCCAGCTACTGGGCGTTGGGCAGGGAGGAGAGAAAGGAGAGGGGCCTCCCGAGTAACCTCCTCCGCGAGATATACGACGCCATGAGCGAGGTCATCGAGAGGAGGATGAGCTTGGGCTGCGGCGGCGGTGGCAGTGGCGGGTCCGGCGGTGCGTTCACCGCGCCAGCGTCTTCTTCCAGCCTACTCGACGTCCCCATGCAAGCTTCCCCGCTCGCTCAAGTGCTGCCACGACCTCTGCTGCCTCTAGGTACTCGTTGGTCATCACTGTATGATCAATTCTATTTCTTGGGCGCCATTTCGTTCTGTGGTCCACGATTATATGTTTCGTTTCTCCATATGATCAAGAACAAGAGACGCACGGGCACGGATCGATGCATTCCAGCCCCGAGTCCCCGGAGAGGAAGAGGAGGCGGCCGTCACTGGACGAGCTACGGCCAGGGAGCAGCACGCCGTCAGCGCCCGGAACGCACGGCCACCGTCAGGAACAAGGACGCCACCGCGACGAGGAGGAAGAGGAGGAGGAGGACGACGACGACGACGAGAGCTCCGAGTCTGAGTACTCCGACGACGACGACTACAACGTCCTGAGCGGCGCGATAGGCCGGTGCGCGGCGATCCTGTCGGAGGCGCTGGAGAGCCGGGACGCCGCGGAGGAGCGGCGGCACCGGGAGGTGATGGCCGTGGAGGAGCGGCGCGGCCGCGCGCGGCAGGCGCGTCGCGAGGCCGGCGAGCAGTGCGTGGCCGGGCTGGCCGCCGCCGTGAACCAGCTCGCCGGGTCCATGCTGGCGCTCGCCGCCGCCAAGCACAAGGACAAGGGCGGCGGCGGCCCCGCGGCGCCCAAGTGAGACCAAGATCATCGTCAAGCGGATCGTCATGATGATGCCGCGCGCCGTGTTGCTGCTCCGATCCGCGCACGCGGCGGGCCATCGAGTGGGCTTCGACCAGACCGAGATCATCATCCTGGGCGCCTGCCAGAGTGCATGCTGATGCGTGGGCGTGGCGATGCCCTCGTCTCGCAGCTCGAGGACCGCCACCGCCAGCGCGTGTGCTGCGGCGAGTCCGAGACGCCTGGCCCTTCTCGCTCCGATCCGCTTCTGCATGCATGAGACTAGCTATAAGCTCGCTTCTCCTCGCTGGGTTGCTTTCATTCTGAACTTCTGATCGTCGTCCTGAGTCTGACAGGTCTAGACTACTGTCGCAGGATGATATGCATCCATGGTAGAGAAGCTTTTTATTTTTGTTTATTAGTTTGCTCGGTCGGTTAATTTATGGTGTCAAATAAAACTGGCCGGTTTCCTCCTGCTAGTTGTAGTTGGTAACTTAAATCAGTTCATGTGTTAATGTCTTAGTTATCCATATCACCATAACATGATGAATGGTTTGAAATAGCTTTCACTAATGTGGTAACAATCAGGAATATAATGGCTTTGGTAATTTCAGTAGGAATGCAGAATCAAACGGTCAAGGAGCGTTCTATATACAATCCATTATCTATGATTATGGGATCATCTTCATTCCACCTATGATGTTTTTCATCCTAAGCATCGAGCTTTTCTCCATCACCACCCTCTTTCTCCATCATCATATCCTTAGGTTAGACCTTTTTTGGTGGCCCCACCAACGGATACACTACCAAGCTAAAGAGTTGGAGTGAGCTGCCCCCGCATCCAACCCTTCCCACTGATCATCTCGCGGCGCCTTGTTTTCAATTCCCGCTCGCCATGTGTCAACCTTCCATCCTTAAATCTATAAAACTACGAATCCCCCAATCCCTAACCCCAGCCAATCGGAGAGGATGTGATGTTGCCGAAGTTGGAGAAGATGGTGAAGAAGGGAGAGAGAAACATTTGAGTTTTTAGTTCCGATTTACAAACTGAGATGTCAAACCTAAAGCTACAAATTGTATGTAAAATTCTGGTCATCTCGCACGGACAATCATGCTTATCGTGGCAAATAAGCTAACAAAATTAAAACTTAAACCATAATAATGGTACTACCCTCCCATGTTTTATTTTGGCTATTTGCTACTAGCTAGTCAGCAGGAAAAAAAAAGGCCTAAATATTTTTGCGGTGCCTCAAGCACTGCACACATTGGGTGAATCTAGCAGTAAGTAGAGTTAAGCCCCACGATAAATCTTCACCTATGAAAGCTTAGAAGAGGCTAAAACGGTAGAAAATGAGAGAAACCTCTCCTAACTTATTTTCCTTAGGCGAAATTCTAAAATACATATGATTAGGACTTTTGTGTTCCGTTTTAAGCTGTAAATCGTTTTAGCTTTTCAATATAGAGCTTATATAAATATAGAGCATATAACGGAATCTATATGCGTCTAGAAAACATAATATACTTATCTAGGTATGTAATAGAATCTATATGTACCTACAACTAGTACTACTACAATGGAAGTAGCAGTACGTATATAGCAGCTAGGGAATCTCACGAAACACCGCCGGAAGGCAGCTTGGTAAAAAAACCTACTACACCGGCTTGGTAAAAACAAAACCTACAGTACTGCTGAGTACTACTCATATAAGGACGACAGGGAAGGATTCGAACAACCTTTCTGCATGGTTCGCAGTATGTGAATTGTGAAGTGAAGATCCCTGTCGTCAAATAATACCTGCCTTTTCCTTTACCGATCATGATAGATAGATCTATGAACACGCACTGTTGTGTCACTCCCATGGAAAAAAATAGAGAACTTAAGGAGCAGTCATGCATGTGTGTGTCGATCTGTTACACTTACAGCGTGCTGCCATTTAACCCTCAGCTTGTCGTCGTAGCGAGGTAGCGATCGTCGTGCATGCCATGCGATGGAAAGGCTGCAGTGCATGCATGCATCCATGTGTCGCCCGAGGTCCATGCATACACAAGTGCACTGCCCAGCAATCTTTACTCCTAAAAAGAACCACAGTAAATCGTCAAACCCGGTTTCACCTCGCCTCTCCCGTGAATGACCCCGCCCGGCTTCACCTCGCCTCCCCGCACGGAAGGTGGGCCCAGCTTCACCTCGCTTCGTCCGCAAAAACGAAACCTCCCTCCTTGGCCAATCGGGAACCGCCGACGCCGACCCCGACCCCGACCCCGGCGCCCGAGCAGCGAGGACGACCTCCCTCCCTCCCTCCCTCGACGTATCAGGAATCACCGCAAGAGCTGCGACGGCGACCCCGCAACGCCGTACTCGGTGTCGGACAAGCGGGGACAACGACCTCCCTCCCTCCCTCCCTCCCTCGACGAATCGTGGAACCATGCCCTGATGCCTCCGCTCCTCCCTGTCTTGCGTGGCAGCTATGTCTAACGCTTCCGCCCCCCAACCACACTATATGATTGGGCCGGGCCGCCGCCGCTGACTCACTGCTTTAGCGCGTGCAGAGGCCATGGATTTGGCGTGGATGCCAGCGCCCCTTCAGGTGAGAGGTAGCGGCGATGCGGAGCTGATCTGGATGGTGTAGGGGATGCAGCAGCTCGAGGGCATGGGACACGACGGCGGCCTGGCGGTGGCTGCAGGTTGATCTGATTGGGAGGGCCGCCTTGGGATGGAGCATTCCTGCAGAGAGCCAGGGCGTGCTGAGCACCAGATGCTCCAATGTCTGTGCCCCATCATCTACGGGGACGTGGCTTGGGTGGATCCCTTGAGCATGATGTACCTGTCCGTCTCCGTCTGCTTCGGTAATATTTTCCAAATCTTACATAGAACTGTTGCACAATTTAAGTTTCTCACCCTCATTGCATATTAATTATGGTCACAGAAACAGCCTATGCATATAGGTTTTCATGTCATGCTATTACTACCGGAAACACCATCTTTGCCGAGTGCCGAAATCTTTGCCGAGAGCCGAAACATGGGCACTCGGCAAAGAGGCTCTTTGCCGAGTGTCAAAAACAGCACTCGGCAAAGACTTCTTTGCTGAGTGTCAAGCACTCGGTAAAAGGGCTCTTTGCCGAGGGCCAGGCTCTCGGCAAAGAGGCGCACTCGGCAAAGTGGGGCCTGGACAAACGGCATCCGGGGCTGTCCCCTTTGCCGAGCGCCCTGCCGTTAGGCACTCGGCAAAGGAGCCACCTTTGCCGAGTGCCGATATGGCCAGCACTCGGCAAAGGTTTTTTTTAATAAAATCCTTTTTATGTTTTTTTAATAAAATCCTTTGCCGAGTGCCACGTCGGCCAGCACTCGGCAAAGACCTCTTTGCCGAGTGCCGCGTGGGCCAGCACTCGGCAAAGGCCTCTTTGCCGAGTGCCGGCTCTGGCTCTCGGCAAAGAATAATTTTTTTTTGTTTTTTCTTCCCATTTTTTTGGGGTCTTGATACAGTAAATACATCACAACTTTAAAAGTTGGGACAATTTTGACTTTTTTTCTATATTTCTTCAATTACTTTTGTTTCTTTAAATTTTTTCGACAACTCTAAATTTGAACTGCAGGTACATGAAATAATAGAATTTGGTCATTCAAAAGATTATATTCATAATATTAGGAGTATGTTGAGGCCGTATCCAGGACCTCGCATGAAGTTACGACCATGTTAGTGTCGTAACATGACGAGTTACATGCGGAAAAAGTGTTTTTAAATTATATAAAATGCAAACGAAGTTCGAAAATGACGAAACTTATCGAGGTGTGTTGTCATCGCATGTGGATGCTGTGGTAAAAAACTGAGAAAGTTTCAAGCAAGTTGTGACGTCGCGTGCCTAAAACCCAC
>CM041628.1:29612679-29721032 GCA_023333625.1 Bothriochloa decipiens
CCCCCTTCCTCCTGGACGACATCCTCCCGATCGTCATCGTCCGTCGGATACAGGGCCCTCATCCTGCGGGCCCTCATCGATGACTCCACCAATGGCGGGTCCTCCACCTCCTCCTCGTCAGGGCCGGTCCTCAGGTAGCGTGAGTTGACCCCCGTTCGTCGCAGTCATCTACTTTCGCCTGGTATTTTGTCCCTATGCCTGCAATGGTAAAGACAAAGATTAAACCAATTAGCACAAATAATCGATAAGTACTTGTAAAGAGATGCAAAATGAATGAAACATAATTGCAAAGTAATAATAAGAACAATATAGTATTACATGAATTAGAAACTATCTCCATGAACGGTAGTGGTTGGTGAGGTTGATGCCCTGATCTTCATGACGTAGGAACTTGTTGATCTTGATAAGTTGCCAAAGAATGACGGATAACTTGCTGCAAGCAGCGATAACTAGTGCAACCTGATGACACGCACAAGGAGCCAACCACCATCTCTATACGACAGCCTGAACCAAGGATTCATCCAACCACACTCTCAAAGTACCAACCTATGCAAACTAAACTCGAGGATCAGGAGCATGGATTGAGTGCCGATGATGTGGCCGCTTCTGTGATCTCCACGAAGGAAAACACAAGAGCAAAGGGGAAGAGAATCTCTCTGGTATTTTGTTAGCACATAGTTGAACGAAGTGGTTTCTATTCTTATTATCAAAAGGCTTCCATAGCAATGAGTCTACGGGTTATTTATACTAGCAATAGCCCTGCTAGATAGGTATGAATTCGAGATGGAAATGAAAAGACTAAGAATCAGAAAAGGCCTCCACGAAGTGTCTCCTGAAGTGGGTTCGCAAGGCTGTTGGTCTTCTGGCGCAATCTCCACTAAGATGGCAATAACTCCATCTTGAAAACTCCAAATGGCGTGCATTTTAATGTGTTGGAAAGTTACCTTGATGAACTTTCACACCATGCATAGCATGCTCTGCAAAATATTGTAGAATGGTACAGTTTATTATGAAAACTTGAGCTTCATGCAGGCTGTTGACTCTCTGACTAGTCTGCACTAACTCTAGTTGGCAGGTAACATGGAAGATCCAAACTAGTTAGCACTTGATCCATTGGAATCTAGAGTTGATAAGCTTCCAAAATGTCCTCATTGACCTTCATAGCTTTTGGAAATCAAAAGTTATGAATAGTTCTTTCATCTAGTCCATTTTGCACTATTGACTCCCTGACCAGTCTGCACTAAATCTGGTTGGCAAGCAACATGGAAGATCCAAACTGGTCAGCACTTGATCTATTGGAAACTAGACTTGATAAGCTTTCCAAAATGTCCTCATTGACCTTCATAGCTTTTGGGAATCAAAAGTTATAAATAGTTCTTTCAACTAGTCCGTTTTGCACTGTGGTGATAAACTCCACTGGTCCGTTCTGTACTTCGGTGATAAAATCCGCTGATCACTTTCATTATCCTCCTTTTGTATGTTCCTAAGCACAACCAAATTAGGACATTTAGGTAGTATAACATTCTTAGAAGTAATTGAAATTGAAATCAGTTAGGAATGAATTCACCTTTACTTGTAGTTTCTTGGCATGGCTTCTTGTAAGTGGACCTTGAATTGTATCCTTTATGTTTGATGATGACTATTTGGTACTTGAAGTAGCATGCATGGTTGGGATGTCCTCATCACCCCTGTTTGTCGTGGTCATCTACTTCCGCCCAGCATTTTGTCCTATGCCTGTAATGACAAAGACAAAGATTAAACCAATTAGCACAAATAAACGATAAGTACTTGTAAAGAGATGCAAAATGAACGAAACATAATTGCAAAGTAACAATAAGAACAATATAGTATTACATGAATTAGAAATTATCTCCATGAATGGCAGTGGTTGGCTCCATGTCATCACTATCACTATTGTCATCATCATTATCAATATTGTCAAAACCTAAGTCCTCATCATCTCCATTGTCCTCACCACCTCCATCGTCCTCAAAAACTCTATCGTGCTGAGCCCTCCATCGCTTAAGCATCATTATGTCCTTAGGATCTTGCACCACTTCACCCTCGTCCTCATCGATGTCATTGTCTACTTCCATGCCCATCAGCGAAAGAATGTCTATCTTCAAATGGCCTTCTAGCCCCTCGGGTTGATAGAACTCTTCGGTATCTGCCTTTGGGTCAAAGTTGTAATCATCATCGTTTGGGATAGGTGCTTAAGATTCCAAGTGCACAAGGTACCAACCCTTAAGATTCTCATCTTTTTGGCACACCCATGGGAGACAATAAACTTGCGTGGCCTATTGAGCCATAATATAGACATCTTCTCCAGTACAGACAGAATCCTGTCGAATTTTGACTTGCCCAATGTCATCAGCTCTTCTCGTGTCATTAGGATCGAACCAATGGCATTTGAATACCACTGGTTTAAGATCTTTGGGGCCCTCAAAGTGGAGCTCGTATATTTCTTCGACTATGCCATAATAGTCACAATCATCATTGTCGGGCGTACGAACTCCTATGCACGTGGTCTTTTGGGTGGGCCGACTCTCGTAGCTTCTCGTGCGAAAGCGATAGCCACTCACATCATAAATGGTGAATGTCTTGACTCTACGGGTGAAGCCCTATGCAACCTATTTCAATTCACCACTCATTGACCTATTTGTGCATGCCTGCAAGGTGAGGCCAGGTAGATCGTTACATTACTCGCTCCTAGGAGCAAAGTGGAATCTCAAAGTTGGAACAAGGTAAGTTGGATGGTACCTGTCGATGAAACCTCATTAGCAGTCTACCACAGGATACCCCGAGGTAGTAGATTGCGGTGAGGGTGCGCTAAGACCTACGATCTAGATGTGTGACACAAGACGAACACATAGGACAACCAGGGTTTATCCAGGTTTGGGCCGCTCGGAAGCATAAATACTCTACGTCCTGCGTCTCTGCTGCTGTATTGATGAGTACCGGAGTACAATGAGATGAATTCCGATGAGATGTCCTAGGTGGGTCCTTGCTCGCCTTATATAGTGGGGGGCAAGGTTACATCTAGGGTTTCCCTATGGTCAGTTACATTGAGCCGTATCCTTGGAGTACACGACTAGATCTAGCCGACTAAGACTCCTTGCGTGTCAAGCAGCCTTCAGCACCCATGCGGGCCACCGACTTGGTCTGCAGCGGACCATGGGCTCTGTCTTATTGTTGGGCCCACCAATCAGGATGATGATGGACCAGCCACGTCTCTTGGTCTAGGCCGTCTGGACCGAGCAGCCCCATGTCTAGCTGTGAGGGTATACGGGGTCTATACCCCCACAGCTAGTCCTCGAGCACCATGTATCTTGAGGGAGTCACCGTCTTGTCCTATACCGAGCAGTGAAGATGCATACCACATAGTGCAGAGTAGTGAAGACGCCGACCATGTGGTGCCGAGTAGAGAAGATGCCGACCACGCAGTGCCGAGCAGTGGAGATGCTAACCATGTAGTGCCAAGCGATGCTGATACTGACCATGTGACGCCGACCAGCACTGACGCTGATCAGTCAGCACCATCCAGGCTTCTCCCAAGCAGTTTGTAAGTCTACTCCCGACCACAGCTCCCGTCAAGGAAGGTGATCTGTCAAAAGATGCATGGTGTTCCAAGAAAAATAAAAAATATTTCCACGTCCTGAGGCATGGGCCCATGTTAACACATGACACGAAGTATCACTGGGATGCTAACATGAACTATCCATAGAGGCAAGGGTACCAAACTAGGAATGGAAAATAGGCCCAAGTCACCACGAGGTGACGTGGGTCCACGTATTCCCCAAGCTCGATAGAAGATAGAATATGTTGTATTGAGCTTTTTAAGAAAAAAGTCAAATAAAACACCAGCTAGACATAGAAATGCCTAATACCCATTCTAGAGCCGAGAACAGAAAATAAACCCAAGTCACCACAAGGTGACGTGGGCCCATGTAGTCCCCAAGCTCAATAGAAGATAGGATATGTTGTATTGAGCTTTTTAAGAAAAACTCAATGTAGCACTAACTGGTCTGTAGCCAGTGCTAATCGATGAGTTGATGCAAAATCCCAAGTATGAACCTACGGCCTTATGCTTAGGAAACAGAGCTCAGGCTCAATCAGGTCGAGAGACAACGAGAACCACTGCTCTGTAGATGCCTCTGGGTGGCAAGTCAAATGCGCAGTCCCTAGGTAAGTCTTGGACGGAGCACAGGCTCTATTGGGTCGAGGGACACCGAAAACAGCTGGTCCGTAGACACCTCTGGGTGGCAAGTCAAAATGCACAGTCCCGAGGTAAGTCTTGGACAGAGCACATGCTCTATCGTGTCGAGGGACATCGAGAACCGCTGCTCCGTGGACACCTTTGGGTGGAAATTGAATGCGCAGTCTCCAGATAAGTCCAGGACGGAGCACAGGCTATGTGGTGCATAGCACGGAGCTGAAGCGACGATGATGAGTCCTTGAGCAGCGCATGGTTTGAGAGGAGGCTGTGCGGTGCGTAACACCGAGCCGAGCGATGAGAACGAGTCCCTGAGCAGCGTGTGGTTGGAGACCAGGCTGTGCGGTGCATGACACCAAGTCGAGGCAACGATGATGAGTCTCCGAGCAGCGTGTGGTCGGAGACTAGGCTGTGTGGTGCATGGCACCGAGCCTAACTATCTACAGTTAGACCAACTGGGCAGTAAGCTCCGAGCAGCCCAACTGGTCGGCCACGAAGTCCATGTGCCAGGACCTGAATGATGATCTCTGACCCAGTCCCCGAGCGTACAGAGTGTGCTCGGCAACCGAACCTTGTCCTAAAAAATAAACACAATGTACGGGAGTTCATGACGTACAAATAATTGTTCTAGGCATGTTAAGTGAGTGATAACATTTATGTCATTTTAGATGTCTGATGTATAGAAAAAAATGATGTCGACAATTAAGTTTTGCCCCCACCCCCGAAGCAAGCTAACTCTGTTGGGTGACTAGGGATACGCTAGTGAACAACGTAGGACCGCTGGGATCACTAGGTACCTAGTACCGTTAGAGAGTGACTGCTGAATCTCCTAGTGCCATGTAGCGTGGAGCTGTAACACGTCGTAAGAGGCTTCGAGACAGTGCCTTGTCAAACCATTCTCGGCGGGCAAGAAACAAAGTTTAATTGTGACTCATGCAGGGCGCATGTATGATAGATAATGCAAAAGATACAAAGCTGTGTAGGAAAGAAAGACAACGAAAAACTTAATTAAAAACTTAGCTTGTGTTTCAAGACGTGTAGTTGTAGCAATTGAAGATGCTAAGAACCTGTAGCCCGTAAGCACCGATAGGCAGGAAAACTGCCATGCAGTCCCCAGGTATGGGAAATAAAGTATTTGACCCAAAAAACAGTCCCCAGATTTTAAGGAATAAAAATCTAGAACTAATTTGGAAGGAAGTATATGATTAAAAACAAATCTAGGATTAGATCCCAAGATTTCCAGGCACATGCTCAGCAACTGGGATTAGGCACACAATCATGCACATGGGGGAATATAATATCCCATCCCACGCGTGGATTCGGGACCATCGACAACCCAACAAGTCGTGTCCACATGAGTCAAGCAGGCCCAACCCTAGAAGTCAAAAGGACAACACCCGAATGGTATAAATAGCGGGCGCCGCCAAGAGGAAACGCTACCCAAATCGCAATCATTCCCCACTGCTCACTCTAGCATTCCTTGAACATTTCATCTTCCTGCGCCCAAGCAACCGCCGTCGTTCCCAATCCTCATAGCGAATTCACCCACCGCCATGAGGCAACCGAGCCAATCCGTGCATTAGCACCGCTGTCGCCCTCCGCTCACCCGCTCAAACCACCACCCTTGAAGGATAGTGGCGAGGAAGGCAGCCAAGAAGGCGGGGAAGGCATCCGGATCCGACGCACCGGGGCCGTAATGGCAACAATCAACTTCGACATGGGAATCGCTACAGGCGCTCATCGACGAGGGCTTGTTGCCCCCGTTCGAGATGGAGCATGGCGTGAGCCATGAGGTGAGGATTCCCCTCATCCTCGAGATGGGGAATTTGTAGTTTTTGAGGACATGGTTGTTCGGGGATTGGGGGTGCCTGTGAATGGGTTCCTCCGGGACTTGTGCATCTATTGGGGAATTTCCATTTGTAATCTGGACCCCAACTTCATCCTAGCCATTTCTATCTTTATTGCCTTCTATGAGATGTTCCTGGGGATCAACCCCATTTCAATCTATTCCACCACTTCTTTCTGTTGAGGAAGAAGGGGGCTGAATCTGGGGGGTCCTAGATTGGGGGCGGGTGCTATGTGCGTCTTCGGGATGGAATGAAGATGCACTGGCCAAGAAGCCGGCACCAAACAGCCGCCAAAGGATGGAATGCACATTGGTTCTATATGAGCTAGGATGTGGAAGGGAGAAGGGTGCCTTGTGACATCACATAGGTGCCCGAGTGCAACCCACGGTGGTTGGAGCCTCTAACCCTGGAGGAGATGTTCCAGGTTAACGAGCTACTGATATTGATTGATAACAAGCCAGTTAATGGAGCTCTTGTTGCTGGGACCTGGTCGGTCCGCCGGGTCTAGCCGTGCAAAGAACGGGTGAAAAGCCTGTTCGAGTACTCTGGACGAGACGACCCCTCCTGTGAGACTCAGGAGAAGCTGTCGCCAAAGGTGCTGAACCGGTGGATGACTTCTCTGTTCGAGATTTTGACCCGAGCACCAGCTACCTGGAGCAGCGTGCTCGGCCCTACGACATGAGCCGACCACCGCCAGAGGTAAGCCGACCAGTTCCATACTGTAATTTGATAAGTATGTACTCGTATGTGTTGATGTCTGTATAACTTGAATTGTCTGACTATCAGACATTGCTTGGACAGGATCGAAAGGTGTTCTTTTCCACTGTGCCGGTGGAGCCGTGGCCTCAGGATGAGGCGCAGGCCTACTAGCGGAGGTGTGAGGGGACCCACCACCGGAGCGGGACCAAAATAGGGCAGGAGACAACTAGCGTCTCCAGCCTTGATGACAATGGAGTCCCAGCTGCTCAGGCGCAGTGTCGACAGCCGGTAAGTGGCCTGTGGCAGAGGCCCCCAAGGCGAAAAGGCCCTCTACTTACTGTCCGGGGGTAAGTTGAACCTGGACGGCAGAGCAGGGGGAGCAAGAAGAGGAAAGCGCCGGCCACCCCGGAGTCATCGGATGATGATCTGCTGACGCTAAACCAGTGCCAGCAGAAATGTCAGGTCCTAGCACCTCAGATAGGGAGAACACCAAGGCCACCGACGTCGATGACTTTGAGGAGTCCTATGCGAAATGCACCGCCAGCAACCCCTCTCCCTTGGCAGGGGAACGCTGCATCAACCACTCGGTCAAAGTAGGCCGGGGGGCAACACTGCTAGCACCATCACCGCCACCTACGCCGCACAAGATGGCGATGCCTCTAGCCAAAACCGCTTCACCTCCGAGGCACCAAGAGGCGGTGACGGTGCCGACTTCTCCGGTGCACCCCATCGGGACGAGTAGAGCAGGCGAGGCATCACGCCGAGTCCCTGGGCATGACAGCGGGGTGTCAGGCAGGGCCCCAGGTGCTTCAAGTAGGGTAGCAACCCCGCTCTTCAGAGGAGGGCTCCGGCGGTCAGCCAGGTTAGTGTTACTAAACTCGCATATCTTGCATGTTCTTGATTTTGTGCTTGTTGTGATTGTAATGTAAATTATAGCCGTGCGCCATTGTCGGCAACACCAACTCCTTCCTCTAGCCAGACCACAGCACCAACCACCAAACAGGCGCCAGGCAGCAATGCCGCACGGTCCACAGAGCAGAGGGAGGTGACCAGTAGTACCTCAACTCCTGCCGGGCCGACCCCGACACTGACTCCGCAGCCAGAAAGGCAGGTAGTGCTGTTTAAGCCGGTCATCGCCACAACGGGTCAGCCTCCTAAGCACACACTAGGGCGGGCGGGGCCAAGCACGTTAGCACTGACTGAAGAGGTCGAGGAGGTGCCTAGGGTGCCGAGGATGCCACGCACCGACCTACCCACACAGCGTGTCTTCACGTCGCGCAAGCTGGGAGAAGAAAACATCTTGTCTTATGAAGAAATATAAGACGATGACATGGACGCGAGCGTCTAGGATACGATGGAGGTGCTGCTTGACAAGATCAAGGTAACACCTAACCAAGATTAGCTTGTCTATTTTGAGCTCGGTGTTTGACCACTAACTTACTAATCAAACTGTGGTGTATACAGTCGCTGCAAAAGACCAACGCGCAGCGGGGCAGGACCATAGACTGGTTTGTGGCAACTTGGGAGGAATGCAAAACTCTCCACGTAGCCAAAGCTGAGTTGGAGGCGCAGGCCCGGGTCTACCGTGAGCGTGAGGTCCAGCGAGAGGAGGAAGTTGCCGCCCTGCACCGCAAGGTGGAAACCCTGGAACGGGCCAACATGGAGGAGGTTGCCGCCCTGCACCATAAGGTGGAAACCTTAGAATGGGCCAACGACAGTAAGTAGACCTCTCTTACCCAATCCACGTGGATCCTTGATGCACGTTTATGAGTTCTTCTTGTAGGACTGAATGGCTTGAATGAGGCCATGGCTCAGGAGCTGGCTGGTCTGCTGGACCAAAAGGGAACTGCCGAGGAGCAGGCCAAGGTGGACCAGGCATAGATCACCTAGCTGACTAGTAAGTTGAACAATGTAGAATGGCTATGTGAAGTCTGCCGCATACTGGACAGACCAGGGTATGCTAAACCACCATTGATTTGTTGCTGCGGGCCTGAGGAAACACTACCTGGCCTAGTTCTAGGTGCTTGAGGACTCCATCGTGAGCCTCCAAGGGAAGATGCGGGCCATGACTAACCACATCAGGCCTGTATTAAGGGCCATCTTTCTAGGAGAAGAGCACCCTGCTGATCCTGTAGGCGAGGAAATTGCCGTTGCTGACTAGTGCTGGAGGTTGTGGCCAGTGCTACTGGAGTTTGTCGTAGGAGCTGGGCGTTATGTGGCCGCCATCGTGCTCGCCGTGGTCCGTGCCAACTACCAGAATGTGGAGTTGGCAACCATCGAGCGTGGGATCCCTCTTGAGGTTGCTGATCAAGAAGCCGAAGAGCTCTAGGCCACGTCTGGCCCAACTGCCACCGCCATCGTTGAAGATATGACGCTAATCTTTGATCCTGCAGGAGGTGGTGATGGTCAGTAGGCCATAAACAATGTATTTATGAAAAACATTGTTTGTAAGCTGTGCCGAGCACTGGGTGCTCATTAAGTTTTAAGCCTATTGATGTAGACAAGTAGGCATGTTTAAGCGGGTGAAAAACATTTTGCCATTTTTCCTTTTTTAGATGTAGATTTATGCATAGGTCGTTTTTCAAAAAATGTTGCCAGTTGAGTTTTGCCCCCACCCTTGAAATGAACTAACTCTGTCGGGTGACTAGGGATGCACTAGTGAATAGTGTAGGACCACCAGGATCACTAGGTACCTAGTACCGTTAGAGAGCGACTGCTGAATCCCCTAGTGCTATGTAGCGCGGAGCTGTAGCACATCGTAAGAGGCTTCGAGATAGTGCTTTATCAAGCCGTTCTTGTCGGGCAGAGAACAAAGTTTAACTGAGACGTATCCAGGGCGCATGTATAATGGATGTGTGCACAAATATAGAATTGTGATGGGAAAAGATAACAACAAAGGAAACTTTATTAAATAACTGAATAACAAAGACTTGGGTACATATCTTCTTCTATGGGTAGAAGAGTATGAGGTGGTCGATGTGCCAGGAATTGGACTCCTTGACACCCTCCATTGTCTTCAACTGATAGGACGTCAGGCATGTGACAGCTTTGATCCTAAACAACCCTTCCCATCTGGATGACAGCTTGTGCAGATCATCTATTTTCTGGATTTGTCGTAACACCATGTCGTCGACTACAAACAGCCAACCTTTGACGTTGCAGTTATAGTAACAACGCACTGACGCTAGCTACTTAGCCGTTCGAGCACAGGACTCGAGCGCTATCTCCTCTTTGGCGATGATGTCGATTTCTCTAGCTTCATTAGAGGCTTCTTCATTGCAATGCTGGACACGTGGTAAAAGGAGTGCAACTTCGGCTGGTAGGACAGCCTCAGATCCAAACATCATGAAGTACGAGTATACTCTAGTGTTGCAACTAGGCTGGGTATGGAGTCCTCGACCATGATAGGTAATTCCTTGAGCCACCGACCAGGCTTAAGATCCTTGTCGTCCCAGTATATTCGTTTACGCAGGGCGTCGAGGATCATACCGTTAGCTCGCTCCACCTGTCCGTTTGCTCGAGGATGAGCGATGGACATGTATTTGACTTTGATGCCATTATCATCGCAAAAGTCAAAAAACGTGTCGCTGGTGAACTGAGTGTTGGGAATATGCCCTAGAGCTAATCATGAGATGATGATATTCCGATTGTATCCATGATTAATAAAGTATTCATTGAATATCCATTATAGACAACTTGTATTGATTGGCAATTATGTGAATTGTTTGTGAAACTCAATTACTTGAATGGTTATTGTAAAGTTGTTCCTGGTCGGTATTCTTGTGAGAACACACTTGAATATTAGACCAGCACATGTATTAGTTGATGACTATGTTTCACAAGTCATGGACATGGAGATGTCAAACTAATAATGTGGGCACATGTGAGACATGTAGGCTGGACTGACCCGACATGAGAAAGTCTCTATTCACATCATATACGTTATGTCCTTAGACCTGAGATTGTGGTATATACTCAAGATGTGAAACGGCCTACATAGGGACTATCAAACGCTACTCCGTAACTGGGTAGTTATAAAGTTGGTCTTCGGGTGGTCGGGAAGCATGCTATGAGACATAGACAATCAAGATGGAATTTGCCCCTCTCTACTCGAGAGAGATATCACTGGATTACTCAAGTGATTGGATCAACAAATGCATGGCCGTACTTGGGTTAAGTGTTAACCCACGAGTTGAACCATATATCAAGTGGCAAAGGGAATAACTTGTATATGGTTGTAGTGGTTCGTCTGATATGATCTTTGCATGCACGTAGGAGTTGTCACTCCTTGGTAGAGGCCGCTGTCAACTATTGGGCGAGTAAGAGTACTTGGCCCATGTCAATGTGTGCGTGAACCCATAGGGTCGCACGCTTAAGGGGCTGGAAGCCTAACTCAGGTTGGACCCGAATTAGACAAGGCTTTGGGTTACTAATGGGCCAACTCGTAAGCTCATTGGGGACTCCTATATAAGCAAGGGGTAGGGCGCGCGGTGAGGGTTACATGCCTGGAATATCCGCCGTCGCCCTCCCCACGCTCGCGCCTTATGCTCCTCGCAGACCTAGCAGTCCGGAGGTGCATCGCTTCTTTCCTGTATGTGTGGGATACCCCGGAGGTGCTGCATCTAGAGCACTGGGACAAACCGTGTGAGGGGATTGACATGATGGACGACCACGCAACTGCACTACCTGCTGCGACGTGTACGACTACATCGAGTCGTCTTCCGCTGCATCCGCGCGTCTAGTGGTAATCCCATGACCTGTAACTAGCAGTAGATGCTGGTTTATGAGGCAGAAAAGTTCTATTTTCTGGCTAGCGTAGCACCCTCATAACCTTTCAGTGGTATCAGAGCCGTAGCTGCTCGTTATAGGTTCGGTTGATGGCATATAGATGATATGTGGAGATAGTAGATGCGATCTACTAGTCTTGGTTGCATAGTTTGATTAGATCAATTGTGAAACGGGGTGGTAGATGGAAACTCAATCTGTTTTTGTGCTCTTGATGCGTGGCCGTGTAACGATCTACTCATACCTGTCAGTTTAATCCGCCATCTGAGTTTAGTGATACACGTAAGACCATACACGTTGGGCACAGATCAATGAGATTGATCTAGTGAAAAATAGAGGGACTCTGAATGGTTTGGATTCAGGTTGATGAGATCAATCTGATGAGATTTTCATAGTAATTTCATAGATGTGATCTATGTAATCCGGTTTGGTTTTCAGGGCGCTGCCCTGAAACCCATGGTTGGATGTGATCTATGAGATTGATCTAGTGAAAAATAGAGGGACCGCCGTTGCTACCTGTCGTAGCGTGTCGGTGTTCTGACCCTCGAGGGGTTAACACCAACGAGTAATATTTATAATTGCGTGCTCCCTTAATCCGGTGGGTGATGCAAGAAGGACACGGCGATTTATCCTGGTTCAGGCAAAGAAGGCCCTACGTCTAGCGGGGGGAGGATAGTTCATGTTATCTTGCACCGAAGTGCTGGTACAGGGGAAAATACAAGCGGGTGTGAGGAGCGTGAGGTGGGGCTTTGGCGGTCGGCCGCCTAGCTCTTGACCTTACACAAGCTCACGGTGCAGTTCTGTGGTCTAAAGCCTTAGCGTTTCTATGCTCTAGATCCTCTCGTTTTTTAGTCTGGTCCCTTTTTCTAACGCCCTGGCGCCTCCTTTTATAGATGAAGGAGGGGCAGAGGGGTACATGTATTTTGAGTTCGCATGACGTTGATGACGTATGACGTTGTGGCCGATTACATCGGTGCCGCTGTAGCGATGTACGTCGGTATGGGAGGTCCTGCTCCCGTCGCGTCGGGAGTTGTTGAGTCCCGCTCAAGGGTTCGTTTGTTGACATCGAGGGGCGGCGGTCAAGGTGGTCGAGTTGAAGGCGTCGAGCCTCACCGGATAAGGCTGAATCCTGGGAAATGCGGGAAACGTAGTGACTCATATGTCTTGAGGGGGTGCTGGACATGGCACAGTGCTCGGCATGGTGCAACAGCGAAGCACGATTCGCAGGATTCCGGGGCATGGGCGGTAAAAGCAAGATTTGACCGCCACTCCCACGACTGTTACCGTAACTATGGCCATATGGTTAGGCGGGGGTAGGTAGATTGCATTAAATGCGCCCGAATCCGTACGGGAGAGTCGGTAGCCGAGGGGTGCACTGTCCTCGATGGCCGCCCATTCGCCCGAACGAAGTTCCGTCTTCGAGGGCAGGCTCATTCGGCGGACGAAGTTACGTCCTCGAGGGTAGGCTCGTTCGCCGGGCGAAGTTTCATCCTCGAGGGGTCGCCCGAATTTCTGGTCCGTTCGGTAACCCCTCGAGCAGGCTTTGGCTTTGGGCCGTCGTCGTCCGTTCGTGGGTCAGCCCGATATGTCTTTGCCTGCGGGCCTTCGTACGTTAGTGCGGGAGGTCACTGGAGGGTTTGGTTTGCTGATTTTGTGGGGTTTAGTTCGGTAAACCTGGGGTTTGGGGTACCCATTTCCTCGGTAATGACATAGCACATAGAATCGTTCTACGCCTAACTTGTTTTTGCAGGGTATGTTGTGGATTGGTATGGCCGATGTGTATGTATATAATTCATTCATGGCCTGCGTGTCATGTAAGCAACACGGCTGGAGCCATATGTGTTGACATTTAATGTATTGGCCTGCGCGCCGTCTTGTGATGTTGCGACTATGTAATTAGTATAGTCTATGATAAGATAGTTCTTAGAGGACTTATCACAAGAAGGATGGCACACATGGATCATGGAGATGGAGATCACCATGATGGGCAAGATGATAGAGATGGAGATCACCATTCATTAAAGGGCCATACCATGTCACTATGTGCGAATGTGATTCTCATTATTTGTTCTACTTTCACATGCTATTATATTTTGTCTATATGAGTGCGGTAGTGAAGTAGAACGATCCCTCAGCAATGTTTAAGTTAAATGCTTCCCCAAACCTTGCACTGTCATAAGTCTTATACAATCGGTGGTGGGTCTATGAAATTAGGGTGCCACTGGTTTTCCTCGACTAGGCAGGTTCATATCGAATACTTACTACAAGAAGGTTTGGTTACTTGAACAAGGTCATCCTAACGGTTAGGGATCTTGAAGCATGGAAAGGTTGAGTGCTTGGCATAGGGATGCTAGCCCAACAACAAGAGTCATATGAGATATGATTAGCAAGGTGTTGCTTACCGATCTACCATACCGACCAGCGGTGATGCTAAAGCTCACTAGTCGGGATGTTAGTTGTGGGTCTTGAATCACTAAGTATCAATTGAGGGATATTGATTTTAGTGGGAGTATATTCTATTTGATATAATTTACTCCTTCATGGATACATTGTCTTAGTATTTTGCATTACTTTTGTTGTAGATGGCCATTTGCAATCTACCATTTTCTTTGCGTACAATTCTTGAGAAAGATAAGTTGAATGGAACAAATTACACGGATTGGATCCGCAACCTGAGAAATGTTCTCAGGGTTGAGAAAAAGGAAGATATTCTAGACACCCCATTACCAGATGAGCCTGGTGAAAATGCACCTACTGCTGAAAGAGCCGCTTACAAGAAAGCATGCGATGCTAATCTTGAAGTGAGTTGCCTTATGCTTGCTTGTATGGTACCTGAACTTTAAGGTGTATGAAGTCTCATAGTAAACTCTTGCAGCGGAACGATAGAGACTCCATTTCACTTAGGTTGATTTCTCTGCAGATGCATTTCGATAACAATCACTCAGCGAACGATATGATTGTGGCACTTGAGGAGATATTCCACACGCAGGCTAGGACTGAAAGGTTCAATGTCTCTAAGGCGCTTGTGGAAACCAAGCTTGCAGAGGGCACAGCAGTAGGACCACACGTAATCAAGATGGTTGGTTACACTCAAAGGTTGGAGAAGCTAGGCTTCCCAATCGGCCAAGAGTTGGCCACTGATTTTATTCTCTCGTCTCTTTCGCCCAGCTATGGAAACTTCATCTTGAACTACCATATGCATGGGCGGAGAGAGGCTTGAGTGAACTGTGTGGTATGCTGAAAACAATAGAAGCTGACATCAAGAAAGGTGCCAGCAGTAGCCAAGTGTTGGCGGTCTAGAACAGACCTTGGTTTAAGAGGTGGGGCAAGAAGAAGGGCAAGGCTAGAGATGAGATCTCTAAGCCAAACCCATCTACTGCTAAGGCTGGACCATCTGCAAATTCAGACTACTTTTATTGCAAGGGAAAAGGTCACTAGAAAAGGAATTGCAAGGAGTACTTGGCATCCTTAGAGAAGGATGCGGCGATAAAGGTATTACTGCTACTTGTACCCTTGTCGTTCATGTTATGAACTTTTTTCTTGCTAATTCATATATCAATTCCTGGGTATTTGATACCAGATCGGTTGCTCATATTTGCAATATGGTGCAGGGAATGATAAGAAGTAGAAGCGTGGAAAAGGGAGAGGTTGACTTCCGTGTGGGCAACAATGCAAGAGTTGCTGCGTTGACCGTCGGGACGATGCAACTTCACCTGCCATTAGGATTTATTATGGAATTGAATAATTGTTATTTTGTTCCTAGCTTAAGTCGAAACATTATATCACCTTCATGTTTGATGAAGGATGGTTATTCTTTTGCGAGTAAAGACAATGGTTGTGTGATCTCCAAGAATGACATGTTTGTGGCTTTTGTATCCATTGTGAATGGATTATTTATTTTAAATCTTGATGATGCACCTGTCTGTAGTGTTACTGCTAAACGGCCTCGGCCTAATGAGTTAAGTCCTACCTATATGTGGCATTGTTGCTTGGGTCATATAAGTGAGAATCGCATGAAGAGGCTCCATGATGATGGTCTTCTAACTTCATTTGATTTTGAATCATACGAGACATGTGAGGCTGCCTGCTAGGCAAGATGACCAAGGCGCCATTCAAAGGATTTCCTGAGAGGGCGTCTGACTTGTTGGAACTTGTACATACTGATGTATGTGGACCAATGAGCATGACAGCTAGAGGAGGATTTCAATACTTCATATCTTTTACTGATGATTTTAGTAGATATGGATATGTCTACCTAATGAAGCATAAGTCTAAAACATTTGAAAAGTTCAAAGAATTTCAAAATGAAGTAGAGAATCAATGTGGCAAGAAGATCAAGGCCTTGCGATCTGATCGTGGAGGCGAATATCTAAGTCACGAGTTTAGCAATCATCTTAAGAGTTGTGGAATTGTTCCACAGCTTACGCCACCTAGAACGCCTTAGAGAAACGGCGTGTCTGAGCGACGTAATCGGACCTTGTTGGACATGGTTCGGTCTATGATGAGCCAGTCGGACCTACCTTTATCGTTTTGGGGATACGCTCTAGAAACAGCCGCTTTCACATTGAATAGGGTACCATCTAAGTCCGTAGTTAAGACACCATATGAGATGTGGACTGGTAAGAGTCCCAGTTTGTCTTTTCTGAAAATTTGGGGTTGTGAAGTTTATGTCAAACGACTTATATTAGATAAACTAACACCCAAATCGGACAAGTGCTTTTTTGTGGGATATCCAAAGGAAAATTTAGGGTATTATGTCTATAATCGGACAGAGGGCAAAGTGTTTGTTACTCAAAATGGTGTTTGCTTAGAGAAAGAGTTTCTCAAAATAGAAAAGAATGGACAAAAGGTGTATCTTGAAGAAGTTCAAGATGAGCCAGTAGGGACTGACTCTACGAGTGATGCTATTGTAGCAGAGCAAGTTGAGACACCCGTGGCAGTGGAGACACCGCCACAACCACGAAGATCAGCAAGACTTCATGCATTGCGTGGGGATTTGTTATTGTTAGACGATGACGAACCCGCGGATTATGCGAAAGCTATGATGGACCCAGATTCCTAGAAATGGCAAAGTGCCATGAGATCCGAGATAGATTTCATGGGAGACAATCAAGTTTGGAACTTGGTTGACCCGCTTGATGGGGTTAGACCCATTGAGTGCAAATGGATCTTCAAGAAGAAGAAGGATATGGATGGAAATGTTCACATCTATAAAGCTCGGCTTGTCGCAAAGGGTTTTTGGCAAGTTCAAGGGGTTGACTACGACGAGACATTCTTGCCGGTAGCGATGCCTAAATCTATCTAGATCATTCTAGCAATTGCTGCATATTTTGATTATGAGATATGGCAGATGGATGTGAAAACAGCCTTTCTAAATGGGTATTTAGAAGAGGACGTGTATATGATACAGCCCAAAGGTTTTGTTGATCCTAATAATGCTGGAAAGATATGCAAGCTTAAGAAATCTATTTATGGGTTAAAGCAAGCATCTCGGAGTTAGAATCTTCGTTTTGATGAGGTCGTCAAAGGGTTTGGCTTCCGTTAGAATGAAGAAGAACCTTGTGTTTACAAGAAGGAAAGTGGGAGCGCTGTTGTGTTTCTGATCTTGTATGTGGATGACATAATATTGATTGGGAATGATATTCCTATGTTGCAATCTGTAAAGACTTCACTAAATAATAGTTTTTCTATGAAGGATTTACGAGAAGCAACATACATCTTGGGCATTAAGATCTATAGAGATAGGTCAAGAAGGCTAATAGGATTAAGCCTGGGTACTTACATTGACAAGATGTTGAAGAGGTTTAACATGGAACAGTCCAAGAAAGGGTTCTTGCCTGTGTCACATGGTGTGCGCTACAGTGATAAGCAGTGTCCTTCCACTGATGCTGGGCGCAACCGCATGAGTAAGGTTCCATACGCTTCGGCAGTTGGTTCCATCATGTACATCATGATATGTACTTGTCCAGATGTAGCCTATGCTCTAAGTGTTGCGAGCAGGTATCAAGCCAATCCTGGTGAGAGTCACTGGATGTTGGTTAAAAAAACATTCTTAAGTACTTACAAAGGACTAAGGATGTGTTCCTAATGTATGGAGGTGAGGAGGAGCTCATTGTAAACGGTTACACTGATGCTAGCTTCCAAACTAACGGGGATGATTCACTATCTCAATCAGGTTTTGTGTTCACAATAAATGGTGGTGCAGTTAGTTAGAAAAGTTACAAGCAAGAGATGGTGTCTGATTCTACAATAGAAGCTGAGTACATTGCAGCTTCTGGTGCGGCAAAGGAAGGTGTCTAGTTGAGGAGGTTCCTCATTGATCTTGGTGTGTTTCCAAATGCGTTGGGCCCATTGAATTTACATTGTGATAACAATAGGGCAATTGCACAGGCTAAGCAGCCTAGGGATCACCAGAAGAATAAACATGTACTTCGAAAGTTTCATCTCATTCGAGAGTTTGTGAAACGAGAAGAGATCAAACTGTGCAAAATACATACGGATTTGAATATAGCAGATCCTTTGACAAAGGCTCTTCCATAGCCTAAGCATGAGGCGCACATGAGGTCTATGGGGATTAGACATCTAAGAGATTAACTCTAGTGCAAGTGGGAGACTGTTGGGAATATGCCCTAGAGCTAATCATGAGATGATGATATTCTAATTGTATCCATGATTAATAAAGTATTCATTGAATATCCATTATAGACAACTTGTATTGATTGGCAATTATGTGAATTGTTTGTGGAACTCAATTACTTGAATGGTTATTCTAAAGTTGTCCCTGGTCGGCGTTCTTGTGAGAACACACTTGAATATTAGACCAGCACATGTATTAGTTGATGGCTATGTTTCACAAGTCATGGACATGGAGATGTCAAACTAATAATGTGGGCACATGTGAGACATGTAGGCTAGACTAACCTGACATGAGAAAGTCTCTATTCACATCATATACGTTATGTCCTTAGACCTGAGATTATGGTATGTACTCAAGATGTGAAACGGCCTACTTAGGGACTATCAAACGCTACTCCGTAACTGGGTAGTTATAAAGTTGGTCTTTGGGTGGTCGGAAAGCATGCTATGAGACATAGACAATCAAGATGGAATTTGCCCCTCTCTACTTGAGAGAGATATCACTAGATCACTCAAGTGATTGGATAAACAAATGCATGGCCGTGCTTGGGTTAAGTGTTAACCCATGAGTTGAACCATATATCGAGTGGCAAAGGGAATAACTTGTATATGGTCATAGTGGTTTGTCTGATATGATCTTTGCGTGACGTAGGAGTTGTCACGCCTTGCTAGAGGCCGCTGTCAACTATTGGGTGAGTAAGAGTACTCGGCCCATGTCAATGTGTGCGTGAACCCATAGGGTCACACACTCAAGGGGCTGGAAGCCTAATTCAGGTTGGACCCAAATTAGACAAGGCTTAGGGTTACTAATGGGCCTCCAACTCGTGAGCTCATTGGGGATGCCTATATAAGCAAGGGGTAGGGCGCGCGGTGAGGGTTACACGCCTGGAACAACCGCCGTCGCCCTCCCCACGCTCGCGCCTTCTGCTCCTCGCAGACCTAGCAGTCCGGAGGCGCATCGCTTCTTCCCTGTACGTGTGGGATACCTCAGAGGTGCTGCATCTAGAGCACTGGGATGAACCGCGCAAGGGGATTGACATGATGGACGACCATGCAACTGCACTGCTTGCTGTGACACGTACGACTACATCGAGTCGTCTTCTACTGCATCCGCGCGTCTAGTGGTAATCCCATGACCTGTAACTAGTAGTAGATCCTGGTTTATGAGGTAGAAAAGTTTTGTTTTCTGGCTAGCGTAGCACCCTCATAACCCTTCACTGAGAGCCTTAAATCGGTGATGATGGTATTGGGTAGAAATGGTGGATGGCATCATCAAGGAATTGTACTACTTTCTCAGACGAGGCTTTCTTGATGGCTTTGTACTCAATCCATTTGGAAAATTTATCGATGAGATGAAGATACATGTGTGTTCGCCAGGAGCCTTCTTGAAGGGGCCTATCATGTCAAGTCCCCAGCATGAGAATGGCCAAGCGACCGAGATGGTCTGGAGTTCATGTGCAGGGACATGAATCTGCTTGGCAAACATCTGGCAATTTTTTGCACTGACACACGTAAACTTCTACATCAGAGATGGCTGTCGGCCTGTAGAACCCTGCTCGGTAGGCTTTGCCGACCAGCGTCTGGGATGTCTCATGGTTTCCACAGGTGCCCGCGTGAATATCCCTCAGAAGCTTTAAACCCTATGCTTGGGTGATGCACTTCTGGTAAATCACAGACCTTGGAGCCTTGCGCATCAGCTCGCCGTTAACCATGAGGTAGGCACGAGCTCTGCGGACCAACTGTTGGGCTTCGATCTTATCCTTCAGGACAAGGTGGTCATTTAGGTATCTGACAAAGGGCACTCTCTAGTCAGGCTGGGGAGGCAGTGCCTGCTTGGTTGACTCATCAACTGGTGACTGCTTGCTACCATTGTTAGATCCCTGCTGGCTGGGGTAGCTATCTTCTACCTCCATTGCTTCACCGCTGAGCATCGCTATGAGTTGGTTGGCAGCGGTACTAGGCTCGGGTGCTTCATAAGCCTGATCGGGGATCGAAGGCATAATCAAATCTTCTACAAAAACAACAGGTGGTATCTTGGCTTGGGATCTGAGTTTAGACAGTTCATCAGCACCTATGTGTTTCGGTACGTGGTATGTGAGTGAACTCCAGTCCATAGAACTTATACTCTAGCTTGCGGATCTCAGTAACATAGGCATCCATCTTTTCATTGACCACATCCTAGTCTTTGTTGACCTGACGGATGACTAGAGCAGAATCTCCATACACCAGGAGCCATTTAATGCCCAGCTCAACTGCAATGCAGAGGCCGTGTATGGCTGCTTCGTACTCGGCAACATTGTTGGATGCCTTGAAGTGTATGCGCAATACATAGCGGAGTGTGTCATTGGAGGGAGAGATAAAGTTGACCCCTGCCCCGGCGCCATCAATGTTCAAGGAACCATCGAAATACATCTTCCAATGGTCGGGAGACGTATTGGCCAGGGGCAAGCTGAGGTCCGACCACTCTATAATGAAATCAAACAAGGCCCGAGACTTCATGGTGTCATGACTGTGGAAGTTCAGTGTGAACTCGGAGAGCTCTAACGTGTATTTGACAATACGGCTACTGGCATCTCTGTTGCAGAGAATGTCACCAAGTGCAGCTTCTGTGACTACTGTGATCTTATAGGCTTGGAAGTAATGGAGGAGCTTCCGTTTGGTGATCAGGAGTGTGTACAGTAGTTTATACACATGGTTGTATCATTGCTTGGTTTCGTTAAGAACCTCGCTAACATAGTAAACTGGGCACTGCACGCCGTAGACGTGCCCGGGTTCCTGGCACTCGACCACCATTACGATACTGACCACATTAGTTGTGGCAGCGATGTAGAGGAGAAGCTCCTCACCTTCTCACGGGACCGTGAGTACTGGGGGAGTTGCCAGGTACTCCTTGAGCTATCTGAAAGCCTTGTCGGCCTCCTCCGTCCACTTAGATTTCTCCTTGGCTTTGAGTAGCTTGAAGAAGGGAAGTTTGCAGGAGATGTAGCGGCTCAGGGCAGCCATGCAGCCGGTAAGTTTCTGGATATCTTTGACTTTTCATGGTGGTTGCAGGTCCAGCATGATCTAAAACTTCTCGGGATTTGGGCATATGCCATCCTGACTAACGACGTTGCCGAGCAGGATCCCAGAAGGGATACCAAAGATGCACTTGTTGGGATTCAGTTTCCACCAAAAGTTGTTGAGGATCGCAAAGGTTCGTTTGAGGTCAGCCACCAGTGTGTTGGCCTCCCTGGTCTTCACCACCACATCATCCACATACGCCTCGACAAGGTTGTTGGTGATCTCGTGGTCAAGGCAGGCCTGGATGGCCCACTGGTAGGTAGCTCCGGCGTTCTTAAGGCCAAACGACATGGTCATGTAGCAGAAAGCACCAAAGCGGGTGATGAAGGCGGTCTTCTCCTGGTCCTCCTTTTTGAGGGATATTTGATGATAACCCGAGTAGCAATCTAGGAATGAAAATAGCTCACAACCTACGGTAGAATCTACAACCTCGTCGATTTGAGAGAGATTGAAAGCCTGTTTAGGGCAGTGTTTGTTAAGATCAGTGTAATCAACACACATTCTCCATTCATTATTTTTTTGAGTAGAAGAACTAGGTTGGCTAACCACTTTGGGTGATACACCTCTTTGATAAAGCCAACTGCTAGGAGCTTAGCTACTTCTACCTTAATGACTTCCTTGCGGTCATGAGCAAACTGACGCATCTTCTGCCTGATGGATTTCACTGCCTTTGAGACATCAAGGTAGTGCTCGGCCTTTTCTCTTGGGACACCAGGCATGTCGGTGGGTTTCCACGTGAACACGCTGATGTGCTCTCGAAGGAATTGGATGAGCGCATCTTCCTATTTGAGGGGAAGGGTAGCCCCGACCTTGGTAGTCTTCAAGGGGTTGTTCGGATCAAGCTGGATCACCTTGTGTTGCTTGGCCTTGTTGGACGGCCGTCGCGCAGACCCAACTGGAACCTCAAGCTTCGTGAGGGGCACATCCTTGACACCCACGCTGGTGTGCTCCATGGCTTGCTTCAACTCCTCGACCTCCACGGCTGCGTACGCATCAAACTCGCATGCACGCGCCGTGAAGACATTGCCACGCAGGGACAGGACACCTTGCTTGGTCGGGAGCTTTAGCATGAGGTACCCGTTGTGAGGAACCACCATGAATTTGGAAATCCTGGGTCAGCCAAGGATGGCGTGGTATATACCCTCGAAGTCAGCCACGACGAAGCTGATGTAGTCAATGCGGAAATGCTGCTTTGTCCCGAACTAGATAGGTAGGGTGACTTGCTCGAGGGGGTATGAAGGTTTGCCCGGCATGATGCCCCAGAACGGAGACTCGTATGGCTTGAGGTCTTCATACTTCAGTCCTAGCTCCTTGAAGGCTGGGTAGAATAGCATGTTCAGGGAGCTGCCATCGTCAATGAGCACTTTCTTGAACCGGACGCCATCTATCACGGGGCCAAGGACGAGCGGGAACCAACCAGCATCGGGGATTTTGGCCCACATATCATTGTGGCTGAATGATATGGGTTGCTCGGACCAGGTAGGCACCTTGACATCTGCAATGTTGTCAGCCTCCTAGATAGCCATGATGGCTCATGTCAGTAGCTTCTTGTCGCGGGTGTTCTCTAGCCCAACTTTGCCACCAAAGATGTTGGTAGTCACGTTCTTCACGGGAACCCTATAGGCATGTCATGGGTTGGTACCTTGAGCTTCTTCTTCGTCGGCATCCTCTTGCTGGACGAGGTTCTTGCCTTTAGCTTTGGGGGCCGGACGCAGCTTCTTGTTGGCCATCCTATCCAGTGCCTCCTTTAGGACCATGCACTCGCCCAGCGTGTGGCCCTTGCCAGGATGATGGGGGCAATCCAGACTAAGGACCTTGTTGAATTCTTCATCATTTCCCCTCTTCTGGACCTTCACCGCATTGACAGAGAAGTCATTGCGATTACATCGACCGCCATTGTAGGTGTCCCGACCACATCGCTTGAAAGGACGATCGTCATCGTGGTGGTTGGGATCACAATTGCCATGACAGTTGCGGTAATCGTCCCACCAATCTGGCTGGTGGTCTTGATTGCTGTCGCTGTCATGGTCGTCATCGCGACGGTGGCTGCGGTGAGGGGGAATGGGATCCGCCTCGTTCAGCCCGTCGTCGAGATGAGTGAATTTGTGGGCTAGGGTGAGGAGATCTCCCATGGTTCTCGGCCGCTCAAGGAGCAGCTCCTTCTTGAGATCTAGGCCATGTGGTTAGACCAGGCTGGCAACGAAGAGGTCGATCCCTTCTATCGGGGTGACGTCGATCACATGATTCCCCGCATCGGAGAAGCGCCGGATGTACTGTTAGAGTGATTCCCTTGGCCAATGCCGGACTTGTGATAGAGTGTACTTGGTGTTCGACTGCATGCAAGTGGGCTTGAAGTTGTTAATGAACATTTGCCTAAGCTGGGACCAACTGTGGATGCTATCAGGACGTTGACGGAGTAGCCAGGAGGTAGCAACGTTGCTCAAGACTATCGAAAGGTAGTTGGCCATGACAAACTAGTCGCCTCCTGCGCTCAGACTGCCAGTTCACACAGCATGATCCAGTGCTCAGGGTCATCCCACAGGTCATACATCTTGACATCCCCAATCTAAAAGTTCTTTGGCCAAAGGACGGCCTTAAGTTCCTCCGAGAACGGGGCTGGTCCACTCAGGTGTCACCGAGCACGGTACCATTTGTCGAGGTGATCACGGAGGTCGTGGTCTTGGGGCTGCTCGACTTCCTGGTTGTGCTCAACATGAGTGTTGGCCAGCTGCCTGCCGACGCACTGGCAATTTTGGTGTTGGCGCTCCTTGTTACATGGCACCTCTCGTGGAGCGTTGTCGGTATTGGCCTGCCAGGGTTGCTCGAGCGAAGGCCCTCCGTGATTGGACTCGTTGTCGGTACCACTTTCTATGGGTTGGCAATGAAGGCTGCGCTGAGACAGTCGCGATCGATGCGACGTGGTCAGCGACCCGGCAGAGCAGAGCTGAACCACCTGTGCTTCGGCGGCGATCAGGAAGTCTCAAATTGCTTTGACCCCGGGTGTGTTCGGGGGAAGGTTGTTGTGCCGTTCCATGGCCACAGCGATGTTAGCCATGGTAGTCTCATGGATGACTTGATTCCCGATCATGTTGAACTCACCGTTGAGGTTGTGTTGGAGGCAGCGCGGCTGAGGGCTTGCACCGTTGCCACCATTGTTGGTGGCGTTCATGTCCTGTGCTTCCTGGACGCGTCGGTGCTCCTAATCGGTGTTGCATCCTTCTCTTGCTTTCCTCTCCTGCTTAGCTTCGCTCGAAACGGGAGGCTCGTCCATGCTGACAGCGAACACCGCATTGTTGAAACCAGGCAGGGTCCTGGGGGTGCTCGGTGACACGTTAGTTGAATGGGTCTGGTGATCGGTCATGGTCAGATTATCTTCCTTGATGTTCTCCCGACTCTGGACCTCAGGACTCTCTTTGTCGGAGAGGAGGTACTCGGTAAGGTCAAAGGAGATGGAAGGCGTCTTGTCGAGCCAAGAGAATGGGTCAGACATGGCGCTGTCTTCGGGGATTATTGCTGATCTGGGAGGACTCTATTGCAAATACACCATGCTGATCATGGGCCTCAGATCTTCCAGGACCAGAACAGGCTCAGATCTAGGTCTAGTAGATGATCGTCACGTCGTCGGGGAGCATCCTGCAGGTTCCTCGCGTAGGACGTGACCGTGTTGCTCGACCCGTGCGGGAAGACGAGTGCACGGCTCTGGTCGGGGGCGATGGGATCTGCCAGCCCTTGTGCAGGTTGCATTTGTTGTGTGGGCACCGCTGCCCTCGCTTTGCCCAGGCCTGGCGGGTGGTGCGGCTATGCGTGCGCTGGTGTAGATGCACGTCGATGAACTCATCCAGCCTGACTAGGGGCGGAGCCTGGGTGGTGGCTAGAGTTAGATCTGGTCGGCACTGGTGATAAGGTTGAGTCCGTGCAGGGCGCTGCTGATGGTGCCCCTGGTCAGGCGCGGGCTGCAGTTGATGGCACCCCACCATAGTAGGAGGCCTGCCTTGGCGAGCGGCCAGTGGCCCTCCTCTGTGGTCGGCAGGTGGTGCTCGGACCGGAGCTAGATTTGTATCTGGTCGGTGTGGGCCACCAGCTTAGCCCGTATTTGGTCGGTGTGGGCCACCAGCTGACGGATAGGTGGCGGCCCATGAACCATGGGCAGATTTGGATCTGCACGACATGGCTGGCTGTCGCGATTGTGCTGGTGTGGTCAAACAGGGGTGAAGTCCAAGTACTCTTCATGGAGCCACGCAGGAGCAGACTCCACGTACTCGAGGAGCTCAGCCAGACCTGCCCCGTGCTGGTCAATCATGTCAATCAGATCAGAGTTGTTGATGTGCCTCCTCTGGTAGTGAGGAAGCCGCCAGTACGCCGCTGGCGTGGCCATCATCTCTGCCCTTATCATGGGCGGCTCGAATGACCCCTGAGGCGGTCCCGAGATCTAGGTTGTTGGAGAAGTGGACGGTGCGGTCGATGAAGGGGCCGACTACGTCATAGCCGGAGCTGGGACCGACTGTGCTACTCTAGCGAATGTGAGGGATGTTAGCACACTGGCAGTCCACGTGAGTGAACCGACGGTGAGGGAGACACCCACCTCGAAGTCCATGGAAGCCGGGAACGAAACCATCTGGATCGCCTGCTGATCAGATCGCGCACCCCCAACCTGGCGTGCCACTGTCAATGAAACCTCGTCCATAGTCTACCACGGGATACCCCGAGGTAGTAGATTGCAGTGAGTGCACACTAAGACATATGATCTAGATGTGAGACACAAGATGAACACATAGGGCAACCAGGGTTTATCCAGGTTCGGGCCGCTCAGAAGCGTAAATACCCTACGTCCTGCGTCTCTACTGTTGTATTGATGAGTACCGAAGTATAATGAGATGAATTCCGATGAGATGTCCTAGGGGGGTCCTTGCCCGCCTTATATAGTGGGGGGTAAGGTTACATATCTAGGGTTTTCCTATGGTTGGTTACATTGAGCCGTATCCTTGGAGTACATGACTAGATCTAACCGACTAAGACTCATTGCGTGTCAAGCAGCCTTCAGCACCAGTGCGGCCAACCGACCTGGTCAGCATCAGACCATGGGCTCTGTCTCGTCATCCGGCCCACCGATCAGGATGATGATGGAACAGCCACGTCTTCTGGCCTGGGCCGTTTGGACCGAGCAGCCCAAAGTCTAGCTATGAGGGTATACAGGTCTATACCCCCACAGTACCTTCGTATAGAACCAGGAAATAAAATTAGGCAAGTCATTTTTGAGAAGATAGTCTTCTTCTTGGTTGGTAGGAGCCTTATTCCCTGTCCAGTGTTCCTTAATAAACTCTCTGAAAAAATAAGAAACAAAGGGGTTCGGACCGATAGGTGGAGGATACTGATAGCGTATGTAACTAGCTCATTGAGAACTTACATTCGATAAGGAGCCACTTCTTCAAGGTTCAACAACATGTAGAGCATGATAGTGTGAAACTCATGTTGTTGCAACATCTTGGGGGTACCTGCGCTTCCCCTTTCGAGTTTCCCTTTGAAAAGGCTCAAGGTCGATGAACTCTCATCATCGTTGTAAGAAGAGGGTGGGTTCACGTTGGGAAGGTTCTTAGTATAGTATGCCGTTGTGAAGTTCGACACGTCCTTCACTCTGAATGCCTCTACCATGGAAACCTCAATTTTTTCTTTATTTCTATACTTTTTTGAAGATTCTTTAGACACCTCTCGATTGGATAGCACCAACAGGCCTGCATGGGACCCCTAGCCGTGCCTCACACGGTAGGTGCAAAATCAGATGCTGCATCGGCAGGAAGAAGCTGGGTGGAAATATCATCTCCAACTTGTAGATGAATAGAGATGCAACATGCTCTAGGTCACAAATCACTTCCTGAGATAGCTCCCTGGCACAAAGCTTGTAGAAGAAATAGCTCAACTCTACCAGAACACACCACATTGGCTCGGAGAGGTATCCACAGGTCATCACAGCAAGGAGCCGCTCAATCCATATGTGGAAGTCATTACTCTTCATCCCTAAGACTTTCATAGTCTTAGGGTTCACTCCCCTACTCAGATTCGCCACATACCCATTAGGGAACATTAACATCTTGATCCACTGCAACACTTCCTTTCTATCGCCCCTTTTCAGGATGTAATCGACCGGGCCCCTTTTCCAACTCTTGCCTTGCGTAGGGGTCTTCATCACTAGCTTTGGTCTATCGCAGATCTCCTCCATGTCCAGTCTAGCCTTAACTTTGTCCTTTGACTTCTCCTTTGTGTCCACGAGTGTACCCCAAAGTGCCTCAATGACATTCTTTTCTGTGTGCATTACATCGATGTTGTGTGGAAGAAGAAGGTCCTTGAAGTAGGGGAGCCTAGTCAAGCCCGATATATGGGTCCACATGTGTTCCACACCATACTTCTTAAAACCACCATTGTCTTCATCAATTTCGAGAGCATCTAACTGGGCAAAGACCTAGGCACCGCTCATAATCTGAGGAATGGGGTCAGTGACTTGAACACCTTTCATGAAGTGCTTGATGTCTCGTCTGAACTCATGGTCGTCATCTAGGAATTGACGATGTTTGTCAAATGAAGAGAACTTGCCACCCTTCTTCAGCCAGGTGAACATCACAGATGCCTTCCATACTGGGCAAGGAAACTTCCCATCAAAACACCACCCATTGAATATGACTGTCGATGTTTCGACCCCGGGGGTCAACACCAATGAGTAAATTTGTAATTGCGTGCTCCCTTAATCCGGTGGGTGATGTAAGAAGGACACAACGATTTATCCTGGTTTGGGCAAAGAAGGCCCTACCTCCAGCGGAGAGGGGGATAGTTCATGTTATCTTGCACCAAAGCGCTAGTACAGGGGTGAATACAAGCGGGTGTGAGGAGTGTGGGCTTGGGCTTGAGCGTTTTGGGTGCTTAGCTCTCTACACTGTCTCACGGTGTTGTTCTATGATCTAAGCCTTAGCGTATGAAGCTCTAGGATCTCTTCTCTCTCGGATAAAGTCCTGGCTCCTCCTTTTGTAGGCGAAAGAGGGGCACAGGAGTACATGTTTTTGGGGCTCACGTGGTTGGTGACATATGACGTCGATGCCGATCATGTCGGTGCCGCTGTAGAGGCGTACGTCGGTATGGGAAGCCCTGCGGCTGTCGCGTCGATAGTTGTTGAAGTGTTGACTGAAGTTTTTGAAGTCCCGCTCGAGGGTCGGCGCGACGGTGTTGAGGGGGGACGGTCGAGGCCTTGGGTCGAGACGAGGGGCTCGAGTCAAGGGGGTCGAGGCTCATCGAATAAGGTCGAATCTTGGGATATGCAGGGAATATGCATCTCGAGGGGATGCCGGATGGGGCACAGTGCCTGGTATGGCGTGGCAGTGAGGTATGATCCACGGGATTCCAGAGTATGTGCGGTAAAAGTAGGATTTGACTGCCATACCCGCAGCTGTTTCGATAACTGTGGCTATATGGTTATGCAGGAGCAGGTAAAATGCATTGAATGCGTCTGGATCCGTACTGGGAGTAGGTAGCCGAGGGTTTTACCACGCTCGAGGGTTACCCATTCGCATGGGCGAAGTTCCATCCTCGAGGCTGGCCCGTTCCCCCTGGCGCAGTTCCATCCTCGAGGGGTCACCCGAGTTGCACCCTCGAGAGTATAGTCTCGGTTCGTACGTTGGTTCGTCGAGCAGGTTGTGGCTTTGGGCTGTTGACTCCCATTCGTGGGCCGGTCCAGCATGCTTTAGTTTTTGGATTTCCAAGCGGTAATGAGGGATGTCATTGGAGGGCTTGCATTGCTGACTTCGGGGATCCGCCCAGTTAAATGAGGGCTTAGGGTACCCCTTTCCCAGGTAACCAACAGTAGCCCCAGAGCCTCTGCGCTAGTGCTGGCACTCGGGCAGGTTGTCAGGAACCGGGAGCGAAACTTGGCTCGAATTTTTCCATGGGGGGCGCGTGAGCGTTCCCTGTGGGGCGAAGAAGTCAGAGGACTCCTTTGAGGGCCCTATTTGCCTTCGGTCTGGGGTGCTCGTCCAGTTGGGTGCGAACCTAAACTGGAGTCATGGTGCTTTGCTGAGGGGTACGTAGGAACATCGAGCCCCCGAGGGATTTTTGACCCTCTTTCATTGAGGGGTGCCGGGCACGGTCAAGCCTCCGAGCCTCGTGGGGCTGGGGCAATTCCGGCCTCGGTGTTCATCTCACGAGTCCATTCGATCGGACGTGATGCAAGAAGCGTCGGACTACCCTCGATAGGGCGAGCCTCATAGTTCTCAGTGAGCTGGTAACGAGAAAATCCAAGTGAGAGCCCGTTCCTCATTCGATAGAGGTCGGCAGAAGGCCCGAAGGCGGTCTCATTAAAGCAAAACGTATGGACCTATGGATACCAATTCCATTCGATAGGTCTTGGCAGCTCGATGCCTCCCTTCGGGGGGATTCCATAAAAGTTCTAGCATTTCGCCTTGGATGTGTCCAAAGGGGTCTCGAGGGTTCATTCTCGGGTGGGGCCTTGTGTCGGCTCCCCCTTGGTCACCCCTGACTCAGGTGCTCGAGGGCGGCTGTCGAACCCTGGTCGAGGGCCAGCCTTCGCTCCCTCGAGACTTGTTGTGGGGCCGGAGCCTTTTTACCTTCTCCTGGAGGAACCCGTCGATAAGCAACGTTTGTTTTTCTTACCATCAGACGCGTCTTTTGAGGAGGAAGGTTAAATGGTGTGGTGGTGGAGATCATGGCGGGCTCGGGCAATGGCTAATTGCCTGAGGCATGACACATGTATCCGGCCGAGAATCAAGGGGTAACGGTTAGGTAAACGCATTAACTGCGGGGAGTTACCTTTTTCTTCCGCCGGCTTCCGCCCGCTGCTCTTCCTGGGTATAAGACCAGAGGGGACAGGCGTTGTTCGCCCCTACCTTTGCCACATTGCCTTCACCACCGCTAGTGCTCCCGAGTCCCTACTTTCCTGCATGCGAGGGTAGGAACTTAGAGCAAGAAATCGCGATTGGGAACCTTCCCGGTCACCCGTCCGCTGAGAAGTTTCGTGTCATTGCCACCGCCGCCACATCCACGGATCAGATTAGTACCGCTGCCACAGCCATGGCCTCCATCCTCCAGCCTGCCGACCCCTAGCGCCCGTCAACCATGACGCGGCAGAGGTTGAATGAGCTGGTGAGAGAAGGACTTCTCCGCCCCCTCACCAACTCCACTCGACCGGAGTGGATCGCGCCACCGAGGAGTCACCTGGAGCCAAGCCCGCCGGAGGGCTATGTGGTGAGCTTCCTCAAGTACCACCGGCACGGGCTCAGAGCGCCCCCGAGTGAGTTCATGTGGGGGCTGACGAATTTCTACGGCGTCGAGCTCCAACATTTCTCCCCCAACATCGTCTCCAACGCCACCATCTTTGCGGCCGTCTACGAGGGCTACTTGGGGATGGCGCCACACTGGGAGCTGTGGCTCCACCTCTACAAGGGGAAGTGGTTCGCCTCTCCGATGGGACCAGGAATGAGGCGGGTCGTCAGAGCGGGCTGCCTCAACTTCGTGTTGAAGACCGGCAAATCGGAGGTGCCGTGTGAATACATCCCCACCGGACTGATGTCCAACCACTCCCGGTGGGACGAGCAATGGTTCTACCTCCGCAATGATGGAGGCTACCTCCCGCCGTACACCGGGTGGCTCATCACCGAGCGGCCATTCAACTGGCCGCACGGTGTGACGGGGGATCTCCAACCTCGACTTCAACCCCTCGTCACCGCTATGAAGACCCTTTGAGAGGTGGGCCTAACGGCGGGTGTCGTGGTCTCGGCCTTCCACGTCGAAGGGTGCTCCTCTTGATGGAGCGCCCGCTACGGTTGGACGAGATGCTTCCCGTGGTTGCGCCCGAGGTGCTCGAGAGGTGCCGGATGTCCGTCGAGGGGATGTCCACCACGGAGGTCGTAGCGCGGGTGAAGGGGATGGTGGTGGGTTCATTCAGGGCAGAGGACGTTAACCGCCTCCCCATGCGACTGGAGGAGGGGTACCTCGACCTGGTGAGTGCCTCGACCCGTGCCTTTCGCGTTTACATTTTGTCTCTTTTTTCCTTACCCTTGTCCTTACGGCTGAGTGTTTCCGTGCAGGGGGGTATCGACTACCGAAAATCGAGGCCCCCGTTGAGGAAGGATGCTCGCAACCGTCAGGTGAGACGCTTCACCGCCCAGCAGGAAAAGAAGCGCAAGGATGAAGAGAAGAAGAAAAAGGACAAGAAGCTCCGGGAGCACAAAAAGCGTGAGAAGCGCCGTGCAGAGCAGAGGCGCGACGGGCTCCCGGAGGAGGAGTCTACCTCAGAGGATGAGGAAGATGAAGATGATGATGACAACAATGATGTCGAAGGGGTGGTGGGGCATCTCGAGCCCCTTCTGTCTGGTCCCTCCCATACTGACCATCTTCTGGTACAGGAGGATGTGCCGGAGCAGTGCGCCCCTCAGCCAGTGACGTCTACCGTAGAGCACTGGTGAGAGAAAAGGTTAGTTGACCCCTCGACTCAGGGGGGTTCGCCCTCCTCCCATCGTACTCACGGTGGAACCCCGCCCACTTCGACCCAGGAAACCCAATCTTGGTCATCGGTGCGGGCGGAGCAGAGCCGAGCCTAGGAGACCCATCGAAGTAGGGAGGCACGGCGACCCCATCGATAGCCCCTAGCAGCCTTAGCCCTTGGAAGAGCTTGGCTTTGGGTGGGGCCTTGGGATCTGCTGGTGACTCGAGGGGGACCTGAAAGGCCTCTATCCCCTTTGGGTAAGTGTTGTCGATTTAAGTCTCTTCTCTCTGCTTCCCCATTCTGCGGTTCATTAAGTTCTCTACTATTCTGCTTCCCGTCCAGGCCAAAACGCCGTATCGAGGAGGCGACCCTTGCGCCAGCTAAGCAGCTCAAGGTAGACATGGCCATGAAGACGAGGGCCCCGATCACAGGTGCGATGTCAAGGCCCTTGGCACCGTGGGAGGCGAAGTGGCTATCCTCAGCCCTCGGGGCTATGGCTCGTGGTAGGCTGACGGGTTTTGCACTTGTTGCCGGGTCGAGTGACTCGGGGACCGTGACGGGTGGCGACTCTGAGCCAGGGAAGATGCAAGAGTGAAGGAGCACCTCCTCTATGTCGACGCCGTGGTCCTCGAGCTCGGTCCAGCACCAGGGAGCGGGGTCCTAACGTTGGGAGCTCCTGACTTGGACCAACCCGAGGCTTCCGTTTCCATGCTTGAGGCGGGAGTCCCCGAGGGCCATGGGCTGGGAATGGAGGTAGCCCCCATCGACCTCGAGGGTGAGGAGACCGTCGAGGGTGAGGAGGTCGTCGCACCTCCCTTCTCGACGGGGGAGCGAAAGCCGTGGTCGGTGGGGCTACATGAGCTGGAGAGCCAACGAAAGCAGGAGCAAGAGGCCCTGTAGGAAGAGGAGCTACCACAGATGTAGCAGGAGGAGAAGAGGGAGCCGCAGGAATAGCAGGAGAAGGTGGAGCTGACCGGGGGCCGACTCCCGTATCAGCAGGAGCAGCAGACACAGCAAGGGAACCGATGTTGCCAGACTTGCTGGCGCAGGAGCTGCCCCAACCATCGGAGGTGGGGAAGGTCTCAGGACTCCTGAAACAGTGGGTGTCCGTGATCACCCTCGCGAGTTGCTATAAGAAGTGGCGCTAAAACCCTCGACGCAGCTCGAGGAGGTGACCTCGGCACCAAGCCCGCTGGTAGACGTGTCGATGGTGGACCTGCCGGCACCACAGGACGTGGTGTTGGAGGAAGTGACAACCTTGTCCCCTTCACCACCTCAGGAGGCGCCTGAGCCAGCGTCAAGCTAGCCACCGCAGCCATCAGCCGCACCGTCGAAGGAGCCAGCGGTTTCTAGTCTGCACGCGGAGCGACCGGAGGGGACGGCTACCGAGTTGGCGGAGTATCATGGCGCCCCACACAATGTGGTAGAGGAGATCAAGTCCTTGGTGCGAACCAAGGTCGAGGCGGTCCTCCCGCACTAGGGCAAGGAGCGCATCATGCTTCGGGAGCTCGGTGACTCCAGCGCTCCCAGGATCATGATGGATGACCCAGCGGAGGTCAAGTGCTGGGAGGACATGGAGCGGTCCCAGGTGTGGCTGCAACACTTCCTCAAGCTGGGTGTCAAGCTCGTTGGGGATCTCGACCAGAGTCTCATGGTAAGTCCTTGTTTGGATCACGTACAGCTTTTGGCTTTTCCTGTATGGATCACCTTAACCCTCGATTTCCTGTTTCCAGGACTTGCGGAGGCGTTCCCACTCCAAGTCATACTTCCTCCATGAGACGCAAAACAGCTGGGAGGAAGTGCTTCGCCAACTTGAGGCTGGCCGATCTTCACAGAGCAGGGTGGCCGAGGTCGAGGAGGAATTGAAGCAGGCCAAGGAGAAGGCCGCCCGGGCGAGGGAGGACGCCGGGGTAGCTCGAGGCGAAACCGCCCGAGCCAAGGAGGAGCTCAAGCAGGCCAAGGAGGAGGCCGATGCGGCCAAGAACGAGGGCCCAAGAGCACATCAAGTTGCTCGCTGAGGAGGCTCGAGGCTCCATGGAGCGTATCCGCTTGCTCGAGGAGAATCTGGCTGAAGTCTCCATGGCGCGTGACACCCTCTCTGCCTTGATCAAGGAGGAGAAGGGTCGAGATGACAACCTAGAGACCAAGCTCGAGACGATGAAGGCTACCCTTCAAGAGAAGGAGCAAGCCATCATCTTGGCTGGCAGCGCCCTCAAAACCCTCTGGTGCGAGAAGACAGAGGTGACCCAAGCCTTCAAGGAGGCACAGTGGGAGCGGGACGAGGTTCGGGCGGAGCGCCATGCTGTGCTAGGGGACCGCAGCACCCTCGAGACCCGCTGTGCCAGTAAGTTCCTTGGTGGGCTTCGGCCTATTCCTTCCCGTATGACTTGCTTAACCCTTGTTTTGTCTTTCAGGCCTAGAGGCCGAGCTACTTTCCACTCAGGCCGCCGCCAAGGCACTGCAGGAGAGCCTCGAGGTGGAGGGGGCACTTCTCGGTAGGTTCCGGGTCACCATCAACAGGTTCTCCACCTCCTGGGAGGTTGGGCCCATCGAGGATGCCAAAGAAGATGTCCCAAGAGCCACACTCGTTAATCGGCTCTACTACCTTGATGCCACCCTTCAGGATCGCGTGCGGGAGGCGCTTCACACTGGCGTAAAGCGCGCGCTGGCGGTTGTTTTCTCTGGCTTCATCTTCGACATGGACGTCGTTACCCAAGGCTTCATCCCTGACATCTCAAAGACTAATGCCGAGAACGAGGAGCGATGCCGAGGTCTGATCCAGGATGCCGAAAGGCCAGGGGAAGCACTGGCAAAGCTGTTCAAGGATGAAGTCCTCCCCCGCGAAGATGTAGGGTACACCGTCGAGGAGGACGACGGTGGAGACGGCGCAGTGGGCCTGTAGGAAAAACTGGGCGACGGTGCCCATGTAAATAAGTTAGTTTTTTGTAACTTGTATTTAGCGTGGCCTCGAGGGCCTTTAAAACATCTATGCATCTATCGTAATGCATTTGGATATTTCAAGTTCGAGTCTTCTCTGTTTTCTTTTGCCTAGATTTTGCTTTTTTGACTAAGCGTTCGATGCGTGCTCGTATCCCTTGAGGGGGGAGCGAGTGGAGGTACCGTGGCCTAGAGGCATAGGAGAGCTCTCGGCTTGACAGCCCTCGACCCTTAAGGAATTCGAGGCGTTTTCCTCTTAGTCATGAAGCGCGTCGAAGCGAACGAAAGAAGAGACGCTCGAGCTTCGATCATCTGACCTTTGCTTTTAGATTAAGTGTTCGACGCATGCTCGTATCCCTCGAGGGGGAGTGGGTGGAGGTACCGTAGCCCTGGGGCGTAGGAGAGCTCCCGGCTTGACAGCCCTCATCGACCTCGAGGGAGTTCGAGGCATTTTCTACTTAGTTACGAAGCAAAAGGAGACGCTCGATTTTTTGAAAAAATCATTCGTATTTTTAGGAACTTAGGGGGTTCCTCCCGTTAGCCCCCGAGGGAGGCTCGACTCTGGCGAGACAAGGTCAAGGCTACCTCTTGCATGTATAATAATAAGTTTAAACTTATAATTGAAAGTACTTCTTATATTTGTCATGCGAAAATGTACGAAACATGCGAGAATATACAAGGGCATCGGTGCCCTAGGGATAGAAACGACGTAGCTGTTCGATGTTCCATGCGTTGGTGAAGGTTTCGCCCTTGTTGTTTGCCAGCTTATACGTTCCAGGCTTTAGCACCTCAGCTACGGTGTATGGACCTTCCTATGGTGGAGTCAGCTTGTGACGCCCCTTGTTGGTCTGTCATCGACGTAGGACGAGGTCTCCAACTTGGAAGTCCCTCGAGCGCACGTGTTTGTCGTGGTAGCCTCGAAGTTCCTACTGATACCTCACGGAGTGAATCTGTGCCATGTCTTGAGCCTCCTCAAGCTGGTTGACGGCGTTTGCGAGGGCTTCTTTGTTGGTTTGCTCATTGTAGGCCTTTAGTCGAGGGGAACCATACTCGAGATCAATAGGGAGGACGGCCTCGGACCCATAGACCAAGAAGAATGGTGTGAACCCCGTGGCTCGACTAGGTGTTGTCCTTAAGCTCCACAGGACCGAAGGTAGCTCTGCGGTCCATTTCTTTCTATGCTTGTTAAGGCGGTTGAAGATTCTCGGCTTGAGGCCCTGCAAAATCATGCCATTGGAGCGCTCGACCTGGCCGTTAGTTCAAGGATGAGCAATCGCGGACTAGTTCACATGGATGTGATGGCGATCACAGAAATCCAAGAACTTCCTGCCAGTGAACTGTGTGCCATTATCAGTGATGATGACATTCGGGACCCCAAAGTGATGGATGATGTCGGTGAAGAACTCGACCGCCCGCTCGAAGAGGATGTTGCCGATAGGCTGGGCCTCGATCCACTTGGTAAACTTATTGACAGCAACGAGTAGGTGCGTGTACCCCTTGGTGGTCCTCTTGAGAGGCCCCATGATGTCGAGCCCCCAGACCACGAATGGCCAGGTGACGGGGATCATCTGTAGGGTGTGAGCTGGGAGGTGCGTCTGCTTGGCATAGAATTGACACCCGTTGCACGAGTGGACAATGTTGATGGCATCAGAAATGGTGGTTGGCTAGTAGAAACCCTGTCGAAAGGCGTTGCCAACGAGGGTCCTCGGTGCTATGTGGTGGCCGCAAGCACCCGAGTGTATGTCCTCGAGGAGCCTCCTGCCTTCTTTGATAGTGATGCAGCGCTGGAGGATGCCTGATGGGCTTCGCCTGTAGAGTTCCCTGCCATCACCGTAGATGACGTAGGACTTGGCCCGTCGCACGATCCGGCGAGCCTCGGTCCGGTCTTCTGGGAGTTCCCCTCGAATGAGGCAGTCGAGGAAAGGGACTCGCCAATCCGGAGGTGTCCCCTTGATCTTCATGACCTCGGCCCCGGTCGAGGCCACGGTGTCGAGTTTCAAGGGTGTGGTGCCAGCCCCCAAGCCCAAGTCGACAGAGGGTTCGAAGAGGTCCCTCGAGAATAATCCAGAGGGATAGTACTTTGAGTTGATGCGATCTTTGTGAGCTCATCCGCAGCTTCGTTGTAGCATCGAGCAATATGATTGAGCTCGAGGCTATGGAATTTGCCTTCCAGTTTGTGCACCTCATTGCAGTAGGCTTCCATCTTGGCGTCATGGCAGCTTGAGGCCTTCATCACTTGGTCGATGATGAGTTGCGAGTCACCTCGAACGTCTAGGCGTCGGACCCCGAGTTCGAGGGCAATACACTACCCGTTGACAAGAGCCTCGTACTCCGTGACATTATTGGAGGCGGCAAAGTGGATGCGAATGACATAGCGCATGTGGACTCCGAGGGTTGAGATGAAGAGCAAGCCTGTGCCTGCTCCTGTCTTCATGAGCGACCCGTCAAAGTACATTGTCCACAGCTCGGCTTGAATTTGAACTGGCGGTAACTAGGTGTCGGTCCACTCAGCGATGAAATCCGCTAGCACCTGAGATTTGATGGCCTTCCGTGGTGCGTAGGTGATGGTCTCACCCATGAGCTCGACCAACCACTTAGCAATTCTTCCAGCAGCCTCTCGGTTTTGGATGATCTCCCCCAAGGGGAAAGAAGACACCACGGTAACCGGGTGGCTGAGAAAGTAATGCCAGAGCTTGCAACGTGTAAGGACAATTGTGTAGAGTAGCTTTTGCACCTGCGGGTAGCGGATCTTGGTTTCTAAAAGCACTTCACTGACGAAGTAGACCAGCCACTGGACGGGCAAGGCGTGCCCTTCCTCTTTCCTCTCGACCACTATGGCCGCGCTTACCACCTGAGTGGTCGCGGCGACGTGGAGGAGGAGGGGCTCAGGCGATTCAGTCGACATTGCTGATCGAGGAGGGACGAGGACTGAGGCGGAAGTCAGCATGCTCTTGAGTTTTTCGAGGGCCTCCTCGGCCTCCGCAGTCCATATGAAGCGTTCGGATTCTTTCAAGAGGCGGTACAGGGGCAGGGCCTTTTCCTCCAATCGTGAGATGAAACAGCTGAGAGCCGTGAGGTAGCCCGTGACCTTCTGTACGCCCTTGAGATCTCGAATCGGACCCATTCATGTGATGGCTATGACCTTCTCGGGGTTGGCTTCGATCCTGCGCTGGGAGATGACATATCTGAGGAGCATGCCCTGAGGCACTCCAAAGACACATTTCTCAGGTTTGAGTTTTATATTCTTGGCTCGAAGGCATCCAAATGCGATTTTGAGGTCATGGATGAGGTTGTCGACTTTCATGGATTTGACCACTATGTCATCGACATAGGCCTCGACCACATTGCCTATGTGTTCACTGAAGACATGGAGCATGCATCACTGATACATCACCCCGGCATTTCGAAGGCCGAAGGACATGGTCACGTAGCAGTACATGCCGAAAGGCATGATGAAGGAAGTCGTGAGCTGGTCGGACTCTTTCATCTTGATTTGGTGGTAGCCGGAATAAGCATCAAGGAATGAAAGGGTTTCACATCCCGTGGTAGAGTCAACAATCTGATCAATGCGTGGTAAAGGAAATGGAATTTTGGGACATGCTTTGTTTAAACTAGTATAGTCAACACACATTCGCATTTTTCCATTCTTTTTCTTAAATAACACGGGATTAGCTAACCATTCGAGGTGATGAACCTCCTTGATGAATCCAGCCGCCAAAAGCCTGTGTACCTCCTCACCGATGATCCTGCGTTTCTCCTCATCAAAGCGGCGTAGGCGTTGCTTCACCGGTCTGGACCCGGCTCGGATCTCCAGGGCGTGCTCGGTGACTTTCCTCGGTATGCCCGGCATATCCGAAGGACTCCACGCAAACATATTGGCATTCGCACGGAGAAAGTCGATGAGCACTGCTTCCTATTTGCACCCGAGGTTGGCACTGATCGTCAGCACCTTCTCGCTAGAGCAGCTCGGGTCGAGGGGGATTTTCTTGGTGTCTTGCGTTGGCTCGAAGCTGCCGACACGACGCTTAGGTTCAGGCACCTCGTCGGCGACGCGCTCGAGGGTCGAGGCTATCATCATGTTTTGCTTGACGACCTCTCCGTACTCGACGCATTCGACATCGCAGTCATACACGTGCTCGTAGGAGGAGTCGATGGTGATGACACCTCTGGGTCCTGGCATCTTGAGCTTGAGGTAGGTGTAGTTTGGGATCGCCATGAATTAAGTGTAGCCCGGTCGGCCGATGATGGCATGATAGGTTCTGTGAAACCCGACCACCTCGAAGATGAGGGTTTCTTTCCTGAAGTTGGCGAGGGTGCCAAAGCAGACGGGAAGGTCGATGCGGCCGATGGGAAGAGCCTTCTTCCCTGGTACGACGCCATGGAAGCCCCCGGCACTGGGTTGGAGTTGGCACCTCTTGACCCCACGAGGTCGAGGGTTTTGAGGTATATGATGTTCAGGCTGCTGCCGCCGTCCATGAGGACCTTCGAGAGGTCGGTGTTGACGATGATTGGGTCGACGATGAGCGGATAGGCCCCGGGGTTGGGGACGTGATCCGGATGGCCGTCGTGGTCGAACGTGATGGGTGCATCGAACCAGTCAAGGTGGTGGGGTGTCACGACTCGGGCAGAGAAGACTTCTTGATGCTCCCTCTTGTGCTGTCGAGGTGTGAGTTGGGTCGAGGGGCCTCCGTAGATCATGTAGCAGTCGTAGACTTCGAGGAATTTTCTGCCTTCCCTGTTGCCGCCCTCATTGCCGCCCTGGTCTTTCTTATCGTCACCCTTCTTGACGCCCAGTTGCTCGAAGTGCTTTCGAAGCATGCGGCAGTCTTTGAGTTTGTGTTTCACCCCGTCCTTGTGATAAGGGCAGGGCTCCTCGAGCATCCTATCGAAGATGGCCCCTTCGGGGGGACCTCGAGGTTTTCTACATTCGGCTGCTGTGATGAGATCATCATCTGCAACCTCACGCTTGCCTTGTTGATTCTTCTTCTTCTTGTTGTTGTTCTTCTTCGAACCTTTGTTTGAGCCCCCGGCATCAACTGCCGGTGCCTTTCTCTTGTCTTTTTCATCATCGAAGAAGGCTCCGACTGCCTCCTCACCAGCTGCGTAGTTGGCGACCACATCCATGTGCTCGTCAATGGTGTTAGGGTGGTTGCGCCCCAACTCGCAAACTAGGTCCTTGCAGGTCGTACCCGCAACAAACGCTAGAATTACGTTGAGATCAGAGATGTGGGGGAGTTTGGTTCGAAGCTTGGAGAAACACCGAGTGAAGTCACGCAGGGACTCCGCTGGTTTCTGCTTGCAGTTGCGCAGTTCCTAGGAGTTTCCAGGACGCACGTAGGTGCCCTTGAAGTTTCCCTCGAAGATCCAGACCAGGTCGACCCAGTCATGAATCTGGTCAGGGGGAAGCTCCTCGAGCCACCTACGCGCGGTGTCAGATAGGAATAGGGGAAGGTGACGTATGATCGCGCGATTGTCACGTGCTCCACCTGCCTGACAAGCCAGCCGAAAATCGGCTAGCCAGAGCTCGGGTTTGATTTCGCCGTTGTACTTAACGACGCTCGTGGGGGGTCAAAACTTGTCGGGCAGCTGGGCGTTGCGGATCGTCCTGCTAAAAACTCGGGGACCCAGTGGCTCCGAGGCCCGTCGGTCTTCATCGCTATCGTAACGTCCCCCTCGATGGGCGCTGTACCCTCGATCCTCTATGTCCCCATGTTTGCGCTTGCAGTTCTCAATGATATCGAGGCGCGCGTCACGTGGGGCGCGGTTGTCGATGATATGATCTCGGGCTAGTGTCTTCTTCACTTGGGGGGGCGCCTCTTGATCGACTGAGCCCTCCCTTTCAGGCTGGGAGGGCTCGTCCTGTGGTTTAGGAGCTACCCCTCGATGCCTCGAGGCTGAGCTCTCGGCTTGCTAAACTACAGCAACTTGGAGGAGACTCTCGATCTTGCGTTGTACCCATCAGCTTGTGAGTTGGATGGTGCGGGCATATTGCAAAGAAGCATAGCCGCCACGACAATGTTCTGGCTTGCTCGAGGGTAATGGTTGACGGGAGGTTCGGGTGCCCCGCCCTTGTTGATCTGCCAGTTGACCTCTCGGGCCCTGGCTCGGGCTCTACCGCCGGGTGGTGGTCGCTCCTGCTCGAGGGTTCACTCGAGCTGGCGCAGTCATTCCTGGTCGTCGGCGAGTTTATCCTGCAACTCCTGAATTTGTGCCAGTTGTGCATCCTGCTCATTAGGACAGGGGCACGCCTCTCGGGGTGCGACTGGTTGTGGAACCTCTGCTCTGGGGGGAGCCCCTCCCGCCGCAGCGGCAGCCGTGTCGGTCATCGGATCGACAGTGTCCTCACTGGAGGCAACGTCACCGTCGATGTGGAGACACTCGCGGGTAGGGTCCCAATGGTCAGAGCCAGAGTCATGGTCGCCGTAGTAGAAGATGAGGAATTATCCCCATGCCTCTTCCTGCAGCTGCTGTCGGAGTGTGCCGATGGTGTATCTCTGGGGGCCGGGTTCTCTCGCGAAGCCCAAGTCCACGGAGGCCAGCATGACCATCCCCATGTCCATCATTGCTCGAAGGAGGGCACCTGGGCAGTCCCCTATCGTGCTCATGTTGGCGTGGGTCAAGGTCGAGAATGCCTTTGCGGCATTGTTGAGGCCGAATGGGAACCGTCGACGACGCTCAAACAGCTCGTGCGGAAGTAGGCTCGATGTAGTGGGGGTTGCGCGCATCGGGGGACCTCTGCCGGGCTCCCTCAATGAGTGCATTGCAAAAGTGAAGTTGAGGTTGTCGTGGAGCCCTGCCGGTCCGTCCTCTGCTCCCGAACTCAGGTCAGATAATCCTCCAACAAGGGACTCCTCATCACCGGTCAGGAGCGAGGGGAATGCAGCGGGCACCAATCTCGACTCAGGTTGATGGCGATGACGGCGCTGATTGCGCCTCCTTCTGGTTGCGGCCGCATGGTGGTGAGACCAGCAAGTGCCCCTTCCTGAGCGTGGGGGCACACTACGACCTCCGCTTGGGCCACTGATCGAGAGCAGGGTCATGTCATAGCCCTGTCCGAGGGATATGAACTCCAGGCTCCCGAACCAGATCACCGTAGCGTGAGAAAGTGGTGAAACAGAGTCGCCCATCCAGAAAAAATGGTGGGAAATCATTGGTAACACGCAGGACCCTTACCTGGCGTGCCAACTGTCAGTGTTTCGACCCCGGGGGTCAAAACCAACGAGTAAATTCGTAACTGTGTGCTCCCTATTCCGGTGGGTGATGCAAGAAGGATACAACGATTTATCCTGGTTCGGGCAAAGAAGGCCCTACGTCCAGTGGGGAGGGGGATAGTTCGTGTTATCTTGCATCGAAGCGCTAGTACAGGGGTGAATACAAGCGGGTGTGAGGAGTGTGGGCTTGGGCTCGAGCGTTTCGGGCGCTTAGCTCTCTACACTGTCTCATGGTGTTGTTCTATGATCTAAGCCTTAACGTATGAAGCTCTAGGATCTCTTCTCTCTCGAATGAAGTCCTGGCTCCTGCTTTTATAGGAGAAAGAGGGGCACAGGAGTACATGTTTTTGGGGCTCACGTGGTTGGTGACGTTTGACATCGATGCCTATCATGTCGGTGCCGCTGTAGAGGCATACATCGGTATAGGAAGCCCTGCGGCCGTCGTGTCGGTAGTTGTTGAAGTGTTGACCAAAGTTATTGAAGTCCCACTCAAGGATCAGCACGACAGTGTCAAGGGGCGATGGTCGAGGCCTTGGGTCAAGACGAGGGGCTCGAGTCGAGGGGGTCGAGGCTCATCGGATAAGGTCAAATCTTGGGATATGTAGGGAATATGCGTCTCGAGGGGGTGCCGGACGGGGCACAGTGCTCGTTATGGCATGGCAGTGAGGTACGATCCGTGGGATTCCAGGGTATGGGCGGTAAAAGCAGGATTTGACTACCATACCCATAGTTATTTCGATAACTGTGGCCATATGGTTAGGCGGGAGCAGGTAAAATGCATTGAATGCGCCTGGATCCGTACTGGGAGTAGGTAGCCAAGGGTTTTACCACGCTCGAGGGTTGTCCATTTGCACGGGCGAAGTTCCATCCTCGAGGACGGCCCGTTCACCCGGGCGGAGTTCCGTCCTCGAGGGGTCGCCCGAGTCGCACCCTCGAGAGTACAGTCTCGGTCCGTACGATGGTTCGTCGAGCAGGTTGTGGCTTTGGGCTGTCGACGCCCGTTCGTGGGATGGTCCAGCATGCTTTAGTTTGTGGATTTCTGAGCGGTAATGAGGGATGTCGTTGGAGGGCTTGCGTTGCTGACTTCGGGGATCCGCCCAGTTAAACGAGGGCTTAGGGTACCCCTTTCCTAGGTAACCGACAATGCCATACGCTAGGAATTCATGCATTGAATACTAATACCACACATGCATTATGAAGTTATTCTTTGTAGCTCGGTCGTATGTCAGTACCCCCATTTCCCAAGCGTGTTGCAATTCATCCCACAATGGATGCATGAACACACCCATATTGTTGCCTGGGTGTTCAAGTATTATCAGCGACAAGAACACATTCTTAGGTTCAAACATGATGCGGGGGGAGGGGAAAGATTGAGGGGGATCACGAACACGGGCCAACAAGTGTACGGGGCTGCCATCATTCCATACGGGCTGAACCCCATCTATTGCCATTGCTCTACGTACATTCCAAGTGTCCATTGCTTTGTCAGGATGCTGGTTATCAAAGTACTTCCATGCATCACCATCCGATGGGTGTACCATCTTGTCACTGTATCTTTTGCCATCCTTGTGCCATCTCATCTACTTTGCGGACTCCTCTATCATGTATATCTGTTGGAGCCTTGGTATGATAGGAAGGTACCATAGGACCTTCTCGGGATCTTAGACTATTTCTTCTTGCCATCACTACCGTCTACCTCCACATACCTAGAGGCTTTGCACTTTGGACAGTGCGTTGCTTCCTCAAGGTCTCCCCTAAATAGGACGCACCTGTTAAGACAAGCATGGATCGACTCATACGGCATCTTAAGCGCATGAAGGAGCTTCTATGACTCGTACATGTTCTTTGGCAGCATGTGACCCTTTAGAAGCATTGTGCCAAAAACTACCAACATGTAATTGAAGCCATCTCGACTCAGGCTCAACTTTGACTTCAACGCTATTAGGCGTCCAATGGCATCCAATTGTGACATTGTTGTCTTCTCGTGAAGGGGGTTCTGTGCCAAAGACATCATTTCGTAGAACGCCTTTGCGGTTTCCTCTAGATCCTCCTCCACCAATCCTTTATTGCCACGTGTCTCATTATAGTCTACCACCATGTCGGCCATCTCGGCATCTCCATCATACTCCTCGAGACGTGCTCTCACCTTCTCCTCTCTAATATGGTCCCCGTCACCATGGATGATCCACCTCTTATAGTTTGCCACAAATCCGTTCTTGAAAAGATCTTTGTATACATCTTTCTTTATTTTTCTTTTTGAGTTCTTACACTGGCTGTAGGGACACGGCATCCGAATCGACCCTTTAGCAGCCGGGCCAAATACTTGCTCTAGGAAATTATTGGTCCCCCCAACCCATTCATCGCTCTTCCTCTTAGCTGTGAAGCCCGTGTACATCCACTCATGATTATCCATCCTCTATCATACACATGCGTAAGCGAGTAAGAAACCAGCAATTGCATCTACACAGCATTCCTACCATCTAATAGGTGAAGGATAGGTCCTAATCCCACCCGTGGATGCGTAGATGGGTTAGCTTCCATGTTCTGCCCCCCGTCCGAGGCGGAATTTCAGCAGCACCTCCCCGCTTTCTCCCGATACACGTCCCCACAGGGAAAGTGTGTATCTGGCGAACAACGGGGAGGTGCTACCAAAACTCCAACTCAGACGGGAGCAGAACATGGAAGCTAACCCATCTATGCATCCACGGACCATCCAAAAAACATGGACAATCCGAAACAGATACGGTCACAGATATGCAAAGACCTGCATACCTTCGACCGTATCTCTTTCGGACGGGAGGCGCCTAACTAGGTCACATGACCTAAATACAATAACGGGTAAGGAAGAGAGGTGATTTATACCTAGGGTGGTGGTGGAGAGAGGCTAGAGGGGCAGTGGCTAGTCGGTGCAGTGGCGAGGCGACGCGGTGCAGGCAGACCCGCAGCACCGATGAAGACCCGCTGTGCAAAAGAAGAAAAACAACACTATAAGTTGAAAAATTCGGCAGAACCTCCCCTGTACGGGGAGGTTTCAAAACCTGCAAGAAAGAAGCCAGCTCGATGGTCGATAACACATATCGGCATGAAGGCCATGAATCCACAAACTCGGCACGAAGGCCATCAACGACATAAGCAGCACGATGGCTGACAACCCTGGGGCTTTACCTTCTTCTCCGGCGAGCGGCGCGGATGACGGTGTGGATGAACACCATCAAGGAATGACGTGGACGGTCATCAGACCAAGCTCCTTCTCCTACCTTCTCCCTCCTCTTCTCCTCCTCCCTTCTCCTCCTTCTTCTTCCTCCTTCTCCTTCTTCTTCTTCTTCCTCCTCCTCTTTTTCCTTCTTCTTCTTCCTCCTCCTTCTCTTTCTCCTTCTTCTTACTCCTCCTTCTTCCTCCTCCTCCCCTTCTTCTTCTTCTTCCTCCTTCCTTCTCTTTCTTCCCCTTCCTCCTCCTTCTCTTCTCTTTTCTTTTCTTTCCTTCCTCCTCCTTCTCTTCTCTCCTCTTCACGCGCGGGGCTGGGGGCGGGGTGCAGCGTGCGGCCGTCGACGGGCAGCGGTGCGGGGGTGGGGAGGGCGCGGGACGGCAGCGTTGGGCCGGGCTCCTGGCCGGCAGCGGAGCCCCGCCGGAGCTAGAGCCGCGACGGGCGGCGACGACGACGACGGGCGCAGGCTCCGGGGCGTAGGACGAGGTGGGGGCGCGGGGCTCCGGGGCGGGGCTCAGCGGGGATGGGGACGGGGCCGACGGCAGCAGATCTGGCGGCGACAAAAATGGCGGCGGCGACGCTTGGCGGCGGCAGGGGCGCGGGCCTATGTGTGCGTGAGTGTTGTGTGTGCGTGAGTGTGTGGGGTGTGTGCTGGGTTTTGGACATCCGATGTTGCAACTTGCTCCAAACATTCTTAAGTTTTTATCATAGCCTCTACATGCGATAACATGACACCTCGACAAGTTTCATGATTTTTGGACTTTGTTTGGATTTTATATAATTTTAAAACACTTCTACCGAACCTGGATGGTCATGCTTCGTGGACAAGACCTTCAAACTTTTGGGTGAGTTTATGAATATGGGCTCAAAATACACTCTCCAATATGAGTATCATTTTTTGAATGGCTACGTTTCATTATTTCATGCACCTGCAGTTCAAATTTGGATTATCGTGAAAATTTAAGTAAATAAAATAAATAAACGAAATATAACAAAAAGTTATAAAAAGGTCCCAAATTCGAACATGTGCTTGAATACAATATGTTTGGGCTACAGAAAAAGTTTGAACTCAAAACTAAAAAAAAGAATCAAATCTTTGCCGAGTACCAAGTTTGACACTCGGCAAAGAGGCTCTTTGCCGAGTGTCTACAGCCTGGCACTCGGCAAAGAAGCCCTCTTTGTCAAGTACCCAGACTGGCAGTCGGCAAAGAGGGCCGGTCTAGGCCCTCACGTGGCTCTTTATCGAGTGCGTGGCGTGGCACTCGGTAAAGACGTTATATTTGCCGAGTGCCTGACGTTAGGGCAGTCGGCAAAGATAACGGCGACAGACGTCGTTTGCGTCCGGAAAACTTTGTCGAGTGCCTTACTTTGCCAAGTGTGCGGCACTCGGCAAAGGAAGTCTTTGCCGAGTGCCCAGCTTTGCCGAGAGCCGGGCAATCGACAAAGTAATCTTTGTCGCGTGCTGCGTATGGCAGTCGGCAAAGGGCTTCTTTGCCGAATGCCCGAGCTTTGGCAGTCGGCAAAGCCGGGCGCACTCGGCAAAAATACCGTTTCCGGTAGTGCTAGTTGCTGCAGACAGACCACATACTGGAAGTGCTTGGAACCAGGCCATACAGCGGCGTGGTACACATTCAGGTATTCTCACAGATCATTTGGACAAATGCCATGTCATATATTGGATCATTGAATGAACAGAATTGAAGGTGAATTTGCTTGGTAGTTCACCGTGAAGCGCAGTTCCATTTGTATACTATGTGCAAAGACGAACCAGAGGGATGGGGGATATTTTTGTATGACATGCCACATTGTCATTTTCAAGTCAAGAACCACACTGGGGAAGTATTCACTCAAACTGGTAAAAATACAGATTAATGTGTGACTGATGACAATCTAGCTATCAAGAATTATAATCATCATTGCAACAAATAAAATGAAAGGCAAACCAAAGATTATCACATTCACATCCTTATATTGTCCTGAAGCAACGATACTTGTCTACATGAACTTTAAAAAAGAAGAAACACATGACCTAAACTCGGTTCAACTCCAATACAACATATGGAAACTGCCATTGCTTTTCAACTATTCTCGTGTGCGGTATGTGTGAGCCAGCAGGGTGTGTACGGAAAAGATGACTGTAAAAACATTTCATTTGTACATCCATCATTATATCCTGCTGGAAATATATTGCCTAAGACTTCAACCTTTGAGCTATTCAAGTGATAGGCCAATCCTCGTGTTATTGATTCACCCAAGAAGATAATCTTTTTGTATGGATGAAACCCAAGAATATCCATGTCCCCATTGTAGCACCCCTATTCATCGTCAGAGCTCCATGTAAATTTCTCATCTTCAGATGCTTGGAGAGACCCTTCAATTTTCTCTTCATCCAGTGCTTCCATGCCTTGATCTCCATCGTGAACATCATAATAGTAATTAATATCCTGCAAGGCCCAAGGTCCTCGAATTTTTCTACCATAATACGGATATGTATTCTCAAGCTTATGCTTCAACAACCACTTAGAAAGGTCCCTATCATGCTTCAGCACCCACTCCATTTGACAGCATAATTCATCAAGGTCCCAAACTTGAACTCTGCAGTCTCCCTTGATTGACGCACAATAAACCCCGTTAGATGACTTCCCTAGATAAAACTGTGGATAGTGTTCTTCAATACCCTGTGGTGGTTTAATCACTTGAAATTTATCACTCGATAAAGATATTCTGTAATATGGAACTGTTGTTAGAAGGAAAGATAAAAACTACAGGACGAGAAAACAATCTGGTGAAAAAATGACGATGCTTATTAACAAGTGGCATGTGCTCCGGTACTCCTTTCTAAAAAAATATGCACACATCTCAAAGCAGCTAATTCAGATTTTTTTTAATTATTTTCTATCTACGACACCGCTTGACCCAGCCCTGAGTCCAGCCCGGTCCCCAATCCTCAATCACCGTCACGGTGTCATCCATTCATTTTGCCCTTCCGTGCTGCTCCATCGTTTATTCGTTAAGGAAGGAGACGCCACCGCTGCGTCGACGTTCCGGAGCACCAGAACCCTGCCAACCGAGCGAAGCCGGCAAGGAGGTTCGGCGGTGCTGTTGTCGCCGTTGACGAAGAAGAAGCCCCTATGAGACGCCGCCGCACCGGCCGGGGGAGGCGCGCGCATGCCAGGTACAACCGCGGCGTCGTCGCAGCGCACGGCCAGCTTCAGCATGTCCGCCACGCGCTCCACGGTCGTCAGGCGTGCCGCCACCGCGGCCTTCGCGCACCGCTTCAGCCACGGTATACGGTACGCGTGCGCCAGCGCCGGGCCATGCGCCCCACCGCGTCACCATGTGCCTGCCGCTCAGGGGCACCATCACTGCGTTCGGCGAACTTGTATTCCCTTTCCTACATCGGCGGGCTCATCACCGTACCGTACCCGGCGCCCCCAACGCGCAGGCCGTCACGGCAGAAGGCAGGAAGGTCGCCGCCGCCGAACCGTTTGCGGTTGCCGGCATCGAGGTCGAGGGCAGCTTCTTCAAGCTCAATCCCAACGAGGGCCTCGCCATCGTTAACCGCACGTCCGTGGGCTCCACTCTCGCCGCCATGGTGGTGGCCGGCATCGAGGGCGGCTTCCTCAAGCTCAACCCCAAGGAGGCCGGGCCTCTCCATTGTGAACATTCGTGGGCTCTGCAGTCGCCGCCATGGTGTGCTTCGATTTGACGCCAACATGCTCGTCATCCTGTCCGTGGTCCTGTCCGCCATCTTGGAATCTTTAACGCCGTGACGGTGAGGTTTGGGCTGGAAGCGTGGCCCAGATATATAAAATAATTAACAGAAAATTTAATTATCTTAATTGTCTGCCTTGAGATGCGTGCATATTTTTGAGTAAGGAGTACCGGAGCAGATGCCTTAACAAGTTAGTATTTACGTACTTCATAACACAATTAGTTTGACAATGCACATACAGTGCTCCTCGCCAGTACACAGCGTTGTGATGGTCCTCTGGCCAACCGTCTTGCCTCATGTCAGACACCATCCCCATAGAATTACCTTCTCGAGCAAATGACCTTTTCTCCCACTGCCCAGTTCTCGACGAGAACACATGGAGGATGTATACCGACGGTGGCCACTCAGATTCTTCTATCTCTGCATCCCTAGAACTGTCATAGAGAAAACGGGTAACTGAGACCACCTCGAAGTATGGCGACTCGGCCGGATCGTACACGAGGTACTCGACTTGGAAGGTGTGCTTGATCTCCATGGGCAGGGGTGGGCACGGGGGTAAGGGAACCAGACATTGAGTGGCGAGGTTGAGCACGTCGCGAATCCTGTCGCGGTTTTTGTCGTATCCACGAACTACCAGCACAAGACCATTGCAGCGGTCGTCTACGTAACCCACGTGATAGGATCGTCGCAGGTGGTCGTGCTTGCGCCCGGGACAGGTGCGAAGAAGTCCGAGATGCGCAAGTTGTTGAAGTTCATGAATAACCCACCCAGCGACGAGGAGAGGAGATCCGCCAAGCAGGCGACGGCGTCGACGACGGCGAGCCAAGACTTGCAGACGCGCCTGGACACGGCGAGGCCCCGCGGCGGCAGGCGGCGGAGCACGTCTGCTAGCATGTCGTCGGGCAGCAGCGCCACCAGGCCCGTCTTATCCTCCGCCGCAGCCTCGCCCTCGCGATCCATCGCGCTCTTGGGAATTGGGATCTTGAGCGGTCGTCTTATCTCTGAATCGACCTTTTGTTGTGGGGTTCGAGTGGATCGGAAATTCGGAATACCTGATCAGGGTTTTGGATGGGACGATAGAAGAGGCGCTGGGCCGGGGCGTGCTTCTTCTTGTTCTAATTCTAGTATACGGGGCACAGCTCAGCTGTCGGGCTGTTTGTTTGGCCGGTACGGTGCTTAAAAGCTCCTGCGTGTTTGATGAGAAAAACAAACGGTGCTTATAACGTCACCTCCCGGTTGTCGTGCTCTCACCTCTCACGCTAACCTTTCTTCTCCCCACACCACGATGCGCCTCCGCTGACCACGGGTTGGGCACGGTCATGCCACAACGAAAACGTGTTTGCGCCGGCCGCCCAATCATGGCTGTACCATGAAGACGAAGACGCCTTAGGTGCGGGCTTGGCACAACCTTGTGCCACAAAGCCGGTTTTCTCCCACCGTTGCGTAGACCTCTAGACGTCGCCACCCTGAAAGGCAACACAAGCGACCATCGTTAAATCAGCAGGTGGTGGCTGAAGGGGCGGAAGCGGAGGAAGTGAGGGCCGGTGGCAACACAACGAAAAAGAAGAGCAGATGGCGGAGGCTCGAGCAAGGTCAGCCGCTTTGGACGACCTATGTGGTCACCCCCGTGCTCCTATGAAAAAAACCCAGGAATCAGAGTGACCAGACTCATGAATCATTATATGTAGATTGAGACAACGAACTCGTAGAGTCACCCAGAGAAAACGCTTGCATACTCCTCCGTAAACTCTGCCAGCTCCATAAATAGATGCTAGAGTTGGCTTACAGGTGCAGCAGTTCATTCCTGTCGTAGGAGAAACGTGGCGTGGAAATAATAGAACCAACACTTATATAAGTTGTATAATGAGTGACATTGTAACAAGTCCAATGCGGGCTTTCCGAATTGGGCAAGAATTAGGGCTAAGTTGGGCCCACAGGAGGGGCCTAGCAGCCGCCGCCGTCGCCGGGCGCGGGTAGCAGGCGGCCTAGGGCACGTGTGCGCCGGCCAAAGGGGTGCAACCCCCCAAGCCGTCATCGATTAGGTTTTTCAATTGAGTCTCCCAAGCTTGGAAATTATTGGCCAAATAAAAAAAACTGAATTGTAAAAGAGGAATCCATATCATGAGGATCTACTAGTTAGCTTAGGAGTCAAATTAGGCCAACTAAAAATAGGAGATGTAATCAGTTGGATCAAATCAATAAAAAAGGGGTCAAACCCTATCTCCTCCTCTCCTCTTCCCATGCCGCTGCCCGTGCGCCACCACCAGCCGTGCCGCCCGCCGCCGCTGCCCCCTACCGGTGCCACGTGTCCCTGTGGTTAGACCCCTTATAGACATGCATGACATTTTATTGTTACACAACTCCACTAGCACAACAGGTTTAAAACACAACTCCACCTGAATTATTTTTGGATTAGAGCTGCTCTATTTAGAGTTAGAGCCATGTCCAACAGATCTCTTGAGGTGCTCCATAAAAGACGCGGAGTTGGTCTCCAGGACTACAACCCCATCTTTTTCTTGGAGCAGGGTTCTTGAAGTTGGACCTATTTCTCTAGACAACTTGGAAGCAGAGATGAAGAACTGGAGTAGAGCTGGTCCAAAATAGCCTTGCCATCGAGCACCAAGATTTGCTACACACTAGACAACTCTGGATTGGAAATTCAGAATATCTGATTAGGGTTTTGGATCGGACTGCGTGTTGGGGCTTTGGATATGGTGCAAGGTCGGCCGCTTTCAACGGCCCATTTGGTCACCCGCTACACAGTCATTTTTTTTGAGAATTCTAGACGTCTATGGTTTTATTGACTAATGGGCCTTTCCTTTGATCCTGTCTCTATGCAATTAAGTCAAGATCAAGGCCCATGAAAATCTATTGGCATGAACAGAACTCATAGAACATGCAAGTGTACCACCAAGCAATGATCTTGGACACAAGGAATTGAGCCCGAAGTGATAAGCTATCATGATTTGGCATCAATAGAAATTGCATAAGCACATGGAACAGTGGAGGAAAAAGATGAGAGAGACAAAGGGTGTTTTAAGATGTAAGCCAAAAACTTCATTGATAATTGTATGAAATATATGTGGCGATGAATACGATAAGTGTGTACAAGAATCAATATAATCTAGTGTAATACCCTAAAATTTTCATGATTTTTAAAATATCTAAATTGATATACTTATGTATTTTTGTGAGCATTGAATTTAGGCAAAATAATATTTTTATGAAAATAAAATCCATCATAGGCCAAGAAGCATGTTTGTGCATTCATGTTGCTGCATAATTTTTATTGTGATGTTTGGATTTTGCTGAGTTTGTTTTGGATTTCAAAATCCACTTCAAAATCTATTTGAAAAATGGTTTAAACAAAAGAAAAGCAATTCTTTTTCCCTCCCTCACCCTTTTCTCCTTTCTGGCCCAAGTGGCCCAGCCGGCCTGCCCTCTCCTCCTCCTCTTTGGCCCGAAGGCCTTTCCAGCGCCGCGGCCCGATCGCCCCTCCTCTTGGGCCGCAAGGCCACGGCCCAGCTAAGCCCGCAGGCCGACTCCTCCACCCTTCCGTTCGGCTGACAAGCAGGGCCCATGCTGTGTGTCGCTGAAAGGTGGGACCATTGGGGTCGTCTTCCTCCTCGCGCGCGTGTCCAAGCAGGACACTGCCGGCGAGTCCGCGCCGACGCTGCCCCGTTCCAGCTTGCAGCCCACGCGAAGCCGCCCCTAAATAGCAAGCCCGCACGCCGCCTCGACCCTCGCTCGAACCCTCGCGTAGCACCGCCTCCGCTCAAGTTCCAGCCGCCGCCGCAAACCCTAGCCGCCACCTCCAACTTTGATTCCGTCGTTCCGCCGCGTTAATGACCCCATAAGCAAGTCGCCGAGGTCCTCCTCAAGTTTGCGAAGCCGTCGAACCCTATCTCTCTCTTTTTCTTGCTCGAGTTGGCTCTCACCATCTCACCGGACCTCGCAGGTTGCCACCGCCCGCCGTCGCTAGCCTCCCGCTATCCCCAGTCTGTTCTGGTCTCCATCTTCGATGTTAGTAAGTTCGCGTAGACCTCATCTTCCGTTTGGTTGTGGTCCCAAGTCGTTTCGTGGCTTCTAGAGTTAGTTTCATCTACGCCGGTGAGGTCCTTCGCCGCCGGCCATGGCCGTCCGCCACGCTGGCCTTCTTCTCCTGCCGGCCACCGCTCTCACACCCCCCTCTCTTCTAATCTGAGCCGTCAATCTCGGATCCGACGGCCATCATTGGCCGATACCCCTTTGGGTGGCCGTTTTACAGAGAACCCCTCAGATTTTTGTTTATTTAATTAAGAACCCTTTGTGGTTTCCGCAGAATACGCTTCATTCACTGAAAAACGTATTTTCTTTTAACAGATTCAAAAATACGTTTTCTTCTATTTATAGTTTTGCCACTATTTTTAAAAGCTCATAACTTCTTCGTTTTAACTCCGATTTGATCCGTTCAAGTTGTGTTAGGTTCGTAATTTTATAATCTACCTGTTAGTATTATTTTTAGATTTATTTCCAACTTTTGAAAATCGAGATTTATTTTAATCTATTATTTTACAATAGAAAAACTTGTCAAATTCATAACTTTCTCGATATAGCTCCGATTTTGGTGATCTTTACGTTTGTGTGATCGTAGCGACGTGTAGAATAGTTTTATAAACTTTTATCATACTGTTTTGATGATTTGGTGTATTGTTCTAACTAAATCTATTTATTTACTCGTGTATGATTGCTTGATGCCTGGGTGTTGCTGACTGTTGAACGGGTTTAGAGAGTGAGCCGTTTGTTGGAGAACAAGAGTACTTCTACAACCAAGATCAGCAGGTTCATTCGGAAAGCTTTGAATAAGGCAAGTATAGTTGGGATCATCCTTGTTACCTATTCACTATACACACTAAAATCATATGCTTGTGTCTCTTTGCCACCCTATTAGGACTACCTAGCATTGATCACCTGTTTACCTTGATAACTGGGGATGTTGCATATGGGTAGTTAATGCTAAAGCTTTATAACCATGATCTTATAACTTGATTAATAACTATGCAACTAATGAAAAGATAGTTTTTAATAAGATCCAAACTGTAAGTGATCATCCGGGACATAACATACACCTATGGGGGCTACATGGCTCTGGCTCTAGTTATTCATAGGACCTTTTCTAACGAGTTAGAGGATCTGCGAGTTGGGTATAGGACAGTCTCTTCAGTATGTGTATAACCGGGTAGGCCATGTGCCATATTGGAAGGGGGGATTTCCTACATCTGATGACCCTACGGCCCTAACTTGTTAGAAGAACCTATGACTGGCTTTATATGCATTTCGATGTTTTGGGAGTCGTGATCCCAAAGTTTTGAAAATCATGACTCGTAGTGAAAGTGTACACCTCTGCGCAGAGTTTAAACCTATATATCGTCCGTGCCCACGGTTAGGGCGGCCAAGGGCTTCTTATGAAATGGATCATCAACTCAAATTGTGTTACATGTTAATGTTGTGTTTACCATATTCTTAATTATGTATACCTGATCATGTGGTTATTGGTTTTGTTACTACCTTGATGCTAATTGCTAAAATGTGACATAACACTAAAAGCTACTTGTAGTCAAACCGTGTCAACTTTCATTGTGCTTCATGAACCCCTTCTATGCTTGTTAAGTACGTATGTACTTCCACTTTTTTATTTCATTATTTGGAAAATTCCGGATGGGTAACGGATCAAGATTAGAGTGAGAGTTATCGACACGACTACTAGCTTGTGTCAACAAGTTGACTTGTCCCTGTGGTGAAGCTATCATCTAGAGTTATCCTAGTTATGTCTTATTTTTATTAAAGACAACGTCATATTATTCGCGCGCTATGTAATAAACTCTGATTTGGTACTATTTATAATTTGTCAAGTTATGCGTGCAACATCCTGGGACGCATGTAAGGCTTTTATATATCTTATTTTTAGTCCTTTAAAATGAGATATGACATCTAGCCAATAAGTAAAATTATCTGCAAAAAAGGTATTTTTTCAAAAAAAAGTCTAAATGTTACAATGAGATGAAGCTATAACTTGTGTGGGCACCACCTTGCCAGTTCTCCAAATTTTTTTAAGACACCACCAGAGACGTGAGAGCATTACCTGAATGAATTTTCATTGATTCCAGTGAATCGGTGCATGGAGGGTCCAAGACCCTAAAGTCTTACAATCCAGATAAACAAAAGTACAATGGGGGAGAGAGATTACAACACCACCACTAACACTTAAACACACTCAAAGATAAGCCTAGACACAAGCCGAAAGACGCTAACCAAATGTTGATTTGCACCCCTGCCGAACATCACACTCGCCGGTTTCACCATGGCTATTGTGCCCTCCACCACTCCTCGTAGCTACGCCACTCCGCTGTCGTCCTCCATTTGAGGACAAAAATTGAAACGGGGACTAAGAGTGGTGACAAACACACGAGCCTAGGATCCTCGAACATGATGACCTCCCTTTGAACTGGTGATGACATACTCCAACACATTTGGATCCACGTACCACCATCCAACGTCGTCCACAGGGAGGAACCCTAAAGGGGAATGTCAAAAGACGTGGAAACACCTCTTGGCTTTGATATTCTGGCACCATCAAGAAGAGCGTCGACGGAGAAGATACGCCAAAGGAGGACATTGTCAAAACGACGGCAATAATGGATAACTAGGGGCAAACCCACCCAAGAGGGTAGCAAGGGCAGAGAGGCACACACCAAGAAGCAAAATGGGTGGGTAGTGTAGATGACAAAGAGAGCTCAAAGATGGTAGAAGGCAACTATGCCTTCATCATGGAAAGTGACATCCACAGATGCCACCATCATAGGCTTTCATCTAGAGACACAACATTGTCGAGCAAGTGATAGTAGAACAATCTTCAATGATGCCTCCATAGAGGGGCATGGCGCCAGGTGCACCAATTTTGTTGGACTGTAGCTTAGTCGGATAAGGTTTTCACCTAGATTCCATACCATCTCAGCATCACTGCAAATCTTCAGGTCGCTTGCACGTCTACACCAGAAAGGGCAGGGGGGAGGAAACAAAGAGGGCGCCTACAACGACAGAGCGACATCCACAGATGTTGCCGTCTAGGGGCCAGCTGAAGAAAATCTGGTTTGAGGAGCAAGCCCGCGCTTCGGCGGGTCATCGCGCTACTCAAACCTAGCTAGCCAGAGTCGCGGCCACAATAGACCATCCATGGTCTGAGTAGTCGGATCTTGGCAAAGGGGTCTGGGATCAGACCCATCATCGGTCACTCCGGCCACCCGGTCGCCTTGACTAGTGGGGAGCCGCCAACTGGCTTTGAATATCACGCACCATGGGGTGCACTACACGTAGGAGCCACCACTGGGAGAGAGCCACACGCAACACTACCGGCAACCGCGCCACGGGACCGCGTCCCGGCCGCCTTTTGAGTTGTCGTAGCAGCCAACCAGTGCGCTCGCCTAGCCTCCACCGGCTAGCGCCATTTTCGGCCAGGCACTGCCAGCATGCCCATTCGACGCACCCAACACACAGAGGGTGAGGCAGTGCCGGTCGCTACCTGCCGCGCCCATTGGCTCTTGTTCGTTGTCCCCACCGTCTCCTGTTCGCCATCCATGCCTAGCATGTTCGGTCGCAACATGCTTGTTATGGGTCAGGCTTCGCCGGATCTAGAGACAGGGGAGGCGGATGCGGCACGAGCTAGCCACCGTCGGCGCTCACCGTGGCCTCCACCATTGCCCTGCACGAAGTGGAAGCCATGCATGCACCGCCGGATCCATGGTTGGGGTCGTCGGATCTGGCCAAAGGGCCACCGGGACCGAATCCGCTGAAGATCGCCTGAAGAGCGTAGCGATGAAGCCGCCGCAGGCCACTACGCCAACATGGAAAAAGGGAGGAGAGATGGAGAGATGGCCCTACCGCTGCCATCCTTGCGGCTGCACATGCTTCTAGCAAGCAATCAGGCTTGGCTGCGTGTGGGAAATGAAAACACCCCCGGATACAATGAGAGCATGCATCAGTTCATGGTTTACAGACAAAATGACGATATGAATAAATGACGAATGATGACTTCACGCATGTTGCAGCTCATGAACATGTAATAAATTAAATCTCCTTCAGCAAATGCCAACATTAGACATGGATTCAGAGCGTGGCTAGCTCGGCCGTGTGCGTGCAAGCAGCAGAGCGTGGCTAGCTCGGCCGTGTGCGTGCAAGCAGGCTTGTGTGGTTAAACTGCTTCACATGGGCCACGCTGGAATTGGCTCGTGATTGGTTTCTTGCTGGTGATTCACGCACACACAGTCTGCACCGTGAAATCTAGGCTCGCGCGAAATGGACTCCAACCTCGTTTCTGCTGAGCAAGGATGACGAGTGCCTCGTGCATCTCCGTATGTAGCAAGGTCCAAGACTTCCACCAACCAGCCAATTGACCAGCCAAACATCTAAAACCAGTATTAAGCGAGCCAGGCTGGCCAGTATTCACCCTACCATATCAAGCTCTTGGTGGATGCTTGGCAGGTCATTCACAGCGCTATACATGCTGTAGTCCAGCCCAGAGTTTTCGCGCATCATAACTTCCAACCCGTTTGATATAGCTATATATGTTTCAGTAGTGTAGTTTTTCTAACTCTAGCTGGTGAAGCAGCTTTACTCGCAGAGCTAAACCCTATTTTAAAACCGTTTAATAAAAATAACTTCTCTTTTAATAAAAAGGGTGAAATTCCCCAAACGACGTCTGCTCTCTCGTCGTTGTGCCCTGCATGGCTTCACCCACCAGTGTCAGGTTAAAAGGTTCTAGGCCTATTCTATTTCAAAGAGAGTTGGGGGTTGAAGGACCAGAATCGGTGACCAGAGGGAGGTGAATGGGAACTTTAAAATTTCTTACAAAATATTTAGGCCACCGTCCCGAGTTCACCGCCAAACACGTAAAATCACCAAATCTAAAATACTCACGCCAAACGGTGACAGAAGTACCTAGATAAATTTTTTAGGGCGAAAGCAACCCAACACAACAGATGGAATATGAATCGGAGTACGAACGACCAAGTTGTGCACGAAATAGAAAATCAGAGCTAGTGAAAATTCGCCAGAAATTCGCCTAGAAAATTGTTCATCCCCAAACCTGAATAAACAGCTCAAACTGATACAGACCGAAAGAGCTCAGTTCCAAAATCTTTGCCAGCCTACGTGAGGAAAATAGAATAGCACAATAACCAATTTTCCTAAACAAAAGGCTAAAAGCTTTTGACCAATCAGCATCAAGCACGAGACCTCCTTGTCTCACGAAGAGCACAATCTGCTTCCAATCACACGAGCTGGACAGTGGGCACGGAGGCTCCAAAATAAAATCACGGACAGGCAAAGTAATGGGAATCCACGCACAGCAAGCTCACCATGCTGCTGTGGCAGCTGTCGTGCAGGAGATTGAGCACACCTCGGCTCTGCTCTGTGAAGCAGCTGGTTCCTGATGAATGCCTGGGAGGCCACGGCGAGCGGCTCCTGACAGGCTCGATCTGCAGAGTGGATGAGGAGCTGCTCCCTGAAAACCAATCGAAGCAAACAGCGCAGGGAGAACGAAGGAAAACCAAATCGAGAAACGGAGAGGGGGAACAAGCAGCTGACCACGAGATCCAGCAACCGGCGCCGCTTACTGAGCACGCACAGCACCTAGGTGCTCTGCGCTGGTAGCGCTATTGGGCTGCTCTCCATCTGCACAACGACAGGATAAAGAAAACACAGAAGGGAACAAGAGCACTCAGGCACGGGGTCAGCACGTGCTGCTCTCGAAGAGCAACAGAAGAGCAGAAAAGAAGAACTACCAAAAATCGACGAGAACTCTAACGAATCAAAACCAATCGATCCCAAAATTTGCAGCGGTGATCTCCATGACGTTGGTGATCTCCACCACGCACACCCTCACCAAATTTACGTGGAGCTCTCATGATGAACACGGATGCTACAATGGGTATATGGATATTCTTGGGTTTCACCCATACAAAGAGATTATCTTCTTGAGTGAATCAATAACGCGAGGATTGGCCTATCATTTGAATAGCTCCAAAGTTGAAATCACGGGCAAACCATATCCAACAGGATATGCGTACGACATAGGAAGTGAACGGATCATAAAATCATCTTTTCCATACACTCCTTGCTGGCTTACACAAACTGCAAATGAGAGAAATTGAAAAGCTGATGAGGAAATCTCCTTATGTTGTATTGCATTTTGTAGAGACTTCAGGTTATATTCCTTATTTTCAAAATTTCGTATGCACAAATATGGGTTGCTTTGGAACAATAAGGTTGCATTAATCTTTGGATTTGCCTTTCCTTTTATTTGGTGCAATGACGACGATTATAAATTCTTATTAGTAGAGCTTCGTCTTATCAGCTACAGTAATTTGTTTCCTGTTTGAATATTTGAATAATTCCCCTATGTGGTTCTTTGAAAATGACATGTGGCATGTGGTGGAAATATTCTCATGTGTGGTGGGCATATATAGATTTGAATAATTCTCCAAAATGTACAACCCGCTGACGGAATCTCATACACATGGAGAAGGATTCTGCAAAGGGGTACAGTTATTAAAGGAAAGGGTGATTCGGCGAGAGATAACAATGGGGAATTCATAGAAGGGTGTCTGAATTAGGAATGATAAGAATTGTGCTTGAGACTGATGCGATCAAATCTTGAGATTTGAGAAGAGGCTGAACTCTGATGATCTGGGCAGGGGTCCGAGGGTGCCAAATCAGAGACATCATGAACCATTCTTTTGTTTAGTTGTGTGGTCCGGGCATGTCCGCAATCATGCAACAAAGTGGCTAATAGCCTTGCTGCTCATGGGGCGAGTGTAGCACGAGCGGCCACGGATCTTCTGTAGCACGGTGGCAGCGGCAGCCGCGACGTTCTGCTGCAGCACGGCGGTGGCGCTCTGCAGGTTTGTTTGCTCGAGTTCTCTTCTTCATATCTGCACTTCTTCTCCAACAACCCCTTGCATGCTACAAAACCGAATGTTCTATATGATTTGATGTTAAACTAGAGTGTGTTGTGCTGTTGTTCGTATGTCCTCTGTCTATGAATGTTTAAACTGTTAGCTGTGCGCCAATATTCCGTGTTTTTTTCCTGATCTTTAAGAAAACAGCTAAATGTCTTAGCTGCAGCTGTGTCCGGCTATAGCTTTACTTAGCTGTTGAGGAGGGCAGGAGTTAGGTGGCTTAACCTAAAATTTAAAACCTTGATAATCATTTCCAACCTGTTTGATACAACTTTGCTTTAGTGATGTTCTTGTTTCTAACTTCAACTAGTGGATTCTGTCAACAAAACAAAACTTCAACTAGTGGAGCAGCTTCACTCATGGAGTTGAAGCTACATTTTGGACCGTTTGGCAAAAACAACTCCTCCTTATAGTCAAAAGGGGGCGAAATGCCCATAAAACACTTTTTTTTATTTTGTTTTCCTATCTTATTTGGTCACTAGAGGCCAATACAATCTCATCTCCTTTTCAACTTCCGGTCGACGTATTCCAATCCTCATCACTGTGTCACGCTCGGGGCCACGCTGGAGAGAGCGCTCGAGATGGAGCACCGGTGACACCGTACCTGTGCCGGCTCCCTTCTCCATGCCGTCTATTTCCTCCACACCGGCGCCACCGCTTCTAGCCACGGTCGACGTCCACTCTCTCGTTGTGCCCTGCATTGGCCCGCTCGCCTGCACGGGGGCAAGAGGGTCCAAGGCCATGCTATGTCAAAAAGAGTTGGGAACTTGGGATTGTGGCTTTTTTTTCAGCTCCATGCCACGCCACCACCCTGTGAGAGCGCAATTTCTGGAGCTTCAGGTCAGAAGCAATTAGCAAAAAATGCATTTGGTAGAGAAGAGAATTGAAGGGCTTTCTACAACTTCAGAAATTGCTCTAAAATATATACTAGGCAGATTATTCATCATCCATGCATGAGGGTTGATATGAATCTCGTTTGGGCAACATTAACGGGAAAAAATTCTATGCAGCACATGCGACATGTGTCCCGTGAGAGCAAATAAACAACGCGCTAGGATGGTGAAAGTCTCTAGTTGAGTTTTGGCTAATTGATGAAACCCTATGACTAACCTTTGATCTAAGTGGATGATTTAAACAATGTGGTCCTAACCAAGTGAGGAACAAGAAAATCATGGTAGATGGATGGTGATGATCCAAATGGTTTGATCAAGTGCTAAAGACTTGGTGGATGATGAATGGAGAAACAAAACAGGCTCAAGGCAAAGGTATAAAGCAATAGAGCCATTTTGTTTTGCACTGAAGACACCATAGAGGGTGCGAGTGATTTAGGATCAATAGCCGAAATATGAAGAGGGGAGATCTTGGGTAATTTGGTTTGTAAGTGCCACTAGGTTGATCATACATGTTGATGCATTAGGACCTAGTGTGCTAATTGAAAAAATCTTTAAAAATGATTGTGAAAAATGCTAACACATGAGCACATGGTGACGTACACTTGGTGGTATTGGCACATTTGCAAAGGTTATGGAGTTTGCACATGGTGATTCGAAGCTTTCGGGAAAATGAGATGGCTATTTTCTATTGCGCCGGAGGCAAGTTGTTGATGAAAACATGCTAACTCTCGGTCACAAGGTGTTACTCTTGTTGGTTAGCATGTATGTGCAAAGGTGGAGAAGTTGGCATTGTCGACGGCTTTTTGTCGTTGATTTACAAGCGTCGGACGTGCCAGGTCGTAGGTGTCGGAAGTTGGGGCCGTGTCCGACTAGTTGTCGTCTGAGCAGCACTGGCTGGGGCTGCGTCGGACACGTCTGACGATCAGGAAAAAGGCGCGTGATGTCAGCGTTCGACGGTGCCGCTGTTGGCGAGTGACGCGATCAGTGAATGCGTCGGACACTGGATTGTAGCGTCAGACGATGTGTCACCTGACGCGTCCATTGGTCGGGCCGTTTGCATTGCTCTCTGGACTACATCCGAGGCAAGGTTGGAGCATCCGACGGGGGTCGTCAGACACGTCCGTCTCTCGGTGTAACGGCACGCGAAGTTTGAACACGTCGGACATGTCCAACGCTGTACCGTCCGGCGCGTCCGATGGTCCTGTGGAAAGCGCAGTGAAGGGGTATAATGGCCTATTTGTTTGAGGGTTGTTATAAATAGAAGTTGGTCTATTCCATGGCAACCCTCTTGGCTCTTTGACATACTTTACATCCTTGTGAGCTAAAGCAAACCCCTCCTACTCATCTCTCTTGTATGGTTGCAAATTCAAAGTGAGATTGAGTGATTTCAAGTGCATTTGCATGTGAGGTTGCATCTAGTGGCACTTGGGGATCGTTTCGCCAGTGATTTCTTATTACTCTTGGTGGGTGCCTGCCACCAAGCCGGCTTAGAGGTTGTTAGAGGCGTTGGCAAGGGAAGGTGATTGTTCTTGGCCACCTCCGATTGATTTGTGAGAGATTCTTGTGTTTTTCTCAGCGAAGCACCAAAAGTAACTCTAGGGGAATGCGCGTGTCATTGAGTTAGCTCACTTGAGAGTGGTGTCTTGCGGTGCCTTTGTGGAGGCATGCCTTGAGGAGCTTGACTTGAGGGCCAAATACTGAAGAACCATTTAGGTGTTGGTCGATATAACCAGAGAGTAGCTTGTCGGTACACAAGTGAACTCCGGGTGAACGTATCTTTGTGTCTCTATTGTCTCCTGGTGATTGGTCTTCATATTGTGATTGTTGCCTATGTGATTGATTGTATATCATTTTGGTGATTGGCAACGTCGTCTCTTCAACGTTGGTATAAAGATCATCATCCTCCCTCTAGTACTTACATTCACTAGTTTATCTTGCGTAGCATGTGTAGAAATAGTTGTTCTTGCTAGCTCACTAGTGTAGAAAGTAGTTTCTTAGCTTTTGAGTGATATAAAGATCAGAGTTCACTAGATTATCAATAGGAGGATTGCTCATCATCTTGACTAGGCAAAACTCGTAATTACATTATTTATTTTACTAATCAAGTTTGCCTTGTGTCTTTATAGAATTTTTAATAGGCTATTTACTCCCCTCCTCTAGCCATCTAAAACCTTACACATGTGCCTTAACCGTACGGACTCATGTTTTTTCACTTTACTCTTGCGCATGGACTGGATGGAACCGAATGGTGCTCCTGATCAAACTGACGTGACAGAAAAGTCTTGCTGCTGTTGTTCTTGAATAAATCAAACACTGTACAACATGAATCAAATTGTGACGTCCAAGATCATACTGTGCATTGCCGCGCGAGAGATCAAAGTCCGCGCGCGTGAAGGGAAAAAATCACGGAGAAACAGTGTGGGTTCACGATTTTCGTTATTGCCAAGTGAATAATAAGGAATCGTTGAAGATTAACTCTTTTTATATTTGTCATATTTATCTAAAAGTTAACAAACTTCATATTTTATCAAATAAAAAATACAAAATTGTTAAAGATGCTCTAAGACACAGGTTGGATAGCTCGTTGTGCCGCCGGCTTCCTATACACTGTGTTTGCCATGCTGTCCCAACGACGCAAACAAAGCGGCGTCGAGGAGCACGCGGCCCAGACGCACTATGGTACGGCGTGGCTGGCTGGGGGCTCGACGGCTTGGCAACACCGTGGCAAGGCATACCCAGGCGGCTGGCCCGAGGGGATGGCACTGCACTTCTTCCGTGACCATGCATGACTTGGCTTGGCGGGTTACAGTGTGGGCTCTGGGCTGGCCACATCATATCTAAGGAACTCTTGTTCGTCATCGTAGCTGTTGGCACGTACAGATTCATTTGAAGCTGCAGCATCGTGGAGGGCGACAACACAGGCCGAGGGGCGGTCTGCTGCTTCTCTGAAAAAAAGGACACGGCAGACGCAGCCGTCGCCGGTGCACCGAGCAGCAGGAGCAACGACATGCATGATGGTTTTGTGTGGACGCCACGCGTGCATGCTGTCCACGCCCAGGGGGATCGGCGGATCAAAGAAGCTCAGTCCATGAATAAGGGCCGTGCTACGGCCGTCATCGTCCACACGATATGTGGGTTTGTTGTACTCAACCTTGAAGCACGCTGCGCCACGCACCTCTCCTCTTATTCCGTTCCTCGTACTCCATTGATCGCGATACCCACACCCCAAGCCCACCACAAAAGGCCAAAACACAGTCCCGATCCAATCCAAAGCCCTCATCTGATCAGATATTCCCAGTTTCCGATCCATCGCCACAACGAAACATCGATTTAGAGATCTGACGAGGGGGCGGGCTTCCAGTCCCAGTGCGGCGTCAAAGATCAAGATCCCAATTCCCAACTCCGGAGAACGAGCAATGGATCGTCGTGACCAAGGAGAGGCTGTGACGGAGAATAACACAGGCTCCCTGGCCCAGCTACCGGACGACGTGCTAGCGGATGTGCTGCGCTGCCTCCCGCCGTGTGGCCTCACCGTGGCCAGGTGCGTCTGCAAATCTTGGCTCGCCATCGTCGACGCCCGTCACCTGCTGCGCACGGATCTCCTCCCCATCTCTCTGGCTGGTTTCTTCATCAACTTCCACAACTACTACATCTCGGAGTTCTTCGCACCCCCCTCGGACGGCCCCTGCATCTCCGGCAAGCACGACTACCTGCCTCAGGCCAGAACCGTTTCCTGGGGCGAGGTGGACGACCACTGCAATGGTCTTGTGCTGATCCACGACTTTGATGACAACGGCGACGAGATCTGCTACGTGCTTAATCTGGCCACTCGATGGCTGGCTCCCGTGCCCCCGTGCCCACCCCTGCCTATGGAGATCAAGAGCACCTTCCAAGTCGAGTACCTCGCGTACGATCCGGCCGAGTCGCCATACTACGAGGTGGTCTCAATTACCCATTTTCATTGGGTGAATGAGCCTGGAAACTGTCTCTATGACAGTGTAAGAGATGCAGTGGATCCTGAGATAGAAGAATCTGAGTGGCCATCGTCCGTATGTAACTTATATATATTCTCATCAAGAACCGGATAGTGGGAAGAAAAATCTTTTGCTCGAGAAGGTGATTCCATGGGGACCGTGTCTGGCATGAGACACGGGCCAGGCGACCAACGCAATGCTGTGTACTGGCGAGGAGTGTTGTATGCGCATTGTCAAAATGATTATGTTATGAGGTACATACAAGCTAATTAACTTGTTAAGTATGGTCATTTTATTCGGTTTTATAATTTTTTATCAGGTTGTTTCCTTAGGTTTATCTCTTTTTAACTACGATTTCATATTGTAGAATATCTTTGTCGACTGATAAGTATCACGTGATTAAACCACCATCGGGTATTGAAGGAAAAAATTATCCAGAATTTTATCTAGACAAGTCAACCAAGGGAATTTATTGTGCCTCAGTCAAGGGAAGATGTAGACTTCAAGTTTGGAACCTTGATGAATCAGATTGTCAGATGGAGTGGGTACTGATCCATGATAGGGACCTTTCTAAGTGGTTGTTGAAGCATAATCTTGAGTATCCAAGACCATGTGCGAATTATGGTGCAAAAATCCAAGGACCTTGGGCCTTTCAGGATATTAATTACTATTATGATGAACACAATAGAGATCATAATATGGAAGCACCAACAGAAGAGAAAATTGAATGGTCCCTACAAGCTTCTGAAGATGAGAAATTTAAATGGAGCTCTGATGATGAATATGGATGACTGGTAGATGGATATTCTTGGGTTTCATCCATGCAAAGAGATTATCTTCTTGGGTGAATCAATAACATGAGGATTGGCCTATCACTTGAATAGCTCCAAGGTTGAAGTCTTGGGCAATATATATCCAGCAGGATATGAGAATGAATTACCAAATGAACAGCTTTTAGAATCATCTTTTCCGTACACACACTGCTGGGTTACACAAACCGCAGATGAGAGGAGTTGAAAAGCTATTGTATTGCTTATTTCAAAGGGTTCAGGTTGTATTCCTTATATACAAACTATACACAAATATGGGTTTCTTTGGGAAAATAAGGTTGTATCAATCTTTGCATTTGCCTTTCCTTTGATTTGTTGCAATGACAATTATAAATTATTATTAGTGTATTAGATTTGTTATATCAGCTACAATAATGTCTTTTTGAATGCTTGAATACTTTCGTTCCCTCTGTGGTTTGAAAATGACATGTGTCATGTCGTGAAAATATTTTCATGTGGTGGCTTATATTGATTTGAGGGTTTTGGGCGATGGAGAGAAAGAGGGAGATGGAGGGGCCCCTATGGTAGCAGGGGGACGCACGGAATCATGGTATAGGAAGATGAATCAATTTTCTTGCTTGAATTTAGATGTTATTTCTCGCAACATTTGTAATCCACTAGAGGACTTATCTACCAAGCAATCTAAAGGTGGAATCATTATAGACTAGAACATTAGGCATCCTTCGGGCACCCTGCCTTGACTTATCTCTAATAATTTCAATTGGTTCATCAAAGAATTTATCCATGCATTGATATGAAATAAATCATAACGTTTCATTTCAAAAAAATTATAAAAGGATTAATCTATACTATAAAAGAGCGAAGGAATTAAAAAATAGTTGTCACCCAAAAAAACATATCCACCCTATATACCCACCCTTGGATGATTTATTGTCTTTAGATCTAACGGTAAATATTAATCTAACCGTGGGCCATGTAAAGAAACATAAGAATTCTTACGTTTCTGCCAGGATAAATTGTCTGTCGCCAGTTTTTTTTGTCACCAGAATATCTCCTACCCGCCCCCACGTACCCAACACAGCCAATCAACTTCTATATATATCTGCCTTCCTCTATCTTTGGACGTCGTTCCTCTCGAGCATGTGCCGCCGCCTCTTACCTCTATACCCCCTAATCCTCACAGCCAATCAATTTCTATATATATCTGCCTTCCTCTATCTTTGGACGCCGTTCCTCTCGAGCATGCGCCGCCGCCTCTTACCTCTATACCCCCTAATCCTGGCACCGCTGCAAGTCAAGTAATCGAAATCATCATTGCGGTCGTGTCGGGGCATTATCATCATGGTCGTGTGGGCTCCATTGATGCATCGGCATGGAACTCATCGAATGTTGTCTCCTGGTTGCATGAACTTGTCGCGGATTTAGCTTGCATGATCGTGTGGGGCGCGTGGCTTTCGTTTGCTTGATTATGACACGATTGTTATGCATGTTCGATCGGTGATCTCCACCTCAGTCCACGTGCAGACTATATCGTATCGTTCCAACTTGTATCTCAGATGGTCTGATCCGGTATTGAGTTTTCCTTGTGCCAGATTAATGAAGCAGCATGAAGAGAGCTTTCATCGCCTCATATATGATCCGTTGTCTGACTTCTCAGATTGATATCAGACTGCTCTGATGCAGGGTTCGGTGAGTAGACTGGTGACAAGCATGCGCAGGAATTGATGTGATCCGGATTGTGACCGAACAAGAAACCACACTTCATAAGCTTCGCCTCGAAGGCAGTAATGAGTGATGCCAGATGGGATGAGATGCTTCTCGGCGAGTTTCTTCGAACGTGAGGAAAAAAGGTGATATTTGGGACTCTGCGGTTTGCAATTCACAAGACAAGCTTCAGCCAACAGGAAAAGGCCATGGGTTGCCCTGAAATCTTGGTTTCCTCTGTTACTCTTCTTGCGTTTGCATCTAAAAAGTATTGCTTCACTTTGCATTGAGTAGGTTGTCTGCGGTTTCATAATAAAAGGAAGGATTGGAATCACCTGGTTGTCTTGAATATCAGGAGAAATTGATCATGTGGTAGGATGCAGATGTACCAAACATCTTTACAGTGACTTGGTGTAAAACAAAACGACATTGGTTTGGTATGAGGTTCAATTTTTTTCAGCTCACTAGAATTTGGATAATAAATGTTGCAATTGCCTCATAGAATTGTTCTGACCAATTAATTTTATGGGCATAATAAAATGCGACATTGGTTTGGTTTCAGTTTCTTTGTATAAAATTAATAGTTGTATGTATGGGAATGATTTTCTCGAATTAAAAAAATTCAAGCATTGATACTACAAATATGTAGTTTCCATGTCTTTCAGGCTTCCAAAACATTTGAAGACGATGGGAATAATTATTTCCTCGAATTAAAAATTGCAGCTACGTGAGATAGAGTCATACCTGAGATGACGTGATATTGAGTCTTAGATGACAAATTTGGATCCAACGGTTGGGAGGACTCTTATATATGTATCTGTAAGTAAGATCACGACATGTATAGTGTGATGATGTTTGTGTGTGTCTCATGGTGACCCTGCTTATACCGGAGTATGTCTTCAAGTAGAAGCCCCATCAGCACCCTCGATTCGTTTGTTCTGTAAGCTCTAAAGGCATAGCTGAACATCAAGCAGGGCAAGAGAATACGATTCATGCAGCTGCTGAACCTGAAACTTGTTGACAAGAGCGCCGTGCAAGTGGAGTTCGACAAGAAGGATGAGAAGAGGGTCTCAGGTACTCATACTGCTTGGTGAATTCAATATGGACAAGTGACTTCATTGAGTTGTATACCAAAACTGTCAAATGCAATGTCTTATGTCCCTATATATTATGAGTTATATAATGAGTTTTGCCTTCTTGGCCTATACTAATATTCTTTATTTAAAGTTAGGATAGATGTGATTGTAGTAATTTATTACTTTCGGTCTAGAATATTGATTTGAGTTTGTGACCATGGACCACTTTCACACAATAGAAAAATCAATATTTTGCTATTATTATGCTTATACTTATTAGAAATAATATTATTTACATATGACATTACAAGAGATGGTGTAAATTTTTATAGTTATAATAATTATATTGTAAATATTTATATATAATAAATGGATTTAGAAATTTGATTGTTACTCTTCTATCGAAGATTTTTAAAAACACGTGCGTGCCGCACGTGCATCTCTACTAGTATTATTGTAAAAGATTGATAACTCATCTTCTATTATCTATTTCTTACATAATCTCCAAGCGTAAAATATTGCATGATATTAGACAAAAAGCTTAACCTTAGTACCATATAATATTGTGCACACAATTGTTAAACAAAATCACAAGCCCCTACATTGACAGGCTTATTCATATCTTTAGATCTATTTTGAGGTTGCTCCAATCTTCATTCTTCTCTCGCTCCATTCCTACATTCTTGTTCAGATCTTTGTGGTCCCAAAGCTGGCATTTTGAGGTCAGCACAAAACTAAAGAAATGCGAAACATGTGGAGAAACCATATATAATGTCAGTAGTGAAGCTAATGTCACCCATATTCCATTACCATCTTTTTAGTGGTTCGTACACATGAAGGTTCCTGCAGAATAGATCATTATACTATGTATTTGAAAGGAAAATATAAATCTGAGAAATTGAGCACAAATGACTCTGTGAGATTGTTCATAAGTATTAAATTGAAATTCCCACTAAAAATATGGAATAATCTTAAGTAACCAAGTTTCATCGATTGATTTTTTTTTTTTTGTGAATAAATTGCATCGATCAATATGTAGAACTAAATGTACATGAAACATATCTCGGTTTCACTGTAAATATAATACTGCTGGTCATAGGTACTAACACCACTAACTTGTACTCTAAGTAGTAAAAATACACAATTTGTGTAGCTATTTAAAACAAATTGAACCAAAACAATATTATGGGATAAACAGAAAGAGCATCCCGTGAAAACCCCAATGGCGCTTAAGCTTGTCATACAACTGTATTCAATACCCATTTCTTGATTCTCTGTAACGCATAAAAAAGAGAAAAGTTTTGACAAGGAAATGTACAGATGGCATGGTGTCTCTTTGTCAGGACTCCTCTAATGCTACTTTTTTTTTTTTTTGATAGCTTGCGCAGTGTACCTGTCACTTTAATAAGTGCATGGGTGAAGGTATATGAAGTGTGTCTCCAAGTTAACCGGTGAAATGATAACTGCTTGGCACAAAGATTAATAAATTGAAATATTGCACAAAGTTAAACAGCAATCTACATTGCCCTAAAATGTGATTTGATCTTCGCATGTCTTCGCAGCATAGTGCCTTACCTGCTGATCTCTTTTTGTGGATCCTTTATTAATTGTTCTATCTATGCTGCTGGAAATAATCCCAACAATTAGTCCTGCATGCACCACAGTTCCGGTCACTGTAGAAGATGAAATCCTTCTTGATCTAAACATTGTTCTTTTAATATCAGGCACCTGCTGCTATAAGGCACCAGACAGAGAAACGGTTATGGAGAAAATGATTAAAAATTCAAAGAAATGGAAATTGTATTCAAAAAAGGAATCAGAAGATATTAATCTATATAGACTGCATGAGGCATAAAGAATTTCACAAAGTCGGGCACTGAGCACATAGTGGGGCGAGTTTTTGATACCGGTGCAATTATGGAAGAATACACACGAATCATAAAAATACAGCATCCGTTGTTAATGAAAAGTTAAAGAATCTTCAGTAGTTAGGAATTGAGCATGATAGTGGGTTTCGGCATTGATATAAACTGCTATCTGAACAATACATGTTTCTGTAGCTACCCATGGTTATTACCAAAATAAAATCTTTATAGGGACGCCAATTTCAGCTATTTCTTTCATAATGTTATCAATGGAAAAGTCCCTAAAATGTACTACCATTTTTATCCACGGTGCTACAAATGCTAGCCATGAGAAAGTCCCTCATATTATATTTTAACCTTTTTTCCACGATCGGGCATTCACCCGTGTTTCATTAAGAGCAATAATAAAGTTCTTAGTACAACATTGCACATTCATGCAAGCTAGGAGCCTCCATGGAACAACACACACCACACCTAGCTACAAAGTCTGTTTAACCAGGTATATTAGCAAAAGCAAATAAACAAAAACATCATGAATAAATTGACATTGGATATGTATGTAAGGAGAGTAAGAACGAAGTACTCAAAAGTTGATACGTATGGCCACTTCTATTAGGATTTTATTTAGTGGATTTCTCTTTTTAACTTTTGATAGCATGCTAGAAGCAAATTATCATGTAGATGACCAATCAACTTTTGATATTACGTAATGGTTGCATGTATTCTCTTTCTTTTTTGGCTAAACGTTAGATGCAACCTGGAAACATCCAGAATCAATCGACGCAATAGATTCCCTTTGTCACCATGCTCGCATCAGCCTCCGCATGCATGCTTCAGGGGGGTGTTTTTTTCCTTAAGTTACAGTCAAATCTGGAAATAAATTTGACTTGGAGGGAGTATTTATTAAAACGTATGGAACATCCGTACACGTCACGCTGCATATATGCCCTTATAAAACAGACGCATGGACATCTTTCTCGTAGATCTCTCTCCATCAATTTTATCAAGTGCGCATCACGCGGATTAAGCCACATGGATTGCCGTCGTCGTCGAATCCCGCCGGCAGATGATAAGACTGGCCCGGTGGCGCTGCTGCCCGACGAAGTGCTGGCGGACGTGCTCCGCCGCCTCCCTCCGTGGGGCCTCGCCGTGTCCAGGTGCGTCTGCAAGGCGTGGCTCGCCGTCGTCGACACCCACCGCCTGCTGCATGCGGCAGGATCTCCTCCCCCTATCGCTGGGTGGGTTCTTCATGAACTTCAACACCTACAGCCTCTCGGAGCTCTTCGCGCCCCTCTCGGACGGTCCCTGCATCTCCAGCAAGCACGACTACGTACCTGCCTGAGGGCGCAGCGGTTTCCTGGGGCCGTGTACAAGACCACTGCAATGGTCTCTTGTGCTGATCCATGACTACATCAACGACAAAGGCGATGAGATTGGCTACGTGTTTAATCAGGCCACTCGATGGCTGGCTGCCTACCCCCGGTGCTGCCCACCGCCGCCCTATGAGATATGGACCTCTCAGTACGAGTACCTCGCGTACGATCCGACCGAGTCGCCAGACTTTGAGGTGGTCTCAGTCACGTGTTTTTACTTGATGAGCCGTCTTGACCCTGAGATAGAACAATGTGAGTGGCCACCATCGGTATGCATCTTACATGTGTTTTCATCGAGAACTAGACAGTGGGAGCAAAGGTCTTTTTCTCGAGAAGGTGATTCCATAGGAACTGTGTCTCAAATGAGACGAGAACTGGACAGTGGGTGCAACTTTCTTTTTCCCCAGATGGTTAATTCCATAGACGGGAGTGTCCAAGTGAACAAGGCAATGCTGTATACTGGCAAAAAGTGTTGTATGTGCATTGCCAGAATGATTATGTTATGAGGTACATGCTAACTCCTTAATCATAGTCATTTTATTTGGTTTTAATTTTCTTATCCAGTAATTTTTCTCATTTTTTTGTTTTTATTACAGAATATCTTTGTCGAGTGATAAGTATCACGTGATTAAACCACCACCAGGTATTGAAGCAAAAAAAAATTTCACAACGTAATTATTTAGGGAAGTCAGCTAAGGGGGTTTATTTTTGCATCAATCAAGGGAAGATGCAGAGTTCAAGTTTAGAAACTTAATGAATCAGGATGTCAGATGGAGTGGGTATTGAACCATGACACAAGGACCTTTCTACTTGGCTGTTGAAGCATAAGCTTGAGTATGGCGGAGAAGAGTACTGGCGGTTCCAGAGTGCTTTCTACAGGCGCAAGACGGCACCGCCAGTGGTGTACGACAGTAGAAAAAATCATTACAGAAGCGGTTGCTATGGAACCGATTGTAGTAACGTATTTGTACAGGCGGCTTACATACTTCAACCGATTCTAAAGAAACATATTTGTACAGACGGCTGGCTTACTCCAACCGATTATAGTAACATATTTGTACAGGCGGCTCGCTTACATCGACCGTTCATAAAGAAACTTATTTTACAGGCGGATCTTATACCTGGGCGTTTCTGTAATGTCGTTATACAGGCGGCTCGCTTACTGTCCCGGCTAGTAACGCTGGAGTAAATACAGACACGCGTTATAACATACCGCCTGTGTAAATGGTTTTAAAATTTCAAATTTTGGCGCCATTCCAGCGCCCTATGCACAGGCGGTTGTTTATATAAGCCGTCTGTGTAAAATCCTTTAAAGAATTCAAATCGGGCACTAACCACATCCAATATCATATGATCATAAACACAAGCAAAATAAACACAATCTCAAACAGTTGTAGATATGAAATCACAGAGTGCATGCATGAACAGTTTAGTTTCAACTAGATTCAACTAAAAATCCACCATACCCAAGTGTTGAACAACAGAGATTTCCACCCATTCCTTGCATGTTACTGAAAATCGCCATGGTCCTGCTCTAGCCTGTTATCTACGAGATACTGGTACTCTGGCTTCGCTAACTCCTGATCGGGATCAAAATACCTCCCATCCTTGACAAGTATTTCTTTCATGATGAACTGGCAAAAGTCATCGCAAATGTTAAAGAGCTCTTCATCAGAAAGTTGGTTATCCATTGGATCAGGACACTTGTATACCTGCAAAAATATTGAGCCATTGTAATACACACTAACCAATATGTATGGAGACGACCTAATGACATTGACATGTGACATTACTTTCTTAGGATTGGTCAGGTACCGACCATTGTGCCTAAGAAACTCGCACACATAGTACCCACAGTGCATCGATCCTGGTGGTTGTTTACGACACTATAAGAATGGAAAAGTAGTAATAAGTTTCATGTAAGTTGAACCGGCAATAGGGATAAGATAAATCGATCAATCAATCAACCAACCAACCATAAGAGTATTAATTATTCTGCTCAACCAATTTCCATTCTTTACCAATGCAAATATTCAAGATTTGTACAACAGAGCATTTGAGACGGAATAATGTAATGCTACTTAAGCTGTAAAAGATCTTCAAATACCTTGTCCAGAAATTTATAGAGGTAAATGAAACATAACAGCTCTATGGTTTCTTCTACACTGAACCAACTCCTAATCACTTTCTTTGCTGTTGTATATGCACGAGCACAAAACAACCTCAGCAGTTTACGTCAGTGCCAGGGTTATGAAAACTTCTCATTAGACTATTGTCTCCACCCAAACTTCTATTTTGGCATCATCAGCAAACTCGTCAGCAAAGAAATTCTACTATTGTTGAGAGGAGTTGAGTGATGGGAATATTAAAAAATGTACCAGTAAGTGTCCAAGATTTAATAAGAAGGAACCAATTCCTAAGTTTGAGATTGGAATGAAGTTTACTGGAAAGAAATAATTTAAGGAGGCATGTACCAAAGCATGGTCTAGTTGAGAGAAGGCTTATCAAATTTTTCAAGAATGAGGCATCAAGAATGATTGTAGTATGTGACTGGCCCACATGTAAATGGAGACGCATGGCTTCTGAAAATTCTAGGAGTAGCAGTTGGCATATTGCTAGCTACAATGCTCATCATACATGTCCACCTCAAAAGGGACAATAGATTGGTCACTGCTGGCAGAATTGCTGCAAAGTATGAGAAGATGATCATTGCCAATCCTGCTTGGGGTCTTGACTCAATGAAAACAACTGTGCAAGAGGATATATGTTAGCTGATGTGAGTAATAGCAAGCTTAAGAGGGCCAAGTCCATGGTTATGCAGAAGGCATTAGATGCCACTAAGGGTCAGTATCTGCTCTTGTATAATTACCAGCTAGAGTTACTAAGAAGTAATCCTGGAATCACAGTTATTGTGAGAAGACAAGGTGATACAGACATTTTTCAGAGGATGTACATGCCTTGATGCTTTGAAGAAAGAGTTTAAGCCAGGATGTAGAAAAGTTGTTGGGGTGGATGTTGCTTCTTCAAGGGAGCTACAAATGGTGAGCTGCTATATGTGCAATTGGCAGAGAGGCAAACAACCAAATGTATCCTATTGCATGGGATGTGGTGGAGAAAGAGAACAATGACAGTTGGGATTGGTTTTGTGATCTTTTATTTAGAGATTTAGAGGTGTATGGTGGGACTGGATGGGTTTTCATATCAGACCAGCAAAAGGAAGTTTTGAATGCAGTGCATAAATGGGCTCCAGATGCTGAGCACAGGAATTGTGCTAGCCATATATATGCAATTGGAGAAAAATGTTCAAAAAGGAGTGGCAGAAGAAATTTTGGGCTTGTGGAAAGGCCCCTTGTGTCACATTGTTCAACCTAGCCAAGACAAGACTTGCAAGGATACACAAGCTGGAGCTCAGGCTATAATATAATGAACACTGACCCACATCACTAGAGCCATGCCTGGTTCAGGTTAAGTTCTTTTTGTGATTCAGTTGACAACAATATGTGTGAATCTTTCAACAAATGGATTGTAGAGGCTAGATACTTTCTAATTATTACCATGCTTGAGACAATTAGGAGAAAAGTCACGGTTAGGATTCAGCAAAACAGGACCAAAAATCATCTAGGTGGAACACAGTCATATGCCCAAATATCTTGAAAAAATTGAATGCATATATCAATTTATCTGGAGTTTGCCATGCAATATGTAATGGACAAGACCAATTTAAAGTGGTTCACTAGAGTAACAGGTTCACAGTGGACCTGAACAAAAAGGAGTGTTCATGTAGGTATTGGCAGTTATCTGGAATGCCATGTCCTCATGTCATATCTTGCATTTTCTTCAAGACAAATGATCTATCACCATTCATTGCTACCTGCTACTCAATAGAATAGTTTAAAAACAAATATGATCATTGTCTGTTTCCTATGGAAGGAATGAATGCATGGCCTGTTTCAGAGAAAACACCACTGAAGGCTACTGGATATGTCAAGATGTCGGGTAGGCCAAAGAAGGAAAGAAAGAGAGAATCAAATGAAAAACCCAAATATGGAAAGGCCTCAAAGGTGGGTAGGCCAAAGAAGGAAAGAAAGAGAGAATCAAACGAAAAACCCAAATATGGAAAGGCCTCAAAGGTTGGTACAGTTGTCAGGTGTACAAAATGCAAGCAAGTTGGTCACAATAGGTCCACATGTGACAGGAGGAATGGAGAGTCCCAGAATGCTGCTCAGGTTTCAAGAGAGCAAGGTGGAACTTCATCAAGTGCACCTTACCATAGCACTGCCTCGTCCATGAAGAGGAAAGTAAGTACCAATGCATGTACGCAAAACAAAAGGACAAGGACAGCCAAGGTATGGTTTCAAAACTAGTATGTGTAATATTATTGCCAATTTATTATTCTCATAAAATATGTGTTCAATGATTTTTTTTCTTTTGCAAGGATGGAGGTTCAAATACAATGGCCAGGACTACTGCACATGCCAAAGTTGATACAACTCCTTCTGGTTCAGCAACTATGCACATACACTCTAATAATGTGCCATTTTCCAAAGCTGGCTCAAGTATGTCAATCACTATAAACTCAAGGAACACTGAAGTTCATTTGAAAGCTCAAGGACCACCCCCTCCAAATAACTTCATGGTTAGGAGACCAGTCAAAGGCCCTATGTTGTCTCTACCACCACCTAGTGATGCTACCATCTAAACTATGAATTATAAAGTGTAATGCCAGATTGATGGCTTAATTTCATGTTGCTAAACTAGGAATTATGGTGTAATGTCAAACTGATGGCTTAATTTCAGCATACCAGCATGTGAACTATGAATGTCATGTGTATTTGGTCACAAAACAGCCTGGTGTTGCCTCAAGACCAGCCTGGCGTGGCCTCAAAACCAGCAAATGGCCTTTTTTGTCCAGTTTTACAAATTGATCAATGGACAAAGTTACACGGTTTTAGAGTTCGATGGTCAATCTTGGACTTCGGCAAAAGTTGGATGGCCAAAAATAGACTTTTTTCTTTTTACAAACGTGAGAGTCGCTACTGGAGGTCTGGTACTTCAACCGGAGCTTAGGTTGAAGGACCAGACATCCAGTACCGACTCTCACGTTTGTAAAAATTATTTTTAGTGAAACTTCCAAAGCTCCGGTTTGGAGGACCAGACCTCCGGTTTTAGATATTAAGAAAATCAAATGAATACAACTTTTTGTGGATCCTTCGAATTTGGATCCCCCTTTATTCAATCTAAATGCCGCTAGGGGGTTTATACCCCATGGTTTTGGTTAAAAAAAATTGTTGCAATGTAACTTTCAACTGCAAATGTCAGCATATCAAATATCTATGGAAACATATCTGAAACTTGTGTAAGGGTAAATACATCTAGCATTTCAGTTGTCAAAAAATGTGTGATCTTTGGCATTGTCTCACGATTAACTAAATGGTTTATATACTACTTGTCTGCAATTTTCTTGTCAGGCAATATACTGGTATGATATTGGAAAGACACAACGAGTTCTGGTTTGAGCTTTGGCGTTGGCCCTGCTTTCCTCTGTACTAGCCAGATAATGCAAAGAGAGCTGGGTAATCATTGATGGTAACAAAAATCATTGCTCTTAGCATGAACTTCTCCTTGCGATACTCATCCCACATGAGCACACCCTGTACCCATAGATCTTGCATCTCCTTCATTAAGGGCTCTAAGAACACATCCATATCAACACCAGGTTGTCTAGGTCCAGAAATAAGAATGGTTAGCAAGAGGAATTTTCTCTTTTGGCACAACCATGGAGGAAGGATGTAGATGGTAAGAATCACTGGCCATTTGCTATGCTTGTTGTTCCTCTCGGCAAATGGATTCATTCCGTCAGTACTTAGTGCAAACCTTATATTCCTTGGATCCTCAGAAAATTTACGGTTGTCGTCGTTAAATTTCTTCCATTGCTTGGCATCAGATGGATGTCGAAGTTTTCCATCATTTTTGCCCACATTAGAAGCATGCCAGCACATAAGTTTGGAATGATCAGGGTTTGCAAACAAACACCTCAACCGATCAACCACAGGAAGGTACCACTCACTAAAGCAGGAATCTTTCTCTTTGCGTAATAGTCTTCCTCTTCTTTGGAACCACTTTTTTTGAACTCTGTTGGATCTTCCTCTTGGTATTCTTTTGCTTCTTCCCTTTTGAAACAGAGACTCCATTCTCTTCCTCCTGGTAGTATTTCTTCGTCTTGTACCTACTAGCACCACAATTTGGATAGCTATCCAACTTTCCATATTCAGGACCTCGGTATAAGATACAATGATTCCTACATGCGTGGATCTTTTCGACACCCATAGTCAGTGGACTGATTAGCTTCTTTGCATAGTATGTGTTCACAGGCACATTGTTCCCCTTTGGAAGCAGTTGTCCAAGAACACGTAGAAACTCTTTGAAGCTAGCATCAGACCAGCCAAATCGAGCTTTTATCACCAAAAACTGAAGGACAGATCTCAGTGTAGTGAATTCATTGGTACAACCCTTGGACTCATCGTACAAATGCTCTTTTGTAGTCTTCTTTAGTGCCTCCATACCCTTAAGAAAGAACATTGACGGATCTGAATGATGATGCAACAATGCCTCGAAGAAATCTGCTTGTTGACCTTCATCGACCTGAACTCCGGCATCTTCACCCACATCTTGGACACCAGTGAAATCATCGTCACTATCATCCTGCATAGCTGGATCAGTCTGAGGGATGTGCTGTCGTGTCTCCAGGCCTGGGTTTGTTCTGTGTGGAACTACCCTCTCCATGTATTATCCAAATCAAGTAATCTTCCATAAATCCTCGGCGAACCAAATGCGAATGGATTTGATTTGCGTCCTCAAATACAACAATATTTTTGCAGTCAATGCACGGACAATAAATGTACTTCATCTTCTCTCTCCAAGCATGCCTCTTAGCTGCATCAATGAACCTACTAAGCTCCAACTGGTATGAATGATCTAATCTTGACAAGTTGTACATCCATAACGGCTGTTCCATCTTCAGCAGCTGTACAAAAATGATAATGGTATTTCGGTCATAAAAATGATAATGGTATAATTGTATGCATTCAAAATTATTAGATTATAATAGAAATTACTATAATTTATTTAATAAACTAAAAAATGTTTAATTTCAAACAATCTAATTTTAAACAAAATCTAGGTAACAAATAGTAAAATCGGATAACAAATAATTTTGACAACTAGAAAAAACTTACAAAACCATGCATGTACTACATAGACAAAGCATGTACTTATTAGCAGGCAAAGGTACTTATTAACAGTAATTTTGGCTGTTGCAGCAGTAGAATATTGCCTTCATTAACACAACTTTTGCCTACATATATATATGCATTGGGGTTCAACCTTAAAAGGATCGATATATGCACTAAAAAACTATTGTAAGTAATAACCTATGAAGCATATCACAAGATACCCATATTTGCACATAACATATACTTTCTGATTTTTAGTTGATTAGGACTATATACGTACAATGCATTCCTAGTATAGCAATTTGTAAGTTTTGGGTTTCACTACCTGTCTGCGCAGAACCAGATCTCTGGTTGAACGACCAGACCTCCTGTACCGACTCTCACAGTTTGTAAAAATCCTTCTTAGTGAATCCAGAGCTCCGGTTTGGATGATCAGACCTCCGGTTATGGATATTATAAGAATCTCAAAAAACCAGTTTGTCGTTGCAACTTTTTCACGAGGATGTTGGCAGTTAGTTTGCAGATCGAAATTTCACAGCACTTTGATCTAAATAAAACTCCGAAAAACATGCCTGGCACATTAGGGTGTTAGCTTTGAGATACACACCATAATCCATTTTTTAGGAAAGTAATCCAATTAAATCTTGTATAATCCATGCCATATAAGCAAGTACTCGAAACCCGGGCGCCCTGGCGCCCAAGACAAAATCTATAGCTTCATATATTGTCGATCGATCTCGATCTGCACACCATGCTCTATTCTGTATATAAAAGAAAGTTACTAACCTTCAGATGATCTCAAACCTTCTCTTCCGCTGATCTCGTTCAAAACCTTCTCTTCAGCTGATCTCCGCGCCCGCTCAATCGGCCATCTTCATCACCTCCATTATTAGAGTTGTATGGATGGAACTTGCAAGTGCCACAAATGGAGGCGGCCGCCACGATCCTCAAAAAGTCCTGAAGAGGAAACAATTGCAATTAATAACTATTGGTAGTTGGTCGATGGCAGGTGGAACAATTAACGCATGACTACAGGCAGCTAAAATACTCAACCGATGATGAAAATAACATTTTACAAGCGGTTGGCATTCGTTCCCGCTAGTACAATGTTTCGATTTATACAAGCACTTTCTCAAAGCTAGCTACGCTACTGAAAACCTTATTTACTCAAGCGGTTGGCATTCGTCCCCGCCAGTATAAACAGCTCGTTTGTAGAAGCGGTGCAAATACACAAACCGTCTGTATTAATTGATTTAGACAGGCGGGTTGGAGTCCCTGGCCCACCTTTTTCTTTGTATAGGCGCCCCATCGATTCAAACCGCCTGTAGAAAAAATAGGTGGGGCCAGTAGTAAGATCCAGTCTACCAGTGATAGGAGCATGTCCGAATTATTCATACAATATGGAAGCACAAGCAGGACAGAAAATTTTATCGATCTCACAACCATCTGAAGATGAGATATTGACATGGAGCCCTGTTGATGAATATGAATGCTACAGTGGGTATATGGATATTCTTGGGTTTCATCCATGCAAAGAGATTATCTTCTTAAGTGAATCGATAACACGAGGATTGGCGTATGACTTGAATAGCTCCATGGTTGCAGTCTTGGGGGATATATATCCAACACGATACGAGAATGAAAGAGATGATGAACTGTTTTTATGGCCATCTTTTCCATACACACCTTGTTGGATTACACATACCGCAGAAGATGGAGAATAGTTCAAAAGTATTGGAGTATGAGTGTATTAGGCCCATGAGGCCCATGTATGACATGCTATATAGCTACCCATCTAGGGTTAGCCCCAGGAATCGAATTTCAATTTCCAACATGGTATCGAGCTAGGGTTTTTTTCTCCCTCCCCTCCTCCCCAGCCACCAGCCGCCGCCGCTGCGGCCATGGCTGGCGTCCTCCTCCTCCTCCGTCTCCCACCTACTTCCACTGCTTCCCCCCTCTCCCCAACCACACGTGGGCGCAGGTTGCCCGTCCTCCTCCCGTAGCCGCCACGGGCGCTCCCGGTGCCGCCGCCACTCCTCTCCTCCTGGCGGCGGGAGCGGGCGCAGACGCGGGCGCCATCGCCGTTGATGGCCCGGCGCAGGCGCTGGAGCTGCGGACGCCGCGGCAGCCGCTGTCGCTGACGCCATGCCACGCGTGCCTGGTGTGGCCGCGGGTGCCTCTCCTTTCCCCGTCCCGCCTCCTCTGTCGCCCACAGCGGATCCCGACTCTGCCCTCGCCGCCGCCCTCATTGCAACATCGCCGAGGCGGAGCAGCTCCTCATCCTCCCTACCTCCCAAGACGTCGGAGCCACCTCCTCCAGCTCGACGGGTCACCACATGTCCCACACCGCGGTCATCTGGCACGATCGCGCTGATCCGCTCATGGCACAGCTCCACTACCAGGCCGGGCATGTCCAGAACATCCGGCTCCTCGTCTCGGTCGTCCTCGAGCCTGAGTCACCCTCCTACACCCGTTGGTGGGACCTGTTCCTCCTCACCCTCCGCCGCTACGTCCTTGACGACCACGTCCTCATCAACCCCTTGGTCGCGGTCCAGACCCCCTCATGGCTATGCCTTGATAGCATAGTGCTCTCTTGGATCCTCGGGACAATCTCCCTCGACCTCCACGACCTCATTCGCAACACTGTTGACGCTCGCCGGGCTTGGCTTGCGCTCGAGGGCCAGTTTCTGGGCAATGCTGAAGCCCGGGCTCTGCGTCTCGATGCGAGCTTCCGTACCTTCATCCAGGATGACCTCTCTGTTGGTGAGTTCTGTCGCCGGATGAAGGGCATGGCGGACTCCCTCGGTGACCTTGGCTGGCCCATGGAGGACCGCATCCTGGTCCTCAATGTCCTCCGCATGCTTAGTGACCGCTATGCACACCTCCAGATCACCCGGCAGCGGCCCTTCCCCACCTTCCTACAGGTCCGTGATGACCTTGTCATGGAGGAGCTCACTCAGGGCATCCAGCCCGAATCCATCTCTGTGTCGGGTCCTCGTCTTCTTCGACTGCCCTTGCCACTACTCCTTCGCCACGTCCGTCCACTCCGCCGCCGTCCTCTCTTCTTGGTCCTCCTCCCCCCCGGGCCGAGCGGGGGGCTCGACGATGGGAGGGGCCTCGACCGCGGGTCGGGCAGGCGCCGTCGCCGTGGAGGGGGGCGTGGTGTGGTTCCTGGCCGTGGGAGCAACCCGATGCTGACGCCTCCATGGGGTGCACCCTGGCCCTCTTTCCACAACCCGTGGTTGGGGCGCATCTCGATGTGGCCCTTCTAGGCTCCCGGTGGTGACCCTCGACCATCGGCGGCCATGAGTGCAGTTGCTCCTCTGGGGTTTCCCTACATGTCTCCATGGGCTACACCTCCCAGCGCCTCGCCAGGGCCTATCGGTTGGGACCCGACGGCCTTGGCTAGCTCCTTCAGCACCATGGCCCTGACACCGCCTGTCGGTCCCGACTGGATTGCCGACTCGGGTGCCACTTACCACACTACTCCCGACCCTGGTATACTATCCTCCGTTCACCCTCCTTCTTCCTCCCACCCTTCATCCATCATGGTCGCAAATGGTTTGTGTCTTCCTGTCACGTCCGTGGGTGCCGCCGGCGCTCGTGGCTCCTTTCATCTTCCTGATGTTCTTATTGCATCTTCTATGGTTCACAACCTTCTTTCTATTCGTCAATTTGTAGCTGACAATTCCTGTTCTATTGAATTTGACTCTTCTGGTCATACTGTGAAGGATTTGGCTTCCTGGCATCTTCTTCTCCGATGTGACAGCACGAGGCCCCTTTACACCCTTCGGTTTTCGACATCTTGTTCGCCTTCTTCACCGTCCACTTTGTTAGCTACTTTCACCGCCACTACTTCCTCCACCATTTGGCACCGTCGCCTCGGCCTTCCTGGACATGATGCTCTGATGCAACTTAGTCATAGTTCTAACATTCGTTGTACTCAGGCTCACGATGAGCATTTGTGTCATGCGTGCCACCTGGGCCGCCATGTTTGTCTTCCTTTTCATCATCCTTCTTCACATGCTACTCATGCTTTTGATATTGTACACTACGATCTATGGACATCTCCTGTCATCAGCATTTCTGGCTATAAATACTATCTTGTGGTGGTTGACGATTTCTCTCATTATTCATGGACGTTTCCCTTGCGTGCGAACTCTGATGCATTTTCCACACTTCACTTTTTCTCCTGGGCGTCTACTCAGTTCGACCTCACCATCAAGGTCGTCCAGTGTGACAATGGACATGAGTTCAATAACAGCACCTCCCGTGCCTCTTCCTCTCTCACGATGTCCAGTTGCGCATGTCTTGCCCGTATACCTCCTCCTAGAACGGCAAGGCCAAGTGCATGATTCGCACCATGAATGACACCATGCACATCCTTCTGCTCTAGGCATCGCTTCCTACTCGCTTCTAGGCTGAGAGTCTACACACTTCCACCTATCTCCTTAACCGCCTTCCTTCCACTGCCTGCCCGGCTCCTACGCCACACCACACTCTCTTTGGTACCCCTCCTTGATATGAGCACCTTCATGTCTTCGAGTGTGCATGTTACCCTAACACCACTGCCACCGCTCCCCACTAGCTAGCTCCTCGTTTGACTGTGTGTCTTCCTCGGGTATTCCCTGGATCACAAGGGTTACCGTTATTTTGACCCCTCTCGTCGAGTCCTCATCTCTCGCCATGTGGTGTTTGATGAGTCTGTCTTCCCCTTCTCCACCACCACCCCACCCACTTCCAAGGCAGTGGAGACCGTGATGGGGGACGCGGTTGGGTGGACACTCCGATACGCTGGACACCCCCTCGACGGGGGCCTCGGCTGACGGATGGACTTCGGGTTCGGACGACCCAGACTCGACCAACCCTGGCCTCAACTGCACTCTGCTACGCTGGACACCTCCTCGAGAGGGGGCCTTGGCTAACGGATGAACTTCGGGTTTGGACGACCCCGCCTCGATCGCCCCTGGCCTCGACTGCAATCGGCTACGCTGGACACCCCCTCGAGGGAGGCCTCGGCTGACGGATGGACTTCGGTTTTAGACGACCCTGACTCGACTGAATACAGGTGGGCCTTGACCTAGACACAAGGAGCCTCGACCGCACAAGGGGCCTCGATCGCAGGACCAAGACGGGAGGCCTCAGCTGACGGAAGGACTTCGGGTTCGGACGACCCCGGGGTCTTGACTAATTCTCCACCAGCGACGCCTACACCATCGCAGGCCTCGACCACGGGACGGGGGGCCACGACCGCTCGTCTGGGGGCCTCAACTGATTCTTCACCGGTGACACCCATACCACCGCCGTGGCCCTCGACTGCCCATGTCATGCCACCGGTGTACCACCCACTGCTCCTTCACTGAGACCCGAGTCATGTTCACCCTATGGTGACGCGATGCGCAGCTGGTATCCTGTGGCCCCAGGCTCTAGCGGCACTGCCCGGTGACCCGTAGATCTCTCCTGTACCCTCTTCTGTTCGCGATGCCTTGTCGGACCCTCACTGGCGCCGCACGATGGAAGAGGAGTACGCGGTGCTCCTCGCCAACCAGACATGGGATCTGGTGCCCTGTCCATCTGGCTCACATCATCACCAGCAAGTGGATCTAGACACACAAGTGGCAGGCTGTTGGTACCCTTGATAGGTACAAGGCTCGCTGGGTTCTCTGGGGTTTCACTCGGTGCCCTGGAGTCGACTATGATGAAACATTCAGCCCGGTAGTGAAGCCGGCCACCATCCGCATGGTGCTCTCACTGGCTCTCAATCGCTCATGGCCTGTGCATTAGTTGGACGTCAAGAATGCTTTTTTACATGGTAGTCTCATTGAGACAGTCTACTACAGCCAGTCGGCAGGGTTTGTCGACTCCTCTCATCATGACATGGTCTGTCGGCTCGACAAGTCTCTCTACAGCCTCAAGCAGGCCCCTCGGGCGTGGTACTCTCGGTGTGTTGCTTTCTTGTTGACACTAGGATTTGTGGAGGCCAAGTCAGATATGTTCCTATTCATCTATCACCATAGAGCTGAGGCCGCCTACCTACTGCTCTATGTTGATGATATTGTCCTCACAGCCTCCAGTCAGTCACTACTCCGCCGCATCATCACCTCTCTTCAACAGGAGTTTGCTATGAAGGATCTTGGTACGCTCCACCACTTCCTTGGGGTCACTATTGAGCCTCATCTCATCAAGCTACTTCTTCACCAGCGGTAGTACACTCTTGATATCCTGGAGTGAGCTGGGATGGCTAACTGCAAGCCCTGCTCCACTCTAGTTGACACACAGGGCAAGCTGTCAGAGGCCAAGGGCAACCCAGTGACAGACCCCACTGCATACCAGAGCCTTGTCGGTGCACTTCAGTACCTCATCTTCACCAGACCGGACATCACCTATGCAGTTCAGCAGATATATCTCCACATGCATGATCCCCGAGAGCCCCACCTCACTGCTCTCAAGTGCCTCCTCCGCTACCTCCGCGGCACCATCGACTATGGCCTGCTCCTCCACCGGTCGAGTGGGGGTGGGGGGCCTCGACCGTGGGGGGCCTCAACCGCGGGACCGAGCTCGTCGTCTACACTGACGCCGACTGGGCCGGGTGTCCAAACACTCGGCGCTGCACCTCCGGCTACGCTGTCTTTCTAGGCGAAAACCTGGTGTCCTGGTCGTCCAAGCACCAGCCCGTGGTCTCCCGCTCCAGTGCCGAGGTGGAATACCGCGCTGTTGCTAACGGCGAGGCTGAGGCATCCTGGTTCCGATAGCTCCTTACCGAGCTCCACAGCCCTCTCTCCCGGAGCACGCTCATCTAATGTGACAACGTCTCTGCGGTCTACCTCTCCACCAACCCTGTGCAGCACCAGCGGACCAAGCATGTGGAGATCGACCTGCACTTCATCCGCGACCGGGTGGCCATCGGCGATGTTCGGGTCCTCCATGTCCCGATCACCTCCCAGTTCGCTGACATCTTCACCAAGAGCCTCCCCGCGTCGATCTTCTCTGAGTTTCGCTCTAGCCTCAACATCACTGGTGGCTAGTTGCATCTGGGGGGGGCTCGTGTGGGTGCTTCTTCGTGTGGGTGCTTCTTGTCGTGTCCAATCTGTAACTCCATTGCGCCGGTAGTTCAGATTAGGGGGGTGTTGGAGTATGTGTATTAGGCCTATGGGGCCCATGTATGACATATTATATAGCTACCCTTCTAGGGTTAGCCAAGGAATCGAATCTCAATTTCCAACAAAAATAAATCTCCAATACATGTCATAACGCCACGCAGCTTGTGTCGTAGTTCTGTTTCTCCGTTCCTTATTTCTTAGATTTGAAATAAGGATCGCTTTGGGACAATAGGCTGTAATGCAACAGAGTCCAGTTTCTGTTGTTTATTTTTTTAACATTAAAATTTGGGACAATAAGTTGTAATCTTTTGGTCTTTCTTTTTTTTGATTGCAATGATGGTTACATTTCTTCGTTAAAAACGATGATGATTAAATTATCATAAGGTAATTTTTCATATTAACCACAATAATCTGTATTTTTTCCAGTTTGATTTATTGAATAGAGCTTCAGCCGGGATTATAGTCTTTAGAGGCCACCTCCCCCAACCAATATGGACAGTGATCTGTCCAGTTGCATAGATGATACAAAGGCAAGAGCATACACGCCCAGGAGTATTTATTTGCCTCTCTCTTTGCAAGAAATTTGAAAACAAAGGACCAGCTTAGCTCTTGAACTTGTAACTACAGAGTTGCCATTGCCAGTTGCCACCCATCTTTTGCTTTTTTTTGAAAGATCCAGCAAGCCGGCTTTGGATTATATTAAGCAAGAGAAGCAGAAACATCCGTTACAAGCGCGAGGAGCGCTCCCCAGAGCAGCCTAAGCTACCTAGGGCCAAAAAATCTTTTGCTCGAAGTAGACTCGTTGACATAGCACAATCCATCACCAGGATGATTATTTTATCACGTTCGCCCATGCTGCATCAACAAGTCATATGCATCGTCAAGACATTCGACGCATGTTCATACTATCGCAGTCTGCTCCCCCTCCTTCCACGCAGGACGAACTATCAAAGGAGCCATCAATATTCACCTTCACCATCCTACCTCTGACATGGACGACTCGCAGTGGAGCTTTGAGGAGCTGTTGTATCCATACATGAGCTCCTCCACCATCGTTGCAATGTTCTTCACCGCAGGCACTGATCCATTCTTTCTGGCCATTCCATCGTGCATTCCTATATGATTAGAGCGACCACATTCCAAATATTCAAAAGATGGCATCAGGCGAAGAGCACAACTTGCCATCAAGCAAGTCTTGTGACCAGGTCCTCGAATGCGAGCGCGGCAACTTTCCGCTTCCACAGCACCCCAAGACCTCCTTGCTTAGAAGCAAGTGAACCCCCACATGGTATAGATTTTCATTAGAATCGTCACGTACCACAAGTTTCACGGACACTCTCTGGACAAATGTGTCGACGATTGAGATCTTTTTTCACTGGATCAAAATTGTTTAATGCTCTCCACCAGAAAACACGTACTTTGGGGATCCTCATCTTCCACAGAGAACTCTCCATCACCACCCGGCTACAATCTGAAGGACATGCTTCTTTTTTTAATGCTGAGAACACACTCACTTCTCCACATTGTATATGTCTTTAATTAGATGGCTGCAAAAGGGATTTCTTTGCTGGATGTTGACCTCCAATATGCTTAGATGGTTGCCAGAGCAAACAAAGTTTGCTGGATAGATATTGGCAGCTCAGGCTTGTCACACCCTGGTTTTGAAGGATTAAAACCAAGGCAAAAGCTCATGTGCGCCGGGATCAAATTACACACATGAACGATAAATTACATGGTCAAATAATCACAGTGTTCAAATAAAACAATAATATAACGTTTACATCGTACCATTATTACATAACTGTCATCAGAGTAAAGCGGAATATAAATAACATCGTCCAAAGCGAAAAGCAACTAAACGACGTAGACGTAGCGACTCCATCTCGCCACAGGAAGGTCGACGGCAGCATCATGACGCCTAACATCCGGATAGTTCTCAGGGAAGTCACCATCCGAGTCATCACGTGAGCATCCTTTATTTGGGAATTAGCAAGGGTGAATTCCATGTTGAAACTCAGCAAGTACAGGCGGAAAGTAATGACATATAAGGCTAAAACAAGGTACAGCTGAAAGGTTGACTGCGGTAGCATTTTAATGTAACAATTAAGATTTAACATTTGCAACCCATTCTCTAATCAACTTGGTTGAAACACCCAACCCTTTATTAAGGTTCAAGTAGCAATTAATGAGTTATTTAGTAACATTGATATACGCATATATCATTATAAACATCATTAACCTTGAGATTGCCATCTCAAGCAACACAGGATTGCCATCCCGATCAAAAACAGAGGTAGCCACCTCCTCAAACAACATCACCATGATTTAAGAGCTTATTCCATTTGGCTAAGTCATGTGAGGATCTAGGCCGCTTGTGACCGTGAGCACGGACGATATATCGATTTTAACTCTGCGCAGAGGTGTACACTTTCATTCTAGATTGTGATTACTTTTTATGCCCGAGGGGATCATCCTCTTAGCCCATTATCGAGATAGGCTGGCAAAGGTCACAATGAGGTTCTTCACAGGGTCATAGGTAGCGGTAACTCAATCAACAATGTCCCAAGCACATGAGAGACATACTCGTAGCCGACGCCTCGGTCTACAGATCTACCAGAACTCCCATGCTAGAACTTGTAACACACGTCTCACCATGGCAATGGCACCCGTCGATAAGCTACACATTTTCCCATGATAATCCTGCTAATAGACCAAGCCAGTGCCCACTAGCCTGGAGATGTACGAAAGTCCCAGGTTGCCGCTCCACGAACAGGTCCACAAGGGGGAGGAGATACGAATAGCCTCGTCAACACGAGTCCCACTAGCATCTGTTTCCTCCGTCGTTCACCGCCAACCAAAGATGCGGAATAGAATCAACATCTCCAATGGCCGAAGCCAAGAGCCCATGGCTCCAACATGTTAAGAAGCAAGTTTTATCTTCATTAAACAGGTAAAAGGTAAGTAGAGCACTAGCAACCTAATGACCTATCAACTAAAACCCCCATAGGTGATATTTGGGTAAAATGGCTAGTCATCCCTATGGCTTGCCAATTTAGAACACATGCAATGTATTTTATTAACATGAATAGGCGCAATATGATCAAAGGTGCCTGCACTTGCCTTGACTGATGCCCTGCTGCATGTAGTCCTCCGGATCCTGCTGCTCCTACTTCACCCACGTTTCATCCTCTATACGCCACAATCATCACACACGAGCAATACATGCAAACAAATGTACTTTGATTAGAACAGTACACCAAATCATGATAATAGCAGCAAACAATAGCATAGAAATATTCTACTCATCGAGACGATTCCAAAAAGTACAAGTTCACTAAAAACGGAGTTAAAACATGAAAGTTATGGCCTATACAAGACTAGGGTCTAATCTGCAGAAAACAGGACAGAAATCTGAATACTTTTGAACTACGAAGGACTATATCATAATTAAAGAAAACTACAGGGGCTTTTCTAAAAAGTATTAGCGACGGCGGCATTAACTGTGCTGACGGCCACGCAGCGGTGTGGAAGCAGCCGGATCCTGTGGACCGGCCGTGGACCAACCCCTGGACCGAGTCCATAGGTCCACGGTGGACCGGCGGTGGACGGGGTCATCCCCGACGACCTCGGCCATGGTCGCCGGCGGCGACCTCACGACGGCGGGGCTGCGGGTCACGCAGGGCCAAAGTGAGGCCACGCGCGCGTTGCGCATGCGCAGCACACTCGATGCGTGGCACATCCACGGCGGGGTGAGGCCGGAGCGGCGAGACACCGCAACGGCAGCGACGACGTTACTATGGCGACGCATAGCGGTGCACAGAGCGGGCGAAGGCGGCCGTGGAGGGCATCTCTGTGACCCTCGTGGTCACGCGGAGCTTGGGCGCGGGCTTACCTCGGTGTTCAACGGCGGCAAAGGCAAAAACAATGGCAACGCGAGCTCGGTGGCTATGGCGGCTAGGGTTTCACGATTTGGCGAAAACAGGTGGCGGCTAGGGTTGCGAAGGACGGCCCGGGAGGCAGCGCGATGCGTTTTGTAGCGCGCGGGTGGCCAGCGAACCTCGGTTCGTGTGCAGCATGCGACGCGGCGCGGACCCGAGTCTGGCTCGGTGCTCGTCTCTGTGAGGGAGACGACACTGTAGCATGGGCCCCACTCAGGTGGGCCCCACCGGTCAGCGGCAGAGAGCGAGCGGCGCTGAGCTGTGCTGAGGCGGGCGGGGCGCTGACACGTGGGCCCCGCTCATCAGCTGCTACTGGTGGGGGAGCACTGCGGGCTCGCGGCTAGGCCGCTGCTGGGCTTGGCCCAAGCGAGCGCGAGCGGGGCTGCTGGCTGGTGGCCTGTTGTGCTGGCTGGCTGGCCAGCTACTGCTACTGCTGCCTCGGCCATGGCTGCCCAGTGTTGGCCATGGCCAGCTAGGGCTGGCCACACTTGGCTAGTAGGGGCTAGGGGTGGCCAGGGTCCACTAGGGACTGGCCTAGGCTAGTTAGACTAGGTTAGGTTAATCTAGGAGTTAGAGGGGACAAGTTAAAGCATGTTAGTAACTAGAAAGCAGAGCAAAGATTAAACAACAAGCTCAAACAAGTCAACCATAAAAATGTGCAGCAGCATGAATGCAACAATGCATGGTTTCTATCATGCTACATATTTTAAAGCATGCTACATATTTTAAAGTAATTCATAAACATTTATAAATGGCCTATGAATGTAAAGCATCTATACGGAAAAAATAAATTCAAACTCATTTAATATTTAAAGTTCAAAATCAGGGTGTTATAAGGCTAGGCAATTTTTGTATTGAAAACCGAAAACTGAGCCGACTTCAACCAAACCGAAATGTCGGTCTTTTTCGGTTTTCAATCTTGGCTTTGGTTTTGATTTTGTAAAAGTCTAGATGTCAATTTTGGCTTTGATTTCAGAGTCACAGCTATTGTGAAATAGAACGGTCAAGGAAGCACTAGCTCGCAACCCCGGCCTCACTCTCTCTGTTTGTTCTAGATTGCATCTCACTGTGGCCCATTGCTCTCTAAGCCAGCCCACAAGCCCCATCTCTCGCCCCAAGCCAAAAGTCCCCACTCCCAAAACCCAAGGCTCTCACTAGTCACTCCCACCAAACCCTAACCTCTTGCTGCCGGCGGCAACGACCTGGTGGCTTGTGCGGCACGTGCGAGCGAGGAGAGCACGCAAGCAAGCCGACAACCACTGGTGAGTGGTGAGCAGAGAGTGGCAGGCGAGGCAAAGGCGAGTAGTGAGAGACAGATGTTTGCAACAGGATGCAGGATCCACCATTGTAGGGAGCAATGATTGTGAGTAGGCTACAGGTGGTTACGGTAGATGCAGGGAGCTACGATCGTGCGCGGGACTACATGAGTGGCGGCGGCCATCTGGGCTAAGGTGGCGGTGGCAAGTGAAGTTTGTATGGCGACAATGGCGTGAGCAGGGGCAAGGGGGTGACCTAGTGCTAGAGGTCTTCAGTTTTTTCGATTAAACCAATGAAGCCGACATAGAAGTCATGGGTTTCTGATTCTACAAAGAATCGGTCGGTTACTAATTATGGATTCTGAACTCTTTTTTTGAGAATTACATAATATAACGCCTCACGCACACTCAGCCCTATGAATACATGTACGAAAGCCCTACCCCTATCCTATTAGCACCACCGAAGGACAGAGTAGGTATCTATATATCTTATATAGATAAACCCCACAAGCTAATTCTCTTGTCATGCAAAGCGCCCACATTAGCATCAACTAAAACATCCCACTAGCATATTATCCCGCCATGCAAAGTGTCCACATTAGCATCCACTAGCAAATCCAACTAACACATGTCATTATCCCGTATTCAAGCTATTTACATTAGCAAACCACATCATTTTTTAACATATATTTAGTTGTCCACGTTAGAATATTAAAATCATCCAATATGTATTATTATAGTATAACTTTATCAGTGATTCCTACAGCAACGTGCGGGGCACTTTATTAGTATCTATATATTCCTAAAGCCATGACTACCACTTCGTTGTCGACGGGAACTTTACTTACTACTTAAAACATAATGCTAAAAAATACGAGGCACACGTGCCAAGTCGAGGACTAAAACCCGGTGGGCAGGTTTTACCACAAGGGACCTAACCAACTGATCAAAAAACCAAATCAAACTTGTTGATTTAAACCAATTTCCCTGTCACAGTTGTTGGTATAGATCCCAATTATTGCAGATTTCCTATTACACTTGCAGTTGTGAGGTGGAGTAAAGGCCAAGTTGGAAGTGGTCTCTGGAAACTAAGGCAAGACTTGGGCATTCATAATACTTAACCATGAAGCATTATGGCTGATAAACGGAAGATTAAGTTCAAGCACAACACCACAATTTTTTTTTCCAAGCACAATAACCCTAGGTGGAGTCAAAGGCGTCGTGCTTTTTGAGCTGGGATCCAGGCGTGCTGCAGGAGCTACGCAAGCAAATCAGGCCGGGGCTCCTTTGGACTCGTGATTGTACCTGTGACAAGTTACTACACCCGAAACTTTTTTTTTCTCCCCTTGAAAACAAACTCTTACGCATGGAGATCCCGTAGCGATCTGGTGCCGTATAGATCTCCTTCATCCAGTACTTTGAGACGCAAAATACATGTAACTAAACTGCACAAGCAAGCCCTCCAAGACATTAGAACACCAGTAGGAGGTCATCGCTGGCGCTTCTATCGTCGTCTGAATCTGGAAAGTGGATATGACGGACGGACGTTCGATGAAATCTTAAGCTCGTGCGCGAGTTTGAACGCTTGCTGCAGTCCCCAACGGTTTCCTCCGGAGTCAAGTTCGAGGGCGTCGGTCGGCGTCGGCGCTCTTCATTGGCGGCGTGCGTTGCCGAGTTCCGTTCTTAGTTGGGATAAGGACCAGTTTATAATTTCTATATTTGTTGAGGTCCTGTTTGCTTATAGGCTGGACAGCTGCTTCCGTATTCTTATACGGTGTACTTCTATTTGTATGTTTCTGGTTTAATTAATACAGGTATATTTTATAAAAAAAGGGTAAAACCACTCCTGTTCCTTAAAAAAAGACTTTAGAATTAGATATGGAATAGAAGCACGCTGCGTCCAATTCGATTGATAGTACCTAATAAGCTCCGCCGCCTCCCGCCGCGTGGACTCGCCGTGTCCAGGTGCATCTGCAAGGCGTGGCTCGCCGTCGTCGACGCCCGCCGCCTGCTGCGAGCGGATCTCCTCCCCTTGTCACTGGGTGGGCCATTCATAAACTTCCGCAACTACTACATCTCGGAGTTCTTCGCGCCGATCTCGGACGACGGCCCCTGCATCTCCGGCGAGCACGACTACCTGCCTGAGGCCGATTCCCTTTCCTGGGGCTGCATAGACGACCACTGCAATGGTCTTGTGCTGATTGAAGAAGACATTGGCTACGTGCTTAATCCAGCCACTCGATGGCTGGCTCCCGTGCCCCCATGCCCACCCCCGCCCATGGAGATCAAGCACATCTTCCAAGTCCAGTACCTCGCGTACGATCCGATCGAATCGCCACACTTCCAGGTGGTTTCAGTTACCCGTTTTCATTGGGTGAAAAAGCCTGGATAGACATTGACAGCTCATGCTTATTTTTTTAATTGAAAACTGAGCCGAATCTAACCGAACCAAAATGTTGGTCTTTGAAGTTTTTGAATCTGACTTCGGTTTTGATTTTCTGAAAGTTCGAATGTCGGTTTTGGCTTCGGTATCACAGTGTCAAGCAGAACTGAAGGATCGTGAAATAGAATAGTCAAGGAAGCACTGGCTCGCAGCCCCGGTCTCACTCTCTCTGTTCAACAGTATATCGCAGCCAATGAGTGCTGCACTTGCAGACTTGATGTTGTGCGGCCAGTCGGCAGTGGTTCCTGGAAACTCTAAGGCAAGACTTGGGCATTCATCTTTACCTAATATTTAATCATCAAAATTTCAGTCTGCCCTCTAAATTTCTTTCGCCTCCTCTTTTCCTGTCCGCATCAGTACATTTCAGAGTTGGAGAAATACACGAAAACAAAAGGAGTTTGCAAAACGGAAAGAATAGGATTATTTTCACCGATGGAGTTGGAGATGTACATAGACCAAAGGACTTTTCCAAACCGGTAACATGAGATACAAGGAAAACAAATTGAAAGACCGAATCAAGGAAGCAAGGTGATAAGTAGAAATTAATTTTTGCAGAGACCAAATTATAAATCATAAGGTTGGATAATAGGCGAGCTCGGCTGGTTCTCACCGAGACGACGAGACGCGGATCTCGGGAGGATGAGCACGGCTGCACCCCGTGAGAAGGAGCACGGGCACGGATCGCAGTGGCGAGGAGTTCGACGACGACGGAGAGCTCCGATGCTGCACACTTACAACTGGATGCGACCCTGGAGCCCCGCAGCCCGCGTGCCATGCGCCGTGCTCCGTCGTCGGAGCCCGCTTCGGGTGCGGCCCCATGCAAATGTTGCTGGCTTGGTCCCTCCCCGGGCCGTCTCTGCGCTCGCCGGCCAGGGCGCACACGCCATCACCTTCCACCGTGGATGCCGCCACGGGCGCGCACGTTGTCGGCCAGGTGCACCTCCACTGCCTCCACCGCGAGCGCAGGCCACGCTGGCAAGTTGGCGTCGAGTCACGAGCGTGGAACGTGATGGAGAGGAGGTGTGGAGTCGCGAGGCGGCGACGACTCGCGGGCGCGGCATCCCTCGGCTGCTGCTAAGATGCGCAGGCTCTGGGCGAGTTATCCCCTCAACGTGAGGACAACTACACAGGTGAGCACGGGGAAGACGGTGGTTGTCGCTGGTGCTTCATTGCAGCCACCGAGCATGGAGAAGGAGCCGCCGGGTTGGGCTAAGCGGCCGCGGCTGTCTGGGGGTGCGACCGTCTGGAGGCACGCCGACGCCGGCCAGGGTCTCGGCGTAGATGTGCAGGATGAGGAGGAGGGGCGCGAGTGTTCTCGGCGCGGCCGTGCAGAAGGAGGAAGGGGCGCCGGCAGAGACAAGCCTAGCGGCGGCCTCGCGGCGGCGATGGAGGGGTGCGAGTCGCGCGGATCCGGGAGCGGTGCGTGCACGGAGTCTGGAGCAGATAAGTTTGGAGGAAAAAATGAAAAAAGAAAAGGAAAAGAAAAGAAAAGAAAGGAATAGAAAAAAGAAAATTTTTTACTCTTCTAATAAGATATATGTTAGCCGTGACAACTCACAGGCACTTTGGTCTCTTACTGATTCATTCATTTTCTCATTATATCATGGTGATTCATTATCTCATACATACACAAGACAGGTTGTTTCAGTGTTCAGATATGGCACAAAGTTTAAATTTAAATATGAAACCTTTTCAAGGCCAGTTTATTTTTTCCGTGCATCCACGTTACGTCTACATCTGATGATGTTTCGATCAAAGTTGAATATGACACGTGACATGATCATTGTATTAGTTCCTAATTATTATTTCCAGACATTTAGAGTGATTCTATAATAAATTAGAAGTAATAACAAAAGTAGAATAAATCGTGTATGGCAATCCATATACATCTCGTTGCAACGCACGGGTATTTTTTTTTTTTTTTGCGCTAGTAATACTTAACCATGAAACATTATGGCTGATAAACGGAAGATAAAGTTGGAGCACAACACCGTAATTTTGTTTTTTCATCAAGCACAATAACCCCAGGTGGAGTCAAAGGCGTCGTGTTTTTTTGGATCCACGTCTGCATTAGGCTGGTGTGCTACTGTGCTGCACACGCAACCAAATCGAGCCGGGCCTCATTTGGACTCGCGGTTGTGCCTGAGACAAGTTCCGTTCCGTATAGATCTCCTTCATCCAGTACTTTTTTGATCCAGTACTTGAGGCGCGCAATATGAGAGCAAGCCCTCCAAAACATTAGAATAGATACTGTATTAGATAGAACCACCCTGCGACCGATTCGATTATACTACTTAATCAACTAGAAAAAATACAGTCCTCCAAATCCCGATCCGAGTATCCGATCGACCTTCCGAATTCCCTATCCAACCGCTGTTCGTTCCAAGTCAATAATTCAGCTTATATCCTCATCCTCCATATAGCTTCTCGGCTTCCCAGTGCGCGTCGCGCGGATCAAGCGATGGATCACCAGGACCAGGGCGAGGCTGAGGCAGAGGATAAGACGTGCCTGCTGCCGCTGCTCCCCGACGACGTGCTAGCGCACGTGCTCCGACGCCTCCCGCCGCGGGGCCTCGCCGTGTCCAGGTGCGTCTGCAAGTCTTGGCTCGCCATCGTCGACACGCACAGCCTGCTGCGGGCGGATCTCCTTCCCTTGTCGCTGGGTGGGCTTTTCGTAAACTTCCACAACTACGGCCTCTCGGAGTTCTTTGCACCCCACTCGAACGAACCATGCATCTCTGGCAAGCACGACTACCTGCCTCAGGGCGGAACCGTTTCCTAGGGCTATGTGGACGACCACTGCAATGGTCTTGTGCTGATCCACGAGGACGACGACAATGGCGACGAGATTTGCTACGTGCTTAATGAAGGACCGAAAACGGCGACCAGAGGGGGATGAATGAGAGCCGAAAATTTTCTTCAATAACCCGACCAGGTAGACGTTCCCTAGAAACACAACCGAGCACCACAAAACCGATGCAAGAAAAGAGGATAGAAACGAAGATCAAAACGCAACTGGTCGGAAGCTGATCGAAAAATAAAAGGAACCTGGTCGGCAACTGGTTCAGACCACGTCGACCACGGTGGTCGACAACAAGATGAAAACTGGTCGAAAAACTGGTCGATCACGTCGATCACGGTGGTCGGAAACAAAGCGGGAACTGGTCGAGAACTGGTTGGAACCACGTCGACCACGGTGGTTGGCAACAAAACAGAAATTGGTCGGGAACTGGTCGGGACTACACCGATCACGGTGGTCGGCAAGTAGTCAAAAACTAGTCGGAAACTGCTCGGGAGCACCCGGCCTGGATTGGGAGGTGCTTCAGCGCTGCAGTGCTACTGCTTGTTCTCTCATACCTGCCGACTAGCTTCACCAAATCAGCAATCAGACCACCGACGAAAGAATAAGACAACAGGGGTCAAGGGTAAGTGCTGCTCAAACGAGCTCACTCAGCGCCTGAGCGCACGATGCTGCTAGCACTGCTATTAGGCCCACCACAAAAATCCCTCACGCAATCAGAAAGCGGAGGACGAACAAAACTCAGGGAAGAACATCTGCACGGGACAGCAGCGACGCGAGAGAAATTCAACGAAAACTGGATCTGATCAACACAGATCGACACCAGATTTTGCACGGGCTATCATGAGGGAAATTGAAAACTATCCCCAAGAAATCGTCACTCAATTTAGATCCAGTACCCAGAAAAAGCAGATCTGGGCCTAGCACTCAGATTTTCCCAAATAACACAGATCTTGCAATTTCCTAATACACGAGTGGAATTGGTTCAAATCACTTGGTGATCTAGTTCATCACTCGATAAAGCATCAATCAGTGCAAAAAGATCGAGTCAAATCGCATCAAATCTGATGAACAAAAATTCGTCCAAAAATACTACCAAAATTCAACACAGCACAGAAAACAGACCAAGTTCACAGATCGGTTAGAAAAAGCCTAGAGGACACGAGGAGGATTCGGGCCTCTATTCCCACACAAAATATCTCACAAATACATGGATAAAGTTCTTGTTCTTGAACCTCTAACAAGAACGCGAACAGGAAGGAAGAAAGCTACTGAAAAGGGAAAAACAAAAATGACAGAAGTAACAGAGGTAACAGAGAGGTGGTTTGAGTGGGGGCAGTCCACTCTTATTCATATGCCTATCACACAAATCCACTTCTGCCCCTAGATATTTTTCAGAGCGAACCATCTAGCCAAGGACACTATGGTCCAACTCGAGATTTCCTGATCCGACGACCACCGCGCTTTCTCACCGGTAGCCTTGCCTGATGCAATCTCCCTGATGCCACCACGTGCCATCTGTCCGCATCGGAACCTCTGCCCGGGTTTTGAGGCCCAAACCCACGAAACCCATCGCCGATGGTTTTGAGGGCAAACCACCAAACCATCCGTGAGTAGCGTAGCCCATACGCGTCCCCCGCCGATGGTTTTGAGGACAAACAACCAAACCTCCTCACGAGTAGCGTAGCCCGTATGCGTCCCCCGCCATGCACATGTGCGCTTGTCGATGTTCTAAGTGTCAGCCACCGCAGCTGGCCACACGGCCGTCTGGTCCGTCAGTCCAAGCCTAGCGTCCGCCCTTCACCGCACCCGGTCCGTCACCACGGCATGCCCTACTTGACCTTCTCCCGACCGCTGCCACTGCATCCGGACTCCACACCTACACATCACAAGTCAAGAGATATGTTTCGACATATAACCCTGTATCAGGGGATCAGTAGAACCACCGAACCGACCACCAACCACAAGTGTTGGACATGTTGACAATCGCTTATCACACCAACAAAGTGTTGGGAATATGCCCTAGAGCTAATCATGTAGATGATGATATTCCGATTGTATCCATGATTAATAAAGTGTTCATTGAATATCCATTATAGACAACTTGTATTGATTGGCGATTATGTGAATTGCTTATAGAACTCAATTACTTAAATGGTTATTTTAAAGTTGTCCCTGGTCGGCGTTCTTGTGAGAACACACTTGAATATTAAACCAGCACATGTATTAGTTGATGGCTATGTTTCACAAGTCATGGACATGGAGATGTCATACTAATAATGTGGGCACATGTGAGACATGTAGGCTGGAATAACCCAACATGAGAAAGTCTCTGTTCACGTTATGTATGTTATGTCCTTAGACCTAAGATTGTGGTACGTACTCAAGATGTGGGCCTACTTAGGGACTATCAAACGCTGCTCCGTAACTGGGTAGTTATAAAGGTGGTCTTCGGGTGGTCGAGAAGCATGCTATGAGACATAGACAATCAAGATGGAATTTGCCCCTCTCTACGCGAGAGAGATATCACTGGATCACTCAAGTGATTGGATCAACAAATGCATGGTCGTGCTTGGGTTAAGTGTTAACCCACGAGTTGAACCATATATCGAGTGGCAAAGGGAATAACTTGTATGTGGTCGTAGTGGTTCGTCTGATATGATCTTTGTGTGCACATAGGAGTTGTCACGCCTTGGTAGAGGCCGCTGTCAACTATTGGACGAATAGGAGTACTCGGCCCATGTCAATGTGTGCGTGAACCCTTAGGGTCGCACGCTTAAGGGGCTGGAAGCCTAATTTGGGTTGGACCCGAATTAGACAAGGCTTAGGGTTACTAATGGGCCTCTAACTCATGAGCTCATTGGGGACGTCTATATAAGCAAGGGGTAGGGGCACGGTTAGGAGGTGGACACACCTTTGGCAGCCGCCGTCGCCCTCCCCACTCTCGCGCCTTCTGCTCCTCGCGGACCTAGCAGTCTGGAGGTGCATCGCTTCTTCCCCGCACGTGTGGGATTCCTCGGAGGTGCTGCATCTGGAGCACTGGGATGAACCGCGCAAGGGGATTGAGGTGATGGATGACCACGCAACTGCACTGCCTGCTGTGATGTGTATGACTACATCGAGTCATCTTCCGCTGCACCTGCGCATCTAGTGGTAATCCCGTAACCTGCAACTAGCAGTAGATCCTGGTTTATGAGGTCGAAAAGTTTTGTTTTCTGGCTAGCGTAGCACCCTCATAACCGTACAGTGGTATCAGAGCCGTTACTGCCTCGTTATAGGTTCGGTTTTATGCATATGATGATATGTGTGGTTGTAGATGAGTCTCTAACCTTGGTTCGTCATCTTGTCGTGTTGGTCTTGAAATGATCTACTCGAACCGGTCGGAATTTTGCCATCCGAGTTAAGTGATTCATGTAAATCTAGTCATGGCGAGTTAGAGATCAATCAGATTAATCGAATTGAACCCTAGGTCAAGTGCCAAGCGCATAGGATGCGCGGTGGTGGTAGATGGAATTTACTGCCGGGCGCTAGTTTGCCGAGAAAAGTGTTGTTCGGTAAAACAGCCGTAACTTTTGAACCGTAACTTGGATTGAGACGAACTCTAAACAATCATAGAGAACGAAATTTTACATCTGGTTCTCTGCCGCTTTGCCGCATTCGGCGAAATTAGAATTGTGAAATAAGGCTTGAAAAATAGAGTTTTTTGCGTTGCAAGATTAGACGTCGGATTCGGATAACTCTGTTTTGCAGGTATTGATGACTGGTATAGCCCTTATGTGTATGTGATGCATGTATGTATTTAATTCATGGCTTGTATGTCATGAGGACAATATGGGCAGGAGCCACATACATATTGTCAAAATTAATGTAATGGCCTATGTGCCAATCTGTGATGATATATCCGCAACTATGTAATTTCATTTTACTTACGCTAGTAGTAGCTAGTCTTGGCGGAATCATCACTGAAGGATGGTATACTCAAATCATGGAGATGGAGATCGCCATGATGCACAGATTGAAGGAGATGGAGATCCCCAAAGGAATAATGGGCTATACCAAATCATGTCTGTGTTATGTCGTTCTTACTATGTTCTACTTTCACATGCTATTATGTTTCTGTCGATCCCTTAGCAATGTTTAAGTTAAATACTTCCCCAAACCTTGCACTGTCATAAGTCTTGTACAATCGGTGGTGGGTCTATGAAATTAGGGTGCCACTGGTTTTCCTCGACTAGACAGGTTCGTATCGGATACTTACTGCAAGAAGGTTTGGTTACTTAAATAAGGTCATCCTAATGGTTAGGGACCTTGGAGCATGGGTAGGTTGAGCGTAGCATAGAGATGCTGCCCAACAACAAAAGTCATATGTGATATGATTAGCAAAGTGTTGCTTACCGATCTACCATGTCTTCTAGCGGTGATGCTAAAGCTCACTAGTTGACTTGTTAGTTGTGGGTCTTGAATCACTAAGTATCAATTGAGGGATATTGATTTTAGTAGGAGTAGATTTTATTTTGATATAATTTACTCTTTCATGGATACAGTATTTTGCGTTACTTTTATTGTAGATGGCCGCTCGCAATCAACCATTTTCTTTGCGTACAATTCTTGAGAAAGATAAGTTGAATGGAACAAATTACGTGGATTAGATCCGCAACCTGAGAATTGTTCTCAGGGCTGAGAAAAAGGAAGAAATTCTAGACACCCCATTACCAGATGAGCCTGATGAAAATGCAACTACTGCTGAGAAAAACGCTTACAAGAAAGCATGTGATGCGGATCTTGAAGTGAGTTGCCTCATGCTTGCTTGTATGGAACCTGATCTGCAGATGCAGTTCGACAATAATCATTTAGCGAACGATATGATTGTGGCGCTTGAAGATATGTTCCAAACTCAAGCGTGGACTGAAAGGTTCAATGTCTCTAAGGCGCTTGCAGAAACCGAGCTAGCAGAGGGCGCAGCTGTTGGTCCACATGTAATTAAGATGGTTGGTACACTCAGAGGTTGGAGAAGCTAGGCTTCCCAATTGGCCAAGAATTGGCTACTGATTTTATTCTTGCATCGCTTCCGGCCAGCTACGGAAACTTCATCTTGAACTACCATATGCATGGAGCGGAGAGGGGCTTGAATGAACTGTGTGGCATGCTGAAAACAGCAGAGGCCGACATCAAGAAAGGTGCCGGCAGTAGCCAAGTGTTGGCGATCTAGAACCGACCTCATTTTAAGAGGAAGGGCAATTCTTGGAGGAAGAAGAAGGGCAAGGCTAAAGATGAGATTTCTAAGCCAAACCCATCTGCTGCCAAGGCTGGACCATCTATAAATTTAGATTGCTTTTATTGTAAGGGAAAGGTCACTGGAAAAGGAACTGCAAGGAGTACTTGGCGTCCTTAGAGAATGATGGCGGCGGTAAAGGTACTGCTACTGCTTGTACTCTTGTTGTTCATGTTACAGATATTTTTCTCGCTAACTCTTATATCAATTCTTGGGTATTTGATACCGGATTGGTAGCTCATATTTGCAATACGATGCAGGGAATGATAAGAAGTAGAAGTGTGGAGAAAGGAGAAGTTGATTTCTGCATGGGAAATAATGTAAGAGTTGCTGCATTGAACATCGGGACGATGCAACTTCTCTTGCCGTCAGGATTTATTTTGGAATTAAATAATTATTATTTTGTTCCTAGTTTAAGTCAAAACATTGTGTCACCTTCATGCTTGATGAAGGATGGTTATTCATTTGCGAGTAAAGACCATGGTTGTGTGATCTCAAATAATGATGTGTTTGTGGCTTTTGCATCCATTGTGAATGGGTTATTTATTTTAAATCTTGATGATGCACCTGTCTGTAATGTTAGTGCTAAACGGCCTTGGCTTAATGAGTTAAGTCCTACCTATATGTGGCATTGTCGTTTGGGTCATATAAGTAAGAATCACATGAAGAGGCTCCATGATGATGGTCTTCTAACTTCATTTGATTTTGAATCATACGAGACATGTGAGGCTTGCTTGCTAGGCAAGATGACCAAGGAGCCATTCAAAGGATTTCCTGAGAGGGCATCTGACTTGTTGAAACTTGTACATACAGATGTATGTGGACCAATGAGCACGACAGCTAGAGGCAGATTTCAATACTTCATAACTTTTACTGATGACTTTAGTAGATATGGATATGTCTACCTAATGAAGCATAAGTTTGAAACAAGTTCAAAGAATTTCAGAATGAAGTAGAGAATCAACATGGCAAGAAGATCAAGGCCATGCGATCTGATCATGGAGGCGAATAACTAAGTCATGAGTTTAGCAATCATCTTAAGAGTTGTGGAATTATTCCACAGCTTACACCACCCGGAACGCCTCAGAGAAACGGCGTGTCTGAGCGACGTAATCGGACTTTGTTGGACATGGTTCCGTCTATGATGAGCCAGTCGGACCTACCTTTATTGTTTTGGGGATACGCTCTAGAAACAACCGCTTTCACATTGAATAGGGTACCATCTAAGTCTGTAGTGAAGACACCATATGGATGTGGACTGGTAAGAGTCCCAGTTTGTCTTTTCTAAAAATTTGGGGTTGTGAAGTTTATCTTAAATGACTTATATCAGATAAACTAACACCCAAATCGGATAAGTGCTTTTTTGTGGGATATCCGAAGGAAACTTTAGGGTATTATGTCTATAACCGGTCAGAGGGCAAAGTGTTTGTTACTCAAAACGGTGTTTTCTTAGAGAAAGAGTTTCTCAAAAGAGAAAAGAATAGACAAAAGGTGTATCTTGAAGAAGTTCAAGATGAGCCAGTAGGGACTGACTCTACGAGTGATGCTAATGTAGCAGAGCAAGTTGAGACACCCGTGGCAGTGGAGACACCACCACAACCATGAAGATCAGCGAGACTTCACGCATTGCGTGGGAATTTGTTATTGTTAGACGATGACGAACCTGCGGATTATGCGGAAGCTATGATGGATCCAGATTTCGAGAAATGGCAAAGTGCCATGAGATTCGAGATAGATTCCATGGGAGACAATCAAGTTTGGAACTTGGTTGACCCGCCTGATGGGGTTAGACCCATAGAGAGCAAATGGATCTTTAAGAAGAAGAAGGATATGGATGGAAATGTTCACATCTATAAAGCTTGACTTGTCACAAAAGGTTTTTGACAAGTTCAAGGAATTGACTACGACGAGATGTTCTCGCCGGTAGCGATGCTTAAATCTATTCGGATCATTCTAGCAATTGCTGTATATTTCGATTATGAGATATGGCAGATGGATGTTAAAACAGCCTTTCTAAATGGGTATTTAGAAGAGGACGCATATATGATACAGCCCAAAGGTTTTATTGATCCTAATAATGCTGAAAAGATATGCAAGCTTAAGAAATCTATTTATGGGTTAAAGCAAGCATCTCGGAGTTGGAATATTCGTTTTGATGAGGCAGTCAAAGGGTTTGGCCTCTGTCAGAATGAAGAAGAACCTTGTGTTTACCAGAAGGTAAGTGGGAGCGCTATTGTGTTTCTGATCTTGTATGTGGATGACATACTATTGATTGGGAATGATATTCCTATGTTGCAATCTGTAAAGACTTCACTGAATAATAGTTTTTCTATGAAGGATTTAGGAGAAGCAGCATACATCTTGGGAATTAAGATCTATAGAGATAGGTCGAGAAGGCTAATAGGATTAAGCCAAGACACGTACATTGACAAGGTGTTGAAATGGTTCAACATGGAACAGTCCAAGAAAGGGTTCTTGCCTATGTCACATGGTATGCGCTTTAGTGACAAGCAGTGTCCTTCATCAGATGAAGAGCGTAACCGCATGAGTAAAGTTCCATATGCTTCGGCCTTTGGTTCCATCATGTATGCCATGATATGTACTCGCCCATATGTCTCATATGCTCTAAGTGTTGCAAGCAGGTACCAAGCTAATCCAGGTGAACCTCACTGGAAGCTTGTTAAGAACATCCTAAAGTACTTACGAAGGACTAAGGATGTGTTCCTAATCTATGGAGGTGAGGAGGAGCTCGTTGTAAACGGTTACACTGATGCTAGCTTCCAAACCGACGGGGATGACTCACTATCTCAATCAGGTTTTGTGTTCACAATAAATGGTGGTGCAGTTAGCTGGAAAAGTTCCAAGCAGGAGGTGGTGTCCAATTCTACAGCAGAAGCCGAGTACATTGCAGCTTCTGGCGCTGCAAAGGAAGGTGTTGGTTGAGGAGGTTCCTCATTAATCTTGGTGTGTTTCCAAATACGTCAGGCCCATTGAATTTACATTGTGATAACAATGGGGCAATTGCACAGGCTAAGCAGCCTAGGGATCACCAGAAGAACAAACATGTACTCTGAAAGTTTTATCTCATTCGAGAGTTTATGAAACGAGAAGAGATCAAATTGTGCAAAATACATACGGATTTAAATGTAGCAGATCCTTTGACAAAGGCTCTTCCACAGCCTAAGCATGAGGTGCACATGAGGTCTATGGGGATTAGACATCTAAGAGATTAACTCTAGTGAAAGTGGGAGACTGTTAGGAATATGCCCTAGAGCTAATCATATAGATGATGATATTCCGATTGTATCCATGATTAATAAAGTGTTCATTGAATATCCATTATAGACAACTTGTATTGATTAGCGATTATGTGAATTGCTTATAGAACTCAATTACTTGAATGGTTATTCTAAAGTTGTCCCTGGTCGGCGTTCTTGTGAGAACACACTTGAATATTAAACCAGTACATGTATTAGTTGATGGCTATGTTTCACAAGTCATGGATATGGAGATGTCAAACTAATAATGTGGGCACATGTGAGACATGTAGGCTGGACTGACCCGACATGAGAAAGTCTCTATTCACATCATATACGTTATGTCCTTAGACCTAAGATTGTGGTATGTATTCAAGATGTGAAACAGCCTACTTAGGGACTATCAAACGCTGCTTCGTAACTGGGTAGTTATAAAGGTAGTCTTCGGGTGGTCGAAAAGCATGCTATGAGACATAGACAATCAAGATGGAATTTGCCCCTCTCTACCCGAGAGAGATATCACTGGATCACTCAAGTGATTGGATCAACAAATGCATGATCATGCTTGGGTTAAGTGTTAACCCACGAGTTAAACCATATATCGAGTGGCAAAGGGAATAACTTGTATGTGATTGTAGTAGTTCTTCTGATATGATCTTTGCGTGCACATAGGAGTTGTCACGCCTTGCTAGAGGCCGCTATCAAATATTGGGCGAGTAGGAGTACTCGGCCCATGTCCATGTGTGCGTGAACCCATAGGGTCGCACGCTTAAGGGGCTGGAAGCCTAATTCGGGTTAGACCTGAATTAGACAAGGCTTAGGGTTTCTAATGGGCCTCCAACTCGTGAGCTCATTAGGGACACCTATATAAGCAAGGGGTAGAGGCACGGTCAGGGTGAGAGACGCCTTTGGCAGCCGCCGTCACCCTCCCCACGCTCGCGCCTTCTGCTCCTTGCGGACCTAGCAATCTGGAGGTGCATCGCTTCTTCCCTACACGTGTGGGATTCCTCGGAGGTGCTGCATCTGGAGCACTGGGATGAACCGCGTGAGAGGACTGAGGTGACGGACGACCACGCAACTGCACTGCCTGCTACGACGCGTACGACTACGTCGAGTCGTCTTCCGCTGCACCTACGCATCTAGTGGTAATCCCGTAACCTGTAATTAGCAGTAGATCCTGATTTATGAGGTCAAAAAGTTTTTATTTTCTGGCTAGCGTAGCACCCTCATAACCCTTCACAAAGATGCTACACCATGATATGAAAAATCATGTGTTCACAATCTCTCCCTTGATGAGTGCATTGTCAACACCAACATAAAGTCAGAGAAAACCCACTCAAGTGACCAAATGCCAAAGACAAGCTTGAAATGGTCACTTGCCATAAGCAAAGCAAAGAGCAACAACAACACGCTCAAAACACCTGAAAGCGGCTGGACCCTCTAGGCAGAGGCAAACGGCTCAACACGTCTAGCAACAGCAAATGTGTAACTCCCCAGCAAATGTGCAACTCCCCCTTGACAAGTACATCAACCTCACAAATGCACTTGAATGCACACTCTGGATTTATGGAAACATTCTCCCCCTTGTTGACAAAGCACTTATCAAGTGGACAGGATAGAAGCTTCCCCTTAAAACATGCTATGAAATGCACAAGATGAATAATGCAAACAAATAAAGCTTCAGGACTATAGTAAGTTGAATAAAAACATGCTCAAGTTGGTACGGCACATGTATTACAATCGGTGCAAGACAAAGCCAAAGCTCAAACTGATCAAATGAAACAGAATATGAATCATAAGCATTTTGACCAGTTTTAAGCATATTTCATAAAATGTGTTCACCAAAGAGGTTAGCACAGAGCAAATATAAGCAGGAGATCAAACTAGTGCTAGCACATGTATACAAAAGAGAACCACCCCATATAACGATCATACATCATGTCTCAAGGAAGTACTTAACACTTGTAGCTTCAATATTGATCGGAGTTTTACAGCGGAGTACAAGGTTATTTTTAGACATGTGTATGTAGGAGTGTCAAACTGTCCGCCGAAAGATTTTATTATTTTTATCATGGTTTTCAACCACGCCTAGTTCATCCCTTTGTGCAAGTGGGAAGCCGTCTCGTCACTAGTGATTGTGGACTAGCACTACAATGCCCAAGTTCATCTCACTCAAGTGAATGAGAAGCAATCTCGTGACATTGCCATGAAACAGTAAGAATCCAACTCTAAAGCATTTTTATCATTACTTAGCATATGAAGACGAGGAATTTACATGGAGCTCCGATGATTAATGTGGATCCTACCATGGGTATGTGGAAATTCTTGGGTTTCATCCATGCAAAGAGATTATCTTCTTGAGTGAATCAATGACTCGAGGCTTGGCCTATCACTTGAATAGCTCCAAGGTTGAAGTCTTAGGCAATATATATCCAGCGGGATATGAGAATGAGTTACCAAATGAACGGTTTTTAGAATCATCTTTTTCGTACACACCCTGCTGGGTTACACAAACTGCAGAGAATAGTTGAAAAGCTAAATCAGTTTCCATGTGCTGTATTGGAGCTTGAAACCACAAAGTTCAGGTCATGTGCTGCTTTCTTTTTAAAAGTTCATATACATAAATATCGTTACTTTGGGATAACAAGGATAAATATGTATTATTCTTTGGTTTGGTTTTAAATTCTTAGTAGCTGGTTTTTCATATTATTAGTCACATAAATCTGTGTTTTCCCAGTTTGAATACTGAATACTTCCCACTGTGGTTCTTAATTTGAATATGGCATGTGGCATGTCATACAAATATCCTCAATTCCTCTATGTGGTTCCTCTCTGCATATTATACAAATGGAAGCACCTTCACGCTGCCCTACCAAGTATATTTGTACTTCCAATATATAACATGGTGTTTGTGTACCTTGGCATGCTACCAAGCATACCCACCTTCAAGTCTTTCCATCCAATATATGGCATGACATTTGTGTACCTCATCACAAAGCCAGTGGCATTACTGTCCTTTAATAAGTTTCCCATTTAGGTTCTATGGTTCATTGAAATTAGTGCTACTAAAACATGACAAGTATAGTGGAAAATACAAGTGAAAGAAGATAAAGCATAGATGGCAGAAAATTACAGCACATATTACCCATTCCATTTCAGATTATGAATTAGTATGAAGCAAGCGTACAGCCCAATAGTACTGCAGCCTACGTGTTTCTATGACAGATTGTGCATCATCAATTTAAGAAATATAAACTTTACAAAACACTTATTTTAGCAAACTTTACAAAACACTTACATGACCCATTTGACATTGATCAGCTCCATGCACAAAGCAATTTTAAAGTTCAATATCCAGGTCAAACGTAGCATCCTTGCATCTAGCGCATATACAAACCTAATAAATGATCTGCCAAAATGATTATATTTCATTACCAAATACTAAATAGCATAGAATGTAAGATACAGATCATAGGTCACTACCGGTGTGGCGGTGTGAAGTTACTGTTGTGTTTAGAAGATGGATATCAAAATGGGTATGGCACGGACAAAATCATAGGCTGTTTCTAAGGTGATCCAGGGAAACACCCCACCCCC
>CM041628.1:29743401-29819693 GCA_023333625.1 Bothriochloa decipiens
TTCTCTCGACCCGTCGCCGCTACACGAGCACGATTGCCCGAACATGACCGCCATTATCTTTCAGTAGTATCGTTTTCGCTTTTCAATCAACGGGCTCGACTTTCGACGGACCATTTGGTTTGGGGGGGGGGTGGGGGGTGGCGGTGGTGGGCGCGGGGGCTTGACTAGCGCATGATACCGGGCATCCTGTTTGAGGTAACAGCCCCCGGCCGGTAGCAAAGGAAAAGCTTGGGCAGAAACAGAACTAGTAGCGGCGCATGCTCCGTAAAACATAGCGAGGCATCCAATGATCCAAAACATGTAGCCAGCTCCTAACCCGGCATGGCAATGGTCCTGAGATGCTTTGTTCACAAGCAATTTGTTTCAGAATATAATGCCGAGAAAAAAAGGGTTTATATAATGAGTTCTACTCATCGAGAGAGGTGTGGCACCGCCTTCTGGCGCGCGTTGGCCACGCACGGCTCTGCCCGAGCAAGAGCTCACGTCTCAGCGACTGCGTGCGGTCATCCCTCAGACCTTTAAGCGCGGATTCGACTCCCTAGTGCTGCTTGATCTGGAAGGAACGATGCAAGTGCTCGACTTGATCTAGGAGGAGGCCGACGCTTGGATCTCTGCCGGATTCTGGAGTATTGTGGCACTGTTTGTTGTCGGTCTAGCGCACGCTCCTACCCAATGGTTTGCCTAAAGGTACAACCATATTTGCTCCACCGTTAGAGCTAGTGATCTTTGTATTAGTGTCTCGCCTGTTTGCTCCAAGGTAACTCGTCCTAGGACGAACATGTTGTAAACATTCTAACTTTTCTTAATGAAAAACATGCGCAATCATGTTCTCGAAAAAATATAACGAGTTCTACGAACCAAACAAGTATGACATAGTCTTTGTATTTATTTAAGCGGAAATAGAGAAACACGATGTGATACTTTTTTAAAACAAATCATTGTTAGATATGTGGATACTTCAATATTAATTTTTTTTAAAGTCATGCTTTACACGTGCTTCATTAACAGAAGTGAGAGTTGTTTTACAAGCCAAGCATTCTATTGGCGAGATTCCATAGAAGTGATGGGCAACATATTTCAGTATTTGCGTTGTAGGCCTAGGTTGTTAGCGTCACCTAAAGGCTCCTAGATTGTAGCTCAAGTTGTAGATTGTAGATCATATCTTATAATTTGTAGTAACTTGATCTTGGTATATAAGTCACGTCACGCACTGTTTTCGGCCATTTAACACACCGGGACCCTTAACAGGGCAACTCGTTTCATAATCTTAACGACCATTCCTATGTAACATGATGACACATTTGATTTCACGCACAAGGGAAAGCTCATGCTATTGGCTAAGGGACTACCATTTATCATCTATTATCTTAGTACTCGGTATTAACCGAACCCGATGAAATTCCATAAATTCTTAACAAAATAGTGCTAACTCTTAAATTTTCTTAAACTTGACTCTACCTCCTGGATTGCTAGATTTACTTGCTTGTAATGATTAGAGTTTTAAGCGTTAGTCTTCACCTACTAATACCATTTCTATTGTACCGTTGTAACAACTCTTTGAAAAACTTTTGCGTTGCTATAGTCTATAGTCCGTTGTTTAAAACATATGTTACAATGCATCATGGCAGAGATTAAGCCCTGAAAAGAAAAAAAAATCAGTACACTCAAGGAAATGAGCTTGTTTTTTCCTTAAAAAAGAGTGCAATGAGCTTCGATGGGCTTACCAAAACTGTGACCCGATCATCTTGACATCTTTTGCTCTGTTTCCATAACTCGCGAATTGTACAAACCTCAACGGTCGCTGCGTTCTCAGCACTTCAGTAGCCTGCCCCCAACACCAGCCGGGCCCACGTCCCGTGGTGGGACCCAGGTGTCATGCGTTGTACGGGCAAGCAACTGGCCCCACTTCTTCGGTTCTTCCCCAAAAGGCGAAAACCCAACGCGTCCCCAACAACTCACACACTGCCCCAACCTATCACCACGCCCTTCCACACTTCGTCAGTTTTCCGTCGTCGCCGCCAGCGCCGCCGCCTTTCCTCCTCCCCCTAGCCCAGCAGCCGCCTGCCTCCGTTGCGAGCTCCCCGTACCATACCCGCAGCCATCGGAATTTCCGCTCCATGCGTGGATCCTCGTAGATCCCCACCGCGTGCACTCGAATCCCGAGGCGGCGGCACCCATGGCATCCGTGGCGGAGCTCAAGGAGAAGCACGCCGCCGCGACGGCGTCTTTCAACTCCCTGCGCGAGCGCCTCCGCCAGCGCCGGGAGACGCTCCTCGACACCGACGGTGAGCCCCCTCCCTGTCCCCCGCACCGCGTTGGGAACCCTCTGGGGGGAATTCGCGGGCATTTGCTGATTGCTCTGTGTGCGCGGTGCAGTGGCGAGGTACTCCAAGTCGCAGGGGAGGGCGCCGGTGAGCTTCAACCCGACGGATCTGGTCTGCTGCCGCACGCTGCAGGGCCATAGCGGAAAGGTTGTTGACTTTGGTCTCTCACCTCCATTTCGGCGCAACTTTTTGTGACTTTTCCCTTAGTTTCCGTTTCCTCGTGTGCAATTGAGAGTGTGAGATGGGCGGGATTTCCTTTTTTTGCTTGTGTGCGATTGTGGAATTGGAAGTTGGAGTCGGTAGTGCTAGCAATTCTTACCTGCGATGTTGTTCATCGAGAGTAATAAGTAGCATCTAGTTGATAGGATCGCCTCCAGTGTGCGTGCTTGTTGACCTGGATGGCGTTTTGTGCGTCCTGGACACCTTGTGCTGTACTTGCCTCCAGCCTCAACTTCATTTGGATAATTTTTAAACATTTCGCCAAATTTACCAGGTTTTAGCATAATTCAAGTTTCTTTAGGCACAGTTGTTGATTATAGTGGAAGCTCGCTTGTGGTTTGGGAATTGTAGGTTGGTTGCACTTTCTAAGGTTGTTGGTTCAAAATTTGAAGGCCCTCTTGTGTTCAAGGGGACAGGTTCTATAAGTGCTCAATTAGCATTGTGCTGTAGAAAGTGCATCATCAGATTCATCCAGCAGGAAAGACCCTAATAAAGTTATAAAACTGTTATGGGCGTTTTGCAGTATTTAGCATTTTAGCCACAAAATGGTTCTTAATTATACTTATTTGGCATTGCATCCGTTATTAGATAAGCCTTACTGTGACAGAATGTGTGGTAAGGTTAAATTGGAGAGCAATATAGAATTTTGGAACTGCAAGTGCAGGATTCAAGGATAAATGTTTGGAAACATTTGTCTAGTATGTAAGTTTGGTCCTGTATGATTTTAGTTTCTTCTAGCAGACCAGGCTAATCTTACCAAGTTAATAGAATTCTGGGTACCTTCCACTATGTAGGCATGGCTAAGCTCGGGTTACAGTGAACACTATGTCCCTAATTAGATAATATTATCCTCAAACAGAATGCATCTTTATGTTAAATCGAAGTGTGAATCTGAATTCTGATAAATAGCTAGCTATAGTAAGATTTAAAAATATAAGTGAACACTGAAGACACTTCATATCCATTCTTTCCATAGCCCTGAGGAATAAAAAAAGAAGCCAACTCTAGTACTTAACCATCAACTATAGAGAGAATGCGAATTATTGGTACAACTGGATATGTGTTAAGCTGGGCCAATCATCATTCAATTGAAGTCACTGTTGCCACTCTAAGTAGTGAACTGGTGATAGCCAGTTATTTTGAGGGAAGTAGGATAATGTTTACTTAAAATTAGGTATTATTTCTAGGGGTCGAGTCAAGTCATCGCTGTAAAAGGAAAATCATTCTTTCTCTTAAGAAGCAAGCTAGCAAGGATTAAGTCTCCCCATCTAATGTTTTATCATACCGTTATTTTGCTGGCAGCCTTTGTTTGTCCTGGCTTTGATGCCGCTGCTAAAAATTAGGATCTTCCAGATTTATTGCCATTTAACTAGAGTAGAACACTTCATGATGCTAAAGTTATGGAAATTTTTGGAGCTGTGGAGTTCCAACTGTTCAGAGATGCCTATATTTGGGTTTTGTGGTGTTTCTTAGAAATTTAGCACTTCAGCTATCTTGGTAGGGTACTGCTTGCAAAATTGCTATGGTTTAGTGGTGTTCTATTGACTCCTAAGTTATCACAGGTATATTCTCTGGATTGGACCCCTGAAAAGAATTGGATAGTCAGTGCCTCTCAAGATGGAAGGTTAATTGTGTGGAATGCATTGACAAGCCAGAAAACACATGCCATAAAGCTGCACTGCCCATGGGTGATGACATGTGCTTTTGCACCCAATGGCCAATCTGTTGCCTGTGGTGGTCTTGATAGCGCGTGCTCTATTTTCAATCTCAACTCTCAAGCAGACAGAGATGGGAACATGCCAGTATCAAGAATTCTCACTGGACACAAGGGCTATGTTTCGTCATGCCAATATGTCCCAGATCAGGAAACTCGCCTTATTACTAGCTCAGGTGATCAGACATGTGTGCTTTGGGATGTTACTACTGGACAGAGGATATCAATATTTGGAGGTGAATTTCCATCTGGGCATACAGCTGACGTTCAAAGGTAATTGTCTGTTCTCTGAGGACTCCATATTTTAGTGTTATATGTAATGCTGCTGATTTCTCTCCTCAAAGTCGATTGGTATCTTCTCACTTATACATTTTTAACTTAGTCTGGTGCACACTAGGTTGCTAGCTTTACCAATATGTCAATGTTTGATGATGAAATTATTGCTATTGCTTCTGAAGCTTTGTTTGCGAACTGATTATTGTTCATGTGGAGTTGAACAAAGTTCACCTACATCAATGACTGATTTGTATTTGTCTGCTACAGTTGGACAATGAAAGCTTAGTTTTTAGTACTGACTATAAATTTAGAAATAACAAGTACTCCGTCCATTGCAAAATGTTTGTTATTTTAGTTTTTCATAAGTCAAATTCTCTGTTTACCAAGTTTATTGACAATGCACACACCTACAATCAGATTAGTTTCATTGATCGACCATGAGATATGTCTTGGTAATGCATTTTATTTGGTGTTGTGTTGTGTGCACATGCGTGCTCGTGTGTTTGTTTGAACGGAGGTGGAGTACTAAGATCTTCACGTGGTAGTACAGTAGGCATTTGGGTAACACTCTTGCCTAAGATTGCTGATATTACATCACTTATTGTGGTTCTGGATGCAATTGCCCTAGTACAGTTAGGCACTACTTACTAACTAGTTTAGCCGGTGCAGATGTGCCAAATTTGTTTTCTATGCAGCAAATACATGAACATCAAAGTAATTATATGGTAGCGCAGTTGTATTGCCACTGTACAGTTTTTAACTGAAAGTGCTGGTTTATCAGGTCATCATTGATATCTGAAGTTTGCTATATCTTATTCATGCACCTGTTTGGTTTTGAGTTCTCTGATCTTTCCCTTTCTTGTTCAGTGTGTCCATCAACTCATCAAATACGAATATGTTTGTCTCTGGCTCATGTGATACAACTGTGAGGCTGTGGGATATCAGAATTGCAAGTCGAGCTGTTCGAACCTACCATGGACATGAGGGCGACGTTAACAGTGTGAAGTTTTTTCCTGATGGCCAGAGGTTTGGTACTGGCTCGGATGATGGCACATGTAGATTATTTGATATGAGAACAGGGCATCAACTTCAGGTGTACAGTAGGGAGCCTGATCGAAATGATAATGAACTACCTACTGTTACATCTATTGCATTTTCGATATCAGGAAGGCTGCTTTTTGCTGGTTACTCCAATGGTGACTGTTATGTGTGGGACACACTTCTTGCCGAGGTTTGCATTTTTTTACCATTTGCCATGGAATGAATACAGCTTATTATATATTGCAAAGAAAAACTAATGCCCATAATCGACAAATTACTGTTACACTTTACTGTTTCACCACTTTCCATTTTCCTTCCATTATATGACATAATTGATTACATTTCACATTTGTGAGCCACATAAATTCATGGTTAGGCAAAGTTTGGCAAGCAGTTAACACTAGTGATAAAATCTTTATGTTAGATAAGAGTACACCCATGCAACATAAGCATGCATATGTGATTATTAAGTGAAATTCGCCCACTGGGAAAAGCAATGGAATATGATGAACTAATTGCCTAATTTTTCCTTTGAAATGTTCCTCAGCAACTATCCCAACTACATGAATTGATGTTTGCACTGGGCTCAGGGCCATACGAATAAGTAGCCTAGCTTCTGTTCCTGCCATATTAGTCTACACTTCAGACATCATTAACCCGCATAGGTTATGTATACAAATTTAGAGGATGTTGCTTGTATCAAGAGATTCCTAGTTAGTGTTATAGGCCAAGAGGTTTAGAACATTGGTTTTGAAGGGGGCCAACTTAATGGATAATTGTAGGCTACCTGCATTTAAAAGCATATCTGAGTTGAAGTTATTGTGAATGCTTGCGGGTCAACTTTGCCATATTTTTTTTTGTCTGTTTCTCATTCTTAGTATTGTTTATATTACCTTCTCTTGTTAATTTTCGTTGAAATTTTGCAGGTGGTACTTAATTTGGGGAACCTGCAAAACTCACATGACGGTCGTATAAGTTGCCTTGGGATGTCATCTGATGGGAGCGCATTGTGTACAGGAAGTTGGGACAAAAATTTGAAGGTAAGAACACTTAAGAAAGATCGTTTTCATTGACTGCTTCCTCAGTTTTGTTGATCTTTTATGTCTTGAACAGACAGTTCTACTGTAACTGAAATAGTAGTTGTACTACATGCATGCTCACCTTATGCTGTTTGTTAAACCCTATTCAAAGTGGATACCTTTCATTAGAGTACTGCATGGTTAAATCTTTACTTGGTATTGATAATGAATACTCTTTGGATTGAAATACCCTTCTTAATTCTTGATGCCTAGGATGGAATAATGGATTATGCTCTTCTTTTCCACACTCTTAACACATATTCTATCGCTAACCCTGAGAAATCCCAGATAAAGAGTAGTCTGGTGCAAATTTCAGTATTTTGGATAATTTGGTGCAAATTTCAGTATTTTTGATATGGATGTTGCCAATTGTTGAAAATTTACAGATTTGGGCCTTCAGTGGACACCGAAAGATAGTTTGAAGCCCAACCTTTCTCCCCCATGTTGTATGTTCCTTGTCGCGCCTTGACAACAGACAATGGTGATCGGTGATCAACTCGACTTGCCCTGAGAATCCCTTTGTTGTTTTTGTAGTATAGAATCTTGTTCACTACGCCCTATATTTAATGGAAAAAAGTGCAATTTGTCTTGGGCGCTATATCTTGTTGAGTTAGTGACTGTTTATACTGTTATTACCAGAATATCAGTAACGTGTGATCTGGAAATCCTTTCTTTGTACAACCATTTTACTTTTCAGATTTAGAGAAGTAGCATGTATATTCCGAAATCAGTTTATCATATCAGTTTGCCCATTTGCCGAATTAGGAACATTAGCTTCCCGTGACGTACTATGCATTTTGTGTTTAGTAAAGTTGCTTTCTTTTCTTATCAAGTTAAACATTGATTATTTGTGGATCGGGTTGAGTCACTGGTAGTGTCCCCATTGACTTCCATCCATTTATTACTAATTGATATATCCAAAGTTATGTGTATTCATTTCAACTGGATATTCTTATTTAATCATGATGTGTAGGTATTTGAATAAATATCCGGATTCAAACCTTCAGATTCATGTCTGTTATTCGACAGTGTTCATATTTGTATTCTCATCCAACTTGACTATATGGATACTAGATGTGATTAAGTGCACTATCCAATCTGTTTTCACCGCATGGATATGGCCGGCATGTAAATGTAAACTAACCAAAGTGGACGCAAAATTACCAATTGTGTCCATCTCCATTCTCACACTACGCTTTTTTTTCTTTAAATGTGGAGCCTTGGACGCGAAGTGGTAGGATTGATTCTCATAATTACCACATAATTAAAATAATATTAAATTGAATTAAAAATTTCTTCCACGCTCGCTGCCGGATATTTCGAGAAAAAACTGGTAGTACTCCAACTACTTTTGAAATATAAAACGCAATACCCGATAAAAAAGCAAACGGATTTTGCGGTAACTAAGAAGAAAAAGTTTGCTGGTGCTCCTAGTTCCTAGGTACCTGGTGGTGGCGTTAAAACGGGTGGCAGCCCGCAGACCGCAACGGAGACCGAGACCGACCGAACCGGCTGAGAAAAATTTCGAGCGAGCAAGGTAGGGCGAACATGGCGGGAAAGTTTGGCGCCATCTATTCCCGCGCCGCCGCCCGCCTATTTATCCCCCGCCCCCGCAATCTCTTCCTCCACTCAACCAGAACACCTGCCAGATTTCTTCTCCCCTTCTCTCGCCGCCTGCACCCAAGGAGCCTCTCGACCCTAGCCATGGCCGCTACCAACGGCAACGCCGCTGCCGCCACCGACTCCGTCCAGGAGCATGTCGCCGCCGCCGTCGACTCCGTCCAGGAGCCTCCGCAGAAGATCTCCAAGATCGCCCCCCTGCTCAAGGTGAAGAAGCTCTCCGACAAGGCCTTGCTGCCGTCCCGTGGCTCTGCCCTCGCCGCCGGCTACGACCTCTCGAGGTATGCACCCTTCATCGCCGCCCCCTAAATGCCCAAAAAATCCTCAGCGCCGCGCGGATCTTTTGACCGTCTGTTTCTTTGGTTGTTGTTTGTCAGTGCCGTCGAGACGGTGGTGCCGGCGCGTGGCAAGGCGCTGGTGCCGACCGACCTCAGCGTCGCCATCCCCCACGGAACCTACGCGCGCATCGGTAAGCGACATAACCCCCGCCCCCGTTCGTGTCTCGTTTCTCGTTCGCTTTGTTCGCCCCGCGGGTGTTTGACGAAATGTTTGGCCGGTTCTTGCAGCGCCGAGGTCCGGGCTGGCGCTGAAGCACTCCATCGACGTGGGCGCCGGCGTGATCGACGCGGACTACCGCGGCCCCGTGGGTGTCATCCTGTTCAACCACTCCGATGTCGAGTTCGCCGTGAAGCCCGGCGACAGGATCGCGCAGATGATCGTCGAGGTGATCGCGACGCCCGAGGTCGCGGAGGTGGAGGACCTCGACGCCACCGTGCGTGGCGAGGGAGGGTTCGGATCCACCGGCGTCTGAAGGACCTTGACGGCTCATTTCCTCAGGAGTCAGGAAGGAGGGATTCGGTATCTAGATTAGGATGGTGATGGGGATGCAACCTTGGTGTCTTTTGTTGGCTGCAAGAACTCGTGATGTTCAAGTCCCACTATTGGCTATCCTGCTACTAGTAGTAAGATACTAGTAGTGTCGAAGTTTAGGTTGCGTAGGTAGCTGAATGCAGGCATTGTCGAGAACTCGAGTCGGTTCTGTTATCTTATTGTGCACCAATTGTGTTGATCGTTTCTGGAGTTCCGTGGTATTTCATCCATGTCGTTTCCATTCTGAAAAGATGAATTAGTTCTTAATTTGATGTTATCGTATTTACATTAATCCACATGTCTTGGGTGTATTGAGGTGGATTTAGTTAAGTTCCCACTCCAATACATGTGAATTGATGTGAATCTGGATACATCCAAACAAGGCCTTAACTGAAAGTTGACTGTTTCTGCGGTTTAACTGCCTGCAGAGTGCATTACTATCAAACAGTTGACTGAGATCTGATTTGTATAGAAGCAGTTATCAGTATCCTCTCTTTCAAAGGCGACCGAAATCACCCACCAATAGCAGGCTCAAGTTGGGAGTTTGGGATCATACTGCAGGATCACGAGGCAACAGAGACCTGAATTCTTACCATGTGCGTGGGTCTGCATTTCAGTATTTTTACCCCGAAAGAATGATCTTTGTACGAACTAGTAGCATTGGAAAAAACGACTTAGGTATACTTCTGAAATTTACCAGATTCCTACTATTTTTGTGTAAATTAAGAATAATAATAATGATGATGATGATGATGATGATGACGACGATGTAAAAAATCAGTAGATCTATGGCCACATGATCCAGCATTCCTGCTCCAATGTCCCAGTTCCTGTCACAGCATCAAATCTGTCCAGCCTCCAGCCTCACATGGATCTGGAAACAACATAAAGTTCAGTTTGTTCAGGCTCCCCCTGACCTTTCCTCTGAAAATTTCTTGTCTCTGCCTCTCCATTTTTATCCCTGAATTCCCATGTTTTCATTTTCCACTTCATTGTCACCTGCTAGAGACCTGAGACCTGACATACCAAAATTCAGAGACATCTAGGTGTCTCAGCACTCATCGTGTGATGGTTACAGGTTACAGCAAGACAGCAAGGGGAAAGTGGGCTTCACATTAAGAAACAAAGGGTTTTCAAAGGCCAGCTTAGTCCAAGCAAAAACAAGTAAAACCAAAACAAACTAAACAAGATCCTACCAATCCACACAAGAGTTGGTTAGATGAACGCACATATTAGTTTCAGAAAAGTAATTTAATGAGAGAAGGTTTACCACGCAGCTTGGTTTGAATTTGAAGGCTAACTCAAATTCAAACTTTGCGCTTAGCTTTTAAAATTAATTATTTCAACAAAAATGAGTTGGTCAAGTAGTTTGGAAAACATTATAAATTTCAAACCAAAATCTCTTCCAAGGTTTTAGTGGGCACCTCTCCTTCCCTCCTCAAGAATCTTCTCGAATAGATGCATAGCTACACGATCATGTTCCAATGTCCCAGTTCTTGTTACAACATCAAAATTGGTCCAGCCTCCCATGTCTTGATCAGGAAACACAACCTGATCCTGACTGATTTCAGTTTGTTCAGGCTCCCATTGAGCTTCCTCTGAAAATTTCTTGTCTCTGGCTCCTTGTTGCAACTTTCCTTGATCCAGATTCATCCATGGATCACTCTGTTGTGATTCTTGTTCCTCTTCATGAGAAACCTCTCTATCTTCTTCCCAAAATGACATGTTTTGATTTTTCACTTTATCGCTCGGTTTGTTCCTGCTAGAGACAAAGAGATCTGGCATTACCAAAATTCAGAACCGTGTGATGGTTACATGGGCTTCACATTAAGAAACAAAGGGTTATCAAAAGAGGCTTGCTCCAAGTAAAAAACAACTAAAACCAAAACAAATTCAAACTTTGCGCAGATTCATCCATGCATCAATCTCTTGTGATTCTTATTCCTCTTCATCAGTAGCCTCTCCATCTTCCTGAATTTGCACGTTTTGATTTTTCACTTTATTACGCGGTTTGTATCCTGCTAGAGACCAAAGATCTGGCCTTACCAAAATTTAGAGACATCAAGGTGTCTTCATTAGCAGGGATGGTTAGCGCGACAGCTCAAGTTCATTCAAAAGGACAACAAAAATTGATTCATCAATACATTACAGGAGCTTGAGCTCAATCTGTTCACAACAGCAACAGACTTACACGATACAAGCAGGATCAAGGGAATTAAATTTAAATCACACGCACACAGCACGCAACCTCTGTCGTTTGTGTGGCTTGGGCAACATGCACGCAGGCTTCTGTTTCTTTGGTATCTCCAGAGCGTCGACCTTGGCGAACCATGGGTGCTTGAGCGCCGCGGCTGCCGTCAGCCTCTTGTCGGGATTGCATGTGAGCAGGCCACTGAGCACCTCGAATCCTTCCTTGGACAGCTTCGTCTCCGGGAACAGATCGCGCAGGAGGTTGTTCCGCTGCATGTCCAGCTCCGGCATCACCTCGGTGGCGAATGATGTCGACGAGAACCACGGCCACGTGCTGTCGTCAGGCACGCCAAGCACATCGAAGATGGCGCAGAGCTGTCCGTCGAAGTGGGATCCTTGGAACAGAGGCTTGCCGTTGTTGACGAGCTCCGCCATGACGCAGCCAAGGGACCAGACGTCGACCTTCTCATCGTAGTCGGGCTTCTCCAGCAGCATCTCGGGCGCCTGGTAAAACAGCGTGCCGGCCGGCTCGTACGGGGGCTGCTCGTCGGTGGATATGGCCAGCCCAAAGTCGCAGATCTTCACGATGCTCTGGTCCTCATCGACGAGGATGTTCTGGGGCTTGATGTCGCGGTGGATGATGTGGGCGTCGTCGTGCATCTTCTTGGCTGCCGTAAGTAGTTGCCACATGGCGGCGCGCACGGTGGCCTCGGGCAGCGGCGGGCTCCCGCGGGGGCGCTGGCGGAGGAGGTCGTGGAGGCTCGTCGCCACGCACTCCATGACGAGACACATCTTGCAGGTGTCGGGGTCCCGGACGACGCCGTGGAAGCCGACGACGAACGGGTTGGCGCCGCCGCAGCACGCGTCCTGGAGGAAGCGCGCCTCCTGGAGCACCACAGCGTGGCCGCCCTCGGCCGGGCTGTGGCGCTTCATGGCAAAGACCTGGCCCGTGACGCGGTGGCGCGCTTTGAAGACGGCGCCGAACGAACCCGCGCCGAGACGGCTGCTCTCGTCGAGCTCGTAGTGGTCCGTGCTCCTCACGACGATCCGCTTCCTCTTCATGCCGATCTTTACCGCAGCGGTGGGGTGGCGCACGGCGGTGGCTGTGGCGGCGGGCTCAGCCATCATGAGTATAACAGGACGACGGCGGATTGCGATGCGTGCCCTAGACAGGGGACGCCTGGGCGATGAGGGCACTGCTGGGTGAGGGCAGGGGACCGGGGACGTCGGGAGGATGAGGGCACAGCTGGGTGCTGGGTGAGGGACGTGAATAATGCACCAGAAAGTGCCGATACTTATATAACATTATGTATCCGACTGCCGATCTACAAACACAATCGCGTAGATGCCAAGCAATCTGCTTTTCCCGCAATTCGTTCACAAGCATCGCCGCATCGGGGTCTCTCCGAGTCCGATTGCGTGCGCCGCCACCTTCACGGCGTAGGTCAGTGGTCACGGTGCGCGTCAGCACGATACCCTGGCGACGAACGACGCGTAGTTGAGGCCGCCGACGCCGCCAGGGAGCGTCCTCGTGCAGCCGGCGAAGCCCGGCACGAACATCCGGACCTGCGCCGCGGTGTGGTTGAGCGTGCACACGAAGTTGACGTAGTCACCCTGTGCGGCGTCGTAGACGAGGCCCGGGGCGAGCGCCTGCTGCGGACGGACGAGGCTGGCACCGGCCGCGGACGGCGTCGCGCCGGCGCCACATCTGTTGCCGATGTCCGCGATGGGCCGGCCGTGGCTGTCGAGCGTCGTCGCGGTCGTCATCAGCGCCGACCGGATCATGGCCGGCGTCCAGCCGGGGTGCGGCCTGCGCTTCAGCAGAACCGCGACGCCCGCGACGTGCGGGCACGACATGGAGGTGCCCGAGAGGATGTTGAAGGGTGCGCGTCTCGGGTCCTCCTCGGCGTCCGTCAGCGGAGACTCGCCGGGCCAGGCGGCGAGGATGTTGGTGCCTGGCGCAGTGGCGCGATCACGTCCGGGCCGGCTTCAGGATCTCGCAGACGACATGGTCGGGGCCCCGCGACGAGAATGACGGCACCATCGGCGCCGGGTTCACGCCTGTGACCGTGCGGCTGGTGAAGCGGAACGACGCCACCGGGTAAGCCTCCGAGCGGACGTACGCTGCCAGCTTGTCTGTCGGCTTCGCGGACTACGAGCCCGTCCATACGCCCATCCTGGGTGGCGACGGAGACTAGCCCGCTGCCACCCGCGTTCCGCACCGCAGCGTCGAGTGATGCATCGGCGCCCAGATCGCCAGCGCACGACGATCTTGCCCATTATCCTGCCCGGCACCAGGTCCTTAGCTGTGCAGGCGCTGGGCAACAGCCGGACGAAGTCTGTTCGGTTGGCCGTGACGGCGTAGAGAGACTACCCGGTCCATGGTGGTGGCGCCGACCGTTGTGAATTTGTGATCCACGGCGCCACGTTGCTGAGCGAGGATGCGTCCGGGTCAGAGTTGCCGTCCGAGCAGGCCACGAAGACGCCCGCCCTCATGGCCCCAAACAAGGTGATGGACATGGGTTCCTTGTAGAAGTCGTCAACGTCCTGACTCCCAAATGGACAAGGACAAGATGTCGACGCCGTCTTTCACGGCGGCGTCGACCGCCGCGGGGACGCCCGACATACTGCAGAAGCCCATCGGCCCGCACGCCTTGTAGATGGCCACCCTCGCCAGGGAGCGTCCCGCTGGCAAACCCCTAGAGCTTGGCGCCAGGAACCTCGGAGCCGGCGGCCGTCGACGCCAAGTGCGCGCGTGCCGTGCCCGTCCTTGTCCCTTGGGGGCTGGAAATCGTGCACCTCGTTTCTTCCCGGCAACCATTCCGTGCGCGTGCAGGCGCCGGCGGTGAAGGTCCTGGCGCCCATTAGTTTGTTGTTGCACATGCTGGCGTTGAGCCGCTCGCCGTCGGCGCACCGGCCCTTCCAGCTCTGCCGGACGGGGGTGAGCCCGATGTCTTTGAAGCTGGCGCTCTCCGGGCAGATGCCGCTGTCGACGAAGCCGATGATGACGCCGTCACCGAAGTCCGTGTCCTGCCAGAGATGTGGGAGTCTTTGTCGAATCCGAGGAAGGCCGGGGCCGGGACCTAGCATGTGTAGATGCACCACCTTGTCCTTGAACACGCCGGTCACGCCCGGGACATTGCAACATCACATGAATGGCCTTTCTACAAAGTACAAACTAGTGGCATTCACTCTGTTTTTGATAAGTACGATGATACTTAATCTTCCTACATAGGAAAACAACTTTGGTATATTTTTGAAATTTACCAGATTCCTAATGTAAATTACGAAAAATAAAAAAAAATAAAAATAAACAACTAGATGTATGGCGACACGATCCTGTTCCAATGTCCCATTCCTTCAGTTTGTTCAAGCTACCTTGTCTCTGGCTCCTTGTTGCAACTTTCCTTGATCCAGATTCATCCATGGATCGCTCTCGTGATTATTGTTCCTCTTCACGAGTAACCTCTCCATCTTCTTCCTGAAATGGAATGTCTTGATTTTTCACTTCATCACTCGTTTTGTCTCCTGCTACAGACCAAGAGGCCTGGCATTACCAAAATTCAGAGACATCTAAGTGCCTCAGCACCCACGATGTGATGGTTACAGCAAGATAGCAAGGGGAAACTGGGCTTCAGATTAAGAAACAAAGGGTTTTCAAAAGAGGCTACTACAAGCAAAAACAAGTAAAACAAAAGAAATTTAAACAAGATCCTACCACTCCACACATGCATTGGTTAGATGAACGCACATATTAGTTTTAGGAAAATAATTTAAAGAGAGACGAGGTTTACCGCACAACTTGGTTTGAACTTGAAGATTAGCTCAAATTCAAACTCTGCGCTTTGGTTTTAAAATTAGTTTTTTTAATAAAAATAAGTAGGTAAATTAGTTTGAAAAAATATTATAAATTTCAAAACAGAAATCTCTTCCAAGGTATTAGTTGGCAACTCTCTTTCCCTCCTCAAGAACATACTCAAATTGTGCATAGCTACACGATCATATTCCAATGTCCCAGTTCCTGATAGGAAAAGGTCCACTTTCGTTCCCTCAACTTTCACAAAAGTTTGCATGTTGTCCCTCAACTCTAATACCGGACAAAAAATATCCCTCAACTTTTGAAACCATGCATATTACGTCCTTGACCTGATTATGAGCGGTTTTGAAGGCGGTTTTGACTTTTTATTTTGTATTCATTTCACTGAATCTTTTTAAAAAAATCATAGTAAATCACAGAAAAATTATAAAATAAAAAATCTAATTTTATTGGACTCCACGTGAATAGATCTACATAGTGAACATATATTTACGTTTCAGCATAAAGTTTTTGTTGTAACTTTAGATCTATTTTTGTATATAATTAATTGGAATAATTCATAGCTATAGTTTTTATGGTCCAATTGTGATGAAATTTTTGTAGTGAGCTAATTATTGTTGCTTCAAATATAGTAAAAAGTGCATACTCATTGGATCATCTATAACTTACTCATAGATTTATTTAGGTTTGTGCTTTTAAATCTAAATAAATCTATAACTTTTTTGAATTAGTAAATAAATCTACCACTGAGTTATACATGATCTAATGAGTATAAATTTTTTTTACTATAGTTCAAGCATAAAACACTTATCTCACCATAAAAATTTCACTATATTGGGACCATCAAAACTGCAGCTATGAATTATTTAAATTAATTACAGAAAAGCATAGATCTAAAGTTATAATAAAAACTTTGTACTAAAGCATATCATATTATATATTAACTGTATATATCTTCTCACATGAAGTTCAATAAAATTAGACTTTTATATTTATTTTTTTCAATGGTTTGCTATAATTTTAAAAAGATTTAGGTAAAATAAATAAAAAATAAAAAGTCAAAACCGCCTTTAAAACCGCTCACAATCAGGTTAGAGACATAAATAGAACTCGAACCCTGGTCATGAGGATCACCCTTCACAACTTACATGTGTGTGTCTCACTAAAAATTCCATCCCAAAAAACCCATGAGAAAAAGGACATGGAGAAAAGAGCACGCACATGACTCTAGTCTATACAGGTGCTGAATTAGAAGCCACTAACTCTGCCTTGATGTCCATCTCCAAAGTATCTTCATATTTGGGCTTCGACTTCCTTGGCTGCTTTTGTGGCATGGATTGTTAGCTTCGATCAATGCACATGGCTTTGCCTCTGTCTCGAACAAGTTGATCAAGGCAAGTCGTCATAAATGTTGAGGACAAAGGTTAAAGGCTCTCAAGCCATTGTAGTGGCCAAAGATAGTGAATCCCCTTCTACCAAAGTTGGTGAAGACAAGTCATAGTGTCGGGGTTTCAAATAAATGACCGCAATAACTATCAAGCTAAGCGCATTTAGGATATCAGATGGTAGAGCGAAATGGACACAAGGGTTTATACTAGTTCGGGCAGAAAGTCCCTACATCTAGACCGGTTGCTATGATGTCCGCTCTCTTTGGTGGAGCTTGTAAAGGGGGTTACAAACTTGGGTTGAGAGAGGACTTTCTAAGGAAAAACCCAAGTCTCTAAGGGAGAAAAGAGGATCGAAGAAAGTATTTCCACAGTGAAAGATCAAGGGGAAGTGCCTTGGGTTACACGGTCGAGAGGCGTTTGAGGATCGGCATCCTCGGTAAAACAAAGATAAAGAAACCTAGACTATGCCCTAGAGCTTCAGGAATCATCCTCATGGGTCACAGGCTGAAACTCGCTTTCTTGACAGCCAAGGGACCTCGTACAGTCCTCCACCCTACTCCGTCACCGAAGGTACATCCGTCGTGCCATGCTGCCTGCCAGATGCTCTTGGGCCGTCATGTTGCCCCATTCAGTACGACTTTTGGTACGAGCCGCTCTATGCCGATTGGCCCCGTGCAGGAGCCTAGGTGTTGTGGTGTTAATTGGTCTGTTTCTACCTCACATGGGCCTCCCATTGATGTCCTGACGCATCCTCGGGGTGCTCCAAGCCATCCCTTTCCATGATGCCCCTGCAGATGCTCGCAGTACGACGAATCCACATGTGGAGACACATAGAGCCGCCAGGTCCCCCTATTTAGGGAACTCAATTCGCTCGATCATGATTTCGTCAGATCCATCAGGCGAACCGCATCATAGGCTCGGTTGGGAAGGTTGGCTCCATGCTACTAGGATGAAATGAATCCCTCTGTAGGGGAGAATGGATTGGGAAAGATGTCCTTCCCCATAGCTCGTTCCCACTTGGGCCGGTAGTTTGTAGGGGACCATCTTAGCATTCCCTTTTTGGGCCTTTGTTGGTCAAGGCTAACGGCACATTTAGTCCGCCATTACCGGGAGAAGCAGTGATGAACCCCTTAATAAGGAGGACAAAAATATTTGAACCTGACACATATATAGTAGTTGCCGAAGATGATGCTGGTGAAGCTCCTCATGCTGAAGTATTAGCATAGACGAATCATTTTGAATGCTGAACAAGTTGGTGGAACCCTTGTACCGAAGGTGTTAATGAAAGGCTTTGTTAGTGTAGATGCTAAAGATACTAGCGAATCCACTCATCCCAAAGTTTTGGCGGAGGCAAGTTGTTGTAGTCACCAAAGATATTGACGGAGATATATTATGTGGTTGTTGACGTTGGAGATGTTGAGTGAGCCCCTCTAACTATTGGCATTGAAGATTAGTCATTGTAGTCGTTGAAGATGATGATGAGGCCCCTCATGTGGAAGTTTTGGCATGGGTGAGCCGTTGTAGTCACTGAAGTGTTGGTGAAGCCCCACCTACTAAAGTATTTGCCAGGAGAGATGTTGGGGGAGCCCATGATTTATATGGGATAAGTTCTTTCACAAGATGAGGACGAACTAGTATCTAAAGTAGTCCATGTACAATCCAACTCTTAATCTCAAAAACAAAATCCAACCCTTGCAAGGTGTCACTTGTAAGCAGTCATTGGCTATATAAATGTCCAAGGGCGTCGACGCCAGAGACCTCTCCTTCCACTCATTTCCACTTGTTCAAAATTGTAGTCCTCTATCCACCACCGAGCTCTCTCCTACCCCTCTCTCTTATTCACAACTATTAGTTCCAACATAATGGAGCTCTCTCCTCCCCCTCTCTTATTCTTGACAATTAGTTCCAACATAATGGAGTTAGAACATATTCTCTTAGATATTCATATGTTTAAGTATTTGTGTTCGTAAATTTTTTGTCTTGTTAAATGTTTGTGTATAATTCTTAAGAATTTTTATTTTTTATGTAAAACCGCAAAATGAATAGCTTTCATTATAGCCTGCTATAGCTTTTTACAGCTTTTGGAGAAGGTCTCCACTAAATACCATAGTCCACTATTTAAAACATGTTGTGTCACCATCTTTATGTTGTTCTTTATCGTAGCGGCGGGCTCTACACAGGGAGCCACTACTAGCGAAATAGGGCGACGACAAATTTGCGTGCCCTAGGCATGGGACGAGGCGAGGAGATTAGGTGGAACTGGAAGACGTCGGTGACGGATGTGAGAAGGTAGGGATGAGAAGGTAGGGATGCAGGTTGAGTACTTATAAGATTCCACTGAATGTGTGTCCGACAGCCGCAACTCCCAATTCTTCGCATCACAGTGTATCCGAATCCTACTGCTAGTCGAATTCCGACTGCGAGCCGCCGCGTCAAGCCGGATGATAGTTGTGCCGAACAGGTCGTCGCGTAGAGCCGCGACCCTAGCCAAGGATTACAAGGGAGGAACAATGGATCACTTACTCGTGGGCCCATGTGCAAGGGAGTTAAAGGGGATATGCATTCTGATTTTTTTCTCAGTCTACCTCTGCCTCGGTTAACAGGCCCAACAAGCAATAGAGGTGATCTTCTCAAATTCATAATTTTTTCACAACATTTGACTCACATTAGTTTTTTTACGGGTCATAGTTTACAATAATTTTTTCTTAGGTCACAGCTGAATCTACACATGTATGATATTTTTGTTTGCACCTAGCAGGAGATTTCCACTAGGTAGGTTGTATGATTTGGTTTAGAGGGACGAAGTATCCGTCGAAGGGCCTTCTGACTCTTCAGACTTTCAGCGAACCAGAGTTTTTGAGTCTTCAGAACCATCAGTCTTGGAAGGGCCTACGCGTACCGAAAAGCAACACTGTCGGAAAGCAGAAGTAACCGTGTGTTAACTCTGGGGCTGATATTGCTGGTCATCAGGCAATACAGGAGCTGGGCTGGGCCGAACAAGACGCTGTGGGGCTAGTCCGAGAGAAGAAGCCCAACCTGCGCATCACTGGGCCAACCAAGGCTGCTTGAACTGATGTCGAGCGCGTGACCAAGTGAAGCAAGCCAGGAGCGGCAAGTACTTAAGAACATGGAGGAAGAAGGAATGGCTTAGACCATTTTGTAAACCAGAATTCGAACTCGTTTAAGATTCATCGTTAAGCTACCTTATTATATCTACTATTCCTGCCTGTTCTTCTCGATTCCCCTCCAGTTCCTCTAGGTAGCTAACACCGTGCACAGGTGCATTGAGAAGCCGCACCGCACTTCCTCATGGGCGCATGGCCAGTCATGGCCGCCGGCCACATGGAAATAGTTGGGGCCATTATCCAGAGATGATGAACGGCTACACATAACCGAGTTGCAAGCTGCAAGCATGCATTTCTGAAAAGCAAATGCTACTGGACTCGGATGTAGCCGTGCACAGTGCACTGCAGGCAGCCAATCCTCAATCTCAATTCCTCATGGCCTCCGTACTAACACTGCTTCTCTTCTCCGTTCACTGTCCGGGCAACGATGACAGCTCCTACCACTACTATATAATTTTCTACTAAGACGGTATTTTTCTATTTACCGTGGCAGTTTTTACAACCGTCATGGAGTTAAGGTCACGGTTAATCGTGGCATTAACCATGGTAGTTTCTCAACCGCCACGGTAAATACATTAACCATGACGGTTTTTTAACGCAACCACCACGGTTAATGTTTTCCAAACTTAAAAAAAAATCAAATTCTGTTTTGAATTTGAAATTAAAACTAAACTTCATCGAAATAAACACATACAACATAAATGTTAGACTCAACTGCCCGATATATATATCATTCAAGTTCATACATAGTTCAATGGTCAAATCTCAAGCTACATTCCAAAATCATGTACATTCTAAATGGCATGCAACTAAGATATAGGAAATACTAAAGTTTAGTAATTGCTACTTCCTAAAAGCCCAGCTGCTACACCTCCATTCATCTCCATATCCTACAATCAGAACAAGTAAAAAAAGTAGTAAGTCATGAAAAATTTCATAGAGAATGTTTCTTATATGATTTGTACTAGGACATCAGGTAAGATAAATTTCAGAAAACATGCTTTACAGTAAGGACCAACAACTTATCAGAAAAAGACTGAAATGAGGTTCGAACTTGATCATACCTGTCTTGCATGTTTACTGAATCCCTGCCAAAAGAAAAGTATCTGCACCAACAAAAGAATTGACACTACTTCAGTAAGCATATTTCAGTAAAATCAACCATAAGTGCATTCATAGTAAACTGATGCATCAATTTAAAAGGCTTGAAGGTCGCATGGAGAAGTATGACATGTCAAACTGGGAACGAATGGAGTAGATAAGAAGCACTTACTTGAAGCAAAATCTCAGGACAAAATTGTCTTGGAATGCCATGATAGTTTCTGCATGGGGTAGTGAAAGAATAACCATATCAGGACGCAAATAGCCAAAAAGCCTTGTGAACTAGCTAAAATCCACTAAATAAATGGAATCTAAAAGAATAGCATGGGTCGATCCATAGAAATCTACTACAACAGCAAGTCAGTAAGTGCATTCAGGAGTTACTTCATAGTAAAGTGGCACATTTCAATTAACTGGTCGCTAAGTGCATTCATAGTAAAGTGGTACATGAATTAAAAAAATTTGCAGGTCACACACTGCAGCATACTGAACTACTGATGAACACATAAAGCTGTATCCAGGACTTACTTCACACGAAGTTCCGAGCTATGTGTAGCCTTTTAAAAGCATTTCCTTGATGGACAGTGTCTCCGTGAGATTCCTGAATTTGTACAAATACAAGTGCCATAGAGTTGTCATGATTTGAAATCTGCAATTCCAGTCCTTAGCTTATTATTAAGAATTGTACAGGTCTATTTGGTCTAGAACAAAAATCACTGAAAGAATGCTAGAGTACAAGCTGCTACTCAACAATTTCAGCATTTTAATTTATAATTGAGCAGGCAGCACACATTGGATTCCACTGGAGCCGACAACACACTACCATTCCAATAATTATGTCTCCAAAACCATGTACAAATCCACAAAGCAACATATAAAATACAAATGCTAATGAGTGGATCTCCTGTCAGCTACCATAAAACATTTTACCTTGAGTTACGTACATACTGAAATTCTAAACAAGCAAGTATCATATCTTTTGTCTACAGAATTCATTTGTTAAACTTAGTCGCTAGTATATTATATTCCTAGAATCTAGCCATGGTCGATCTGCAAGACAGGGAGGGAGATGGTGAGGGCGGATCACAGAGAGAGAGAGAGAGAGAGAGAGAGAGAGAGAGAGAGAAAGAGAGAGAGGAATATGTTGGATTCGTCACCTGCCTCCCTACCTTCATTGGACAAGCCGGAGGAGGGAGGGCGAGGGTCTTACCATACAGGGAAAGGAGCGTGGCACGGGGGCGTGGTCAAGGTACGGTGGGGCCCACAGAACGGTTTGCGTTAATTGACACTGGAATAGGCACAATGCTCTCTCCTTATAAGGTGTCTCTCCCTTGGTATTTATAGGACATACCAAGGGTCGAGGGCTTTTTTACCCTAGGGTTTCCCTTTATATTACGCCGCCAATGGGCCTTGAGCAGGGTTATTCTAGTACATGGGCCAACTCTCCTAACTACCTCCTGGTTTCAGTCCGAACGCCACGTGCTGGCCTCCCGGTACGCCACGCGTCAACCTCTCGAAGCGCCCCGCGTCGGCCGCCCTAAGGTGCCACGCGTCGGCCTCCCGAAGCGCCGCGTGTCGTCCCGCCCTCTGCTCACGTCGAAGCCACCTCCCGCAGCCTTGCCGCGTCATCCAAAATTCTCGGTGGACCTCCGGTACCTGCAGGACACGGGTCCAAGCGCGACCATCCAATGCTAGGGGCGACGTGTACCTTCGCCGTGGCGAGGGACCTCGACGAATGTCGATACCTTCGCTGCCGGTGCTCGTTGAAGATCTTGGCATCCCTTCAACATGGAGAGGCGCCGTTGGCGGAGGTCTCCAACTCTGCGGTCTGTCGTGCCAGGGGTCTTGGCCCTTTGCTGGGCTGCGGAGCTGCATGGGGGCTCCTGGCGGAGGCTGCCCCCCCAACAGCAGCACCTCGATGGTTCGGCCCGGCTGGTAGGGTCGAAGTAATGCCTTTAGAACAAGAAGGGGGCTCGGCCGCTGGGCTTAGTGCGCCAGGCCGACCTCCGGCAGCGACACCCTGGTGTTGCTCGCGGCCCGTGAGAGTTGGGCCCTAGAGACGATGAATTTGCTTGCTGGGCTTAGTGTGGGTCTGTGTACTATTGATTGATGTGACCGTTAGGGTTTGCGCCGCTCGTGGTTTGCCATCGATCTGGACTTCCTCGAGATGCGAGTTGTGTTATTACCGCGGTAAGCGGCCTTGGCCTATAAATAGAGGGGGTAGCTAAAAAGGACTTCTATTGGCCTTTGCGCATTTGCCCTGGGAGAGCTGTTGTCCTAACTCTCTTGAGAGCGAAGGTTGTTGAACGTTGTGTGCGGAGGTTTGGCAGAGCTTGTTGGTTGGAGGTTGAGCGGCGATGGTTAAGGCGGTGATGGGTGCGGTGAGCACGGTCCCAGTGTATGAGTTTGGGGTGAGCCGTGTGAAGGATGGGGATCTAGATACCTTCGCTAATCACGGCTGGCTGGATCGGAGTCGGGCGTGGTCTTGCGAAGGTGAGGCAACGCCGGTTCCTCATGACGACGAGGTGGTGGTGTTTGAGGGTTTCTTCGAGGCGGGGCTATGGTTTCCCCTGCTTTCCTTGGTGTGAATGTGTTGCGGAGGTTCGGCATTCAGTTTCATCAACTGACGCCAAACAACTTTCCAAAGCTATGCATGTTCGTTTGGGGCTGTCACTCGCAAGGGGTGGAGCCAACGGTCGAAGGTTTTGTCAAGATGCATCGGATGCACACCCAGAAGTGCACAAGGAAAGTGACAAGGGATATAGATGAAGTTGTTGAGGAAGGCCAGTTTGGGGTTTACACCTTTTGTCGCCGGACTTCTGCGTCGGTTCCTGTGCCGGCGTAGAAGAATAAATGGATGAGCGGCTGGCATGAACGCTGGTTTTACTATAGGCTGGCCGAAGGTGATGGTTTGGTGGGTGGATTGGCTCCACTGGCAGAGGTGACTGTGGAGGCAGTGGAGGACGTCGGGTCGCGACAGTGCGAAGATGCGATGCGGACCTTGTCTCGCTGCATGGCGGCTCGAGACTTGTTTGAGTACCACTGTGCATGATTTGTTCCCCTTTCAACTGGCCAGGCTTGGTCTATTGTAAAGGAGGGAGACAATTCGTACGGGTAGCGAGGGTACGAGGGGCTACGGACCCTGAATATTGATATACGTCGGCCTGGGCGGAGGTGTTGGGTGCTCTGAAAAAGATTTATGCTATTGTGGTTGCGGAGGTGAACAAGTTAGTGGATAAGCTAGATGAGAAGGAGCTGGGGAAGATACGTGGGAAGTTGTCGGATCGAGCCCGGGTGAACCAGGTGTTTGACATTCTTGGGGTGAAGTACGGAGTGCACGCAGTGGAGAAAGAAGCTGGGAAGAGGAAGATGCAGCCGACGGAGGTGGTAACGGAGGAGATGTTAGCTAGGGAGGTTGCGAGTCGTGGTGGCTGCGGAGGGCACGGAGGTCAATCGAAGGTGTCGGCGACAAAGCTTCGCAAGATTGCTAGTGGGGGTGGCTGTGATGCTGATTTTGGAGCTAAGGCTGCTGCTGCCGTGTCAGCTCTTGATGCGACGGTTTCTTCGGTAGCGTCGGTAGTTCAAGCTCCAAGGGCAGGTCGACCTATGCTGCCTGTGAGAGGTGGGCTTGGTGGGGGTCGAGGGGTCGCCGGCAGTCGCTCGGCTACGATCCGGATGGTGAGTGGAGTGCAGTGGAAGCTGGTGCCTATCCCCCTGAGCGACGATGAGGACAAGTCGGGGGAGAGTGGTGACGCGAGTATGTCCGGGATCTCATCCCCGTCCGTTGATCGAGAGGTGGTGGAGGTTCACGTGGATTTGTCATCGTGGGACATCATTATGGTGCCCCATGCTACAACGACCTCTGGGACTGCCTCGCAGGCGAGTGCTCCGATGGCGGAGCCGACGACCCTCGGGAGGGCGGAGCCGCCGGACTATGCTGAGCTTCATATTTGGGCTGGGGGTGAAGAGATCCAACTAGACCCCGCCACTGCTAGGGATGTAGGAGGAAAGCACCGTCTTGGTGAAGCTGCGCCGAGCGCGTTGCCGCATTATGCTCAATGTGCTGGTGTTAAGGATCCGAAGACACACTTGTACACGAGTGCAGATCTGCAGAGCTGTCAGGTAATTGGCACCAAGGAGGAGCGGAGGTTCCTGGTCCCGGTGTTCGAGCATGTTAGCTTGCCCGAGGCGAAGGTGTTCCTGGACAACCAGCCATTGCGGGACTATATGCTCGACACGGAGGTGAAGCTGGTTGAAGCCCTGTTGCTATCACGCACTGTGAGCCGTCAGAGCGAAGCTCAGGAGGAAGAGTTTCGTAAAAAGCTTTCGGACCTTCAGGCCGGGAACCGGGAGCTGTCCCGGAAGAATCATGAACTCACGACGGAGGTCGCTGGCTGCGAGTCTGATCTGAAGAAGCTTAGGGCGGATGTCACAAAGGCGAATGATGATTTGTAGGGTACCATGAATCGTAACGTGAATTTGGCACAGTTGCTGAGGCGTCAGAAGTCGAAGCTTGAGGAGATGAAGAAGCGGGTGGAGGATGCTGAAGGCCGTGAAGACAAAATGAAGAGGAGGGAGGGAAGTGCTGAAAGTAGGGAGGCCGAGTTCTTCGCTTCGCTGGCCAGCCAGATGGCGAAGGTGAAGGCCAGGCTTGACAATGTACTGGTAAAAACCGGAGGTACTCCCAGTGGCGATTTACCTGCGGAACCTTCGGTTGGCAATTACCGAGGGTGGCTGCAGGCAGAGTTTAGCTTGTTGCCCTAGGTCTTTGACAGCTTGATGGAGTACGGGGCTTATTATGGAGGTCTGGCGACTGTGAGCGCTCTTAAGAGGTTGCATTGCAAGCATCTGAGGAAGCTCTCGTCGGACAACTTGAAGCACCCCTCGGTCAAAGAGGTCCGGGCTTCGAAGAAGGACGCAGTCTATGGTAATACCACTGTATGCGTCCTATCAAAGTTTTGGTATGAGGGTGGCAGTGTGCTGGCTTATGAAGAGGCAGTTGTGGTGACTGCCAGGGTGAGTGATGCAGAGGTGCCGTGTTTGGGCTTTTTCTTTGGTCGTGGGTTTTCCTGTTTTTTACGTTGGGGACTGACAAAGGTTCCTTTTTGTTGTTGAGTGCAGCTTCACACGGGTGTTGCTACTAGGGAGGAGATTGTGCCTGAGGACGATGCTACAAATGCAACGACGACCACCACGACAACAGTGGGAGAGGAAGGGTCGGTTCCTGGGTCTGTTGGTTGGGATGCGACCGCCGCTCCTGCAACGGCTGAAGCCCCTACGACGGTCGATGCTGGCGTCGCAGATGAAGCTCCTGCGATGAGCGAAGGTCCAGCCGCTGCCGAGGAATAGGTTGGTGTGAGCAATGAGGCTGTTGGTGAAGTGGTTTGAATTGTTGAGTCGCTGGTGAAGGATGCTTCCCTTGGCGGGGTTCAGAATGGATTTACTTTTCTTTGGAACAAATTTGAGTTGCAGATGATTATAAGATGTTTTAATGCTTTGGCGATGGTTTGGGTGGCTATCGTTTCTGCTGTAGCTTTTAATGCTTTCTTGGTGATCTCCTGAAGCGTGGGAGTTTTCATTGTTGTTGCTAGATCTAAGCTTTGTATTTTTGTCAGAGTCTGACTGAATGCCTTCGCTGCATAGGTCGATCCGAAGCCTGCGCGTGAAGTGCTAAATGTTGTCCCATGGATGATGAATCGGCAGGATTTTTTTGTGTCGGGGGAAAGCTGGGTTCTCTTTAGGCTTAAACATCCGCGCATGGGTTTTGATGATTTTTGGTGGTGGAAGCTTCGGAAGTATGATCGATCCAATCAGGCAGTTCAGGATTTTTGGAGTTGTGTGGATTTGATCGACAAGCAAAGCATGCACTGGCTATTTGGCTCCGCTAGCGGCGAGGTGTAGGATGACAGTGACATTGATGAGGACATGGCAATGGATTATCTTTTCAGCGAGGGTACTTCGGTGGTTGAAGAAGGTGGCAGGTTGAGGGTTCCGAAGCCGGAGCCGATGGATCTAGAGTCAAAAGATTTGTGTCGAAGCTTTCATGTGAGGTTGCTGGAGGGCGACCTCTCCTTGGTACGCAAGAGTTAGCGGGGGTGCTGGGGGCCCACTGTTATTATTGATGATGATGATGTCACTGGGTGGAGGTCTCATGCCGCCTGTGAGGTTGTGGTGGCGGAGGTAGGGGAGTTTGTGGAGCGATTCTTAATGAGCTGGTGGACGCCATTCTTAGAGATAAAGTGTGGTCGGAGGCGATTGATGTGGCCCAACCTCGTTCGCGTCGGAAAGTTGGTGGAGGTTTCATGAAGCCCATTTAGTGGGCCGGTGGGTGTGTGATTGTAGGCCCGTGTAACAGTTGTAATGAATGTGTCATGTTGCTAAGGCTATTCATTGTGAGTTGTTTTGTTGTGGGTGCCTCTCCTTTTTTCTAGCGAAGCCTGTGACTTTGGTCGAGGGTATGGCACAGCGGCGCCCGGTTTTCCTTAAGCGAGGCTCATGTTTTTAGTTGAAGGTAGAGCGCAGTGACACCCCGCTTTTTCTTAAGCGAGGCTCGTGTTTTTAGTTGGAGGTTGAGCACAGCGACGCACCGCTTATCCTTAAGCGAGGCTCGCAGTTTTAGTTGGAGGTAGAGCGCAGCGACGCCCGGCTTATCTTTAAGCGAGGCTCGTGTTTTTAATCGAAGATAGAGCGCAGTGATGCCTCATTTATCCTTAAGCGAGGCTCGCGTTTTTAGTTGGAGGTTGAGCACAGCGATGCCCCGCTTATCCTTAAGCGAGGCTCGCGTTTTTAGTCGGAGATTGAGCACAGCGATGCCCCGCTTATCCTTAGGCAAGGCTCGTGTTTTTAGTCGGAGCTTGAGCGCAACAACACCCCGCTTATCCTTAAGCGAGGCTCGCATTTTTAGTCGGAGGTTGAGCACAACGACGCCCCAATTATCCTTAGGCGAGGCTTGCGCTTTTAGTTGGAGGTAGAGCTTAGCGCCGCCCTGCTTATCCTTAAGCGAGGCTCACGTTTTTAGTCAGAGGTTGAGCACAGCGATGCCGCGCTTATCCTTAAGTGAGGCTCGCATTTTTAGTCGGAGGTTGAGTGCAGCGACGCCCCGCTTATCCTTAGGCTCGCGATTTTTATTCTGATTTTACACTTGGGTCCAACACCATCCTTGCACAGGGTTCTGCTTTTTGGGTAGGTGCTACTAGGTTGTTTGCGCCTAAGCTGGGTAGAGGTGAAGTCAAGTGCACTTGCGCCACGCTTGGTTCCCCTTCGCCGTGACCCTCTGCTCGGTTACTTGTGGCCTTGTGGTGCGCTGGTTCTGCCTGGTGATGCACCTTGGTTGTCGGAGGTGTCTGAGCGACAATTGTGCAGAGGAAGTTGGTGGCTTCGTGGCAGCCGTCAGTGGTCTGAATTTAGAACCATGCGCGTGCTAAGCCGCTTGGTGGTGCTCGAATTTTGGTTCAAGCGCTGCTTTTTGTGGATTCCTGCTGAAGATTTACCACGCAGTAGCCACCAAGATATAATTCTGCGTGTGATTGTATAAAGCTATGGGGTTGTTTGGGGGCGGTGGTGGGTGATAGGTGTGTGTAGATGGAGGTACAGGAAGGTTTTGCGCTTCTTGACATAGACCCTCGCTGGCAGTTGGTGCAGGGGTCGCAGCGGTTTTGGTTGAGTGCTGCAGACCCTGCACGCTTTGCGGGTCATGGATAGGTGGTGGTTCAGGTCCTGCGGATCATGGTGGCTGTGCTTGTGATTTTGTGCCTTCGGCTGTGAGCTCTCTTTTGCACGCTATCCTGATGCCTCGCATGCTTAGTTGATTTGGGATTGGCGGTGCTTAGGCTAGGTATGGTTGATTGGGGGGTTGTGCAGTCTGAATCTTTTTGGTGAAGTGGGGTTTAGGGCAAACGGACCTTTATAGACTAAGGGTTGGGGGCGGTTGTTAATGAGTGTAATTGGAGTTGTACGGCGGAGGTACGATGGTGGTTGGGGTTGGTGGGCTGAGTTATTGCTTTGGTGGTGGTTGTGCGGTGAGGGTGGTGTCTGGGTTTGGGTCTCCGCGCCTTGCCCTTTTGGGGGGTTGAGGAGGTGTTTGCTTTTAGGGGTGGGCCCTGGCCTCACTGGCGGGGTCTGCCATTTTGTTTGACCTCCGCACCTCCCCCTTTTTGAGGGTCAAGGTGGAGTTTGCTTTTGTGGGCAACCCCTGGCCGAGTAGGCGGGGGTGCGTCATTCGATTGACCTCCGTGCCTCGCCCTTTCTGAGGGTCGAGGTGGGGTTTGCTTTGGAGGTAGCCCCTGGCCCGACTGGTGGGGGTCTGCTATTTTATTTTGACCTCCGTGCCTTGCCCTTTCCGAGGGTCGAGGTGGGGTTCGCTTTGAAGGCAGCCCCTGGCCCGACTGGCGGGATCTACTATTTTTTGACCTTCGCGGCTTGCCCTTTCCGAGGGTCGAGGTGGGGTTTGCTTTGGAGGCAGCCCCTGGCCCGATTGGCAGGGGTGCGTTGATTGATCTCCGTGCCTCGCCCTTTCCGATGCTCGAGGTGGGGTTTGCTTTGGAGGCAGCCCCTGGCCCGACTGGCGAGGGTCTACTATTTTGTTTTGACCTCCGCGCCTCTCTCTTTCTGAGGGTCGAGGTGGGGTTTTCTTTGGAGGCAGCCCCTGGCCTGACTGGCAGGGGTGCATCATTTGATTGATCTCCGCGCCTCGCCCTTTTCGAGGGTCAAGGTGGGGTTTTCTTTGGAGGCAGCCCTTGGCCTGACTGGCGGGGGTGTCATTTGATTGACCTCCATGCCTTGCCCTTTTCGAGGGTCGAGGTGGGGTTTGCTTTGAAGGCAGCCCCTGGCCCGACTGGCGGGGGTGCATCGTTTGATTAGATTCCGCACCTCGCCCTTTTCGAGGGTCGAGTTACGTCGGCGCGACCCTCGACGGGTGTCAGTTGTCAGCCCAGAGCAATCCTTTTCTTTAGGGACGGCTGCTGATGAGGGTAAGCCTCGAGCTTCACCTATTTCAGTGTCGAAGACTCAGCGGAGGTAACAGGGAAAATTAACACTTTATTACATGATACATATTCTGCCTGCCTCATTAAAAAACCTCACGCCCTAACGTGAGGAAAAAGAGTGCAGTGTAGTTCTAGTATGAAAGGTAAAATGCGAAATGTAATGTTACATCTTGTGAATGGCGCTATGGGTAGTACTTATGGAGGTCGTTGACGTTCCATATGTGGGGTAGGTCATTGCCGTCGGCGTCTTGCAAGTGAAACGAGCCTGGCCTGATGGTTTTGGTGATGACAAAGGGGCCGAGCCACTTATGTTGGAGCTTGCCCACCATCTTCGCGTTTGGCTTCCTGATCAACACCATGTCGCCCTCGCGAAGGTTGTGAGGTTCGACTTTCTTGTCCCTCCACTTTTGGGTTTCGGCTTGGTAGCAACGAAGGTTGTTGATGACGAGGCATCTTGTTTGTTCGAGGAGATCTTTGTCAAGTGCTTCATCTTGTGCGGCACCTTCGGAGGTCATTCTTGGTGATCCATGATAGAGCTCTTCTAGGAAGACGACTTCCTCACCGAAGAGCAACTTGAAGGGCGTGATGCCCATGGCCCTGCAATCGGAGGTGTTATGTGACCAGACAACAGGTGTGAGTTCTTCGGCCCATTTGCTGAGGGGTTTATCTTTGAGTTTCTTCTTGATTTCTTCTAGAATGATGGTGTTGGCTCTTTCGATGAGGCCGTTGGACTGTGGGTGTCGGACCAACGCGAAGCAAATCTTGGTGCCGGTTTGGAAGCAAAATTCTCTGAAAGAGAAGCTCTCGAATTGGGTTCCGTTATCGACAGTCAGGTTTCTGGTTACACCAAAGTGGTAGATGACTTGTTGCCAAAAGAACTTTTGAACTATGGCAGAGGTGATCATGGCGAGGCCCTAGCTTTGATCCATTTTGTGAAGTACTCTACTGCGACCACCGCGTAGCGGAGGTTTCCCGAGACGGTTGGCAGCGGACCGACTAAATCCATCGCCCATCGTTGAAGGGGCCAAGTCAGGCAGATCATTATCGTCGGGGCTCCTGGTCTGTTTGAGTGACGTGTGGCCATTTGGCAACCTTCGCAGTGTCAGACGAGTGAGGTGGCATCTGCCGGAGCTGTTGGCCAGTAGAAGCCTCGCTTGAAGGCTTTTCTGACCAGGGCTCAGGGGCCGTTGTGAGACCCGCATATGCCTTGATGTATCTCTTTGAGTATCGTGATGCCTTCGCTGGCGCTGATGCATTTTAGCCATGGTGCTATCACCGAAGCTTTGTAGAGCTATTGGTCAACGATCTTGTACCCTCGCGCCCTCTACGTGATTCGCTTTTCTTTTTCCTTGGATTCAGGCTCTAGGTAACCCTTGATGTAGGCTATGATTGGAGCTCTCCAATCTTCGCTGTGAACGGCATTGATTTGCTTCACCAGCGGTTTGTGACCTTCAGTTGCGGGAAAGGCGAGGGTCTCGTAGAAGATGTCTGGCGGTAATGGGGTTGCTTGTGCTACGGCCTTCGCTAGCTCATCGGTTTCTTTGTTCTCGCTATGGGGGGTGGATTTGGTAGTGATGCCCAGGAATAAAGTTTTAGATTTCCGAACGAGCTTTCTCAATGTGGCTTGCTATGACCTGGGAGTCTGTCTTGATGACTGCGCGGCGTGCAGACATGGCGCGAAGTTTGGTGAGGGCGAGGAGAACTACCTCGTATTCAACGGAGTTGTTGTGCATGATAACTCTAGCCTCACTTCGTATCTGAGCTTCATGCCCGAGGGTGAGGTTAGGATAGCTGCGGCGCCCGCGCCCGTGGCTCCCCAAGCTCTGTCGACATGCACTGTCCATGGGGGTTCGACCTCGTCTGCCCTGTTGTGTCAGTCGGGGGTCCAATCTATGACGAAGTCTATGAGTGCCTGGGATTTGATCGCGCTTCCACCAACGAAGGTGATGACATAATCGCTCAGCTGGGTGGCCCACTTGGCTATTCTCCCAACTACTTTAGGGTTTTTGAATGTGTTGTCGAGGGGAAACAACGAAGGTGCTATGATTGGGTGAGATTGGAAGTAGTGCTTTAGTTTCTTGGCGGCCATGACGACCGCGTATGCTACCTTCTCTAGTTTGGAGTAGTGCTTCTTGGGGCCTTCGAGGATCTCAGAGACATAGTAGATTGGGATCTGACGCTTCTGGTGTTCGTCGGAGGTCTCCTTTATCAATACTGCACTGACGGCGTGGGGCAAGGTGGCTACGTAGAGGAGTAGTGGCTCCCCGGGGTTTGGAATGGCGAGGGTTGATAACTTGACCATGTAGCTCTTGAGGTCTTCGAAGGCGGTTTGCTGCGCTGGCCCCCAGTTGAATGGCTCAGAGCCCTTGAGAGCTTCGAAGAATGGCAACCCTCACTCTGCTGGCTGTGATATGAACCTGCTGAGCGAGGCTAGTCTGTCGGTGAGACGCTGGGCTGCTTTTCTCGAAGTTGGAGGTTGCATGGTCAAGATGGCATCCATCTTAGTCAGGTTGGCTTCGATGCCTCTGGCTGACACCAGGCAACCTAGCAGTTTTCCTTTGCTGACTCCGAACACGCATTTCTCTGGGTTTAGTTTGAGCTTCGCTCATTTGAGGTTGGTGAAGGTTCTGGCCAGATCATCGATGTGATCTAATTTGAGCTTGCTCTATACTACGATGTCATTGACGTAAGTTGAGATGGAAGGTTCATCCTTGAACACCTCCACCGTCTTGCATGAGAAGGTTGGGCTCGTGTTGCGAAGGCCTTCGACCATTCTACGGAAACAGTATGTGCCGAAGGGCGTGATGAAGCTTCTTTTCTCATCTTCTTTGTTCATCCAAATCTGGTGGTATCCAGAGAAGTAGTCGAGCAAAGACAGGAGCTCACAGCCCGCTGCTGCGTCGATGAGGGTGCTTATTCTTGGCAGTGGAAAATCATCCTTCGGGCATGCTTTGTTTAGGTTGGTGAAGTCGATGCACATCCGCCATTTGAGGTTCTTCTTCTGGACTAGCATGATGTTGGAAAGCCAGTTAGGTACTTTACTAGGGGTATCACCCTTGGGTCCAGCAAGCGATTGACTTTCACCCTAGCGGCTTGCTTTCTTTCCTCAGACATTTTGCGGAGCTTTTGTTTTACTGGGGTGTAGTTCTCTTTGACGTGTAGGCTATGCTTGATGAGTCCTCTGTCTATGCCCGTGAGGTCAGAGGTAGACCAGGTGAATGTATCACTGTTGTCGTGGAGAAACCGGATTAGTTGAGTCTCGGTCTCGCTGTCTAGTAAGGCAGAGATGATGACCTTCTTCTCTGGGTCGTTGGGGAACACCTGGATTTTCTTTGTTTCCTCCTCGGGCTGGGCACTCAAGGGTAACCATGATGCGTCCACCTTCGGCTCGGCTTTACGTTGCTCCTTTCTGGCCTCTTCTTGTGCTTCTCTTTGTTCCTTCTCTTGCAAGCAGTGGACGTTCTTCTGCCCAGGGTTGTCGTTTCCTCCGCCATTCTGGCGGTGGTTTTTAATCTTCGTACACGGCGATGATACTTTCAGGAGCGGGCAACTTCATGCAAAGGTAGCCCGGGTGAATGGCTATGCTGCACTGATTAATGACCCTCCTGTCAAAGATAGCATTGTAGTTGTATGGCATGTCGACCACGTCGAAGCTTATGTTCTCGGTTCTGGAGATGCACTTGTCATCGAAAGAAACTGGCAGGGTGATCTTGCCGATCGCTCTAACTTGCTGACCTCTGAACCCGAAGAGGGGATGCCCTGCCAATTGTAGTTGATTTCTGTTGAGTTTCATACCGTCGAAGGTTGATGCGAACAGGATGTCGGCTGAGCTGCCATTGTCGACCAGGATCTTCATGACAGTTCAACCGCTGACGTGCGTCGATGTGCAGGTATTCTCTCAGCTTGAGGTCAGACCCGTCGAAGGTGATGGGTATGTGTGACCAGTGTGCGTTCCTGTGCGGGTCTTCGGTGGCTACATGATGAACCCGTATGAAATGCTCCCTTCGCTGCCTCTTATTGCCGTGGTCTTCGTTAGAGCCTCCGAAGATGGCCAAGATAACTCCATAGGTCAAAGTCAGATCGTTGACCGCCTTCAGGATTGCCTAGGCTTCTGCTTCAGCCTTGACCAATTGTGGGGCCGGTAGGGCGGGTAGCGGGGGTGGTGGGGACAGAGCCTGGGCTGGAGCTAGTTGCGGAGGTGCTGTAGGGTGGGCTACTGCATAATTTTGCTACTTTTGGCAGGGATAGTAGGTCTGAGCGCGCTGGGCTTGTTCGTATGGGTGGTGAGCGAAGGTTGGTTGGGGGTAATAGAATGGCTGGTGATGTGTTGGGGGAGCTCAGTTGTTGGAGTTGTGGCCCTAATGTCGATTCTGAGGGTTGGGGGGTCCTCTCCTGGTGTGGTTAACTGTGCCCATCGGAGGCGTGGCGTTGGCTTGATTGTCCTGTACTCGACCCCCTTGGCGAAGTAGACGCATTGCTTGGTGTAATGGTCGCTTTCGGTGCTATAGAAGTGGCAGTAGTGCCCCTGCTGCCCCTGCTGCTTCTGAGGGTTAGGGTTGGCCAGCCTGCGGTCTGCATGCGACGCAGGTAATCTTGCCTAGCGCAGGTTTTTCCTCTCTTGTTGTGGTGGCACGTTGTCAATCGCATTGATATTGCTGGGCCCCATGCTAGGGTTGTCGTTGCATTGGGTGTAGCCGTGGTCTCTTTACTGACGCTGCGGTGGTTGGCGCGGAGCTTGGTACGACTGGGTCTTGATGCAGTCATCGTTGTCTACTCGGATCTGCTTTTCCATGGTGTCGTACAACTCGGCGAGGATCTTGGGCTCTCTCCTAGATAGCTTGGCTGAACATGGCCCCGGCTGGATTCAGCTGATGGCGGCGATCATCATGATCTCATCTATGATGTCGGGGGTGCGATTCTTGGTTTGGACAAACCTTCGCCACCAGTCCTGTAATGGCTCATCAAATCCTTGCTTGCTGCTGAGGAGCACCGTGGCTTTGGCCATGGACTTGCTGACCCCCTGAAGCTCGTTCACAATCTCTCACGAAGGTCGTCCTAGCAGCGGATGGATCCTAGGTGAAGGTGGCTGTACCAGGACTGAGCGATGTCTCTGGCTACGATGACGAAGGCTTTGGCCATGGTGTCCTTGTCTCTGCTAGCTGCAGAAACTGTGGCTTCATAACTCATGAGATACTGTCTCGGCTCAGTGTGTCCGTCGTACCATGGCAAGTGTTGCAAATAGAATCCCGGTGGCCAGTCTGTTGTCTGGAGGTTGTACGATAGGGGGGACTTAGAGTCATAGGCTGGTGGGTGGTGGTTGGCTCTAAACCCCAGAGGTTGGTCGTGCTGAACTTGATCTGCGCCCAGGTACAACGCATTGGCGCGAAGGTGTGGATCTAGGAGCGGTGGGTGGGCATCTCGACGCTGATGCTCATACTGTTGGACAAGCAGGGGCTGGATTGGTGGGGGTGAAGGTGGAGCTTGGAAACCCCTGTCACCGACTTTGGCTTCGGCTTCTGCCGTCGCAATTCTTTGCTCAATCTTGCGAAGCTCTGCTTCTGCCTGCTCAGTTTTGCGTCTGGTGGCCGCTTTCTGATTCTGCCTGTTGATCTGGTCCAACTGTCGTTTGCTTGCTACGATGCGCTCATTGAGTTCGTCAAGCTGCCTGACCAGCTCTTCTTCTTCTTGACCATCTTTGCCAGCGATGGTCCCATCACTACCGCCGCCGGAGGTGTAGGGGTGGGGCGCCTGATGGTGTTCTAGACCACTGAGCTCCGCTGTCGAGCCCCGCTCTAATCGGTGAGAGTTTTGACTGCCTGTTCCTCCACTGGCTCTGCTGTCCGGTCGGTCGCCGGAGGTGCGGTTGGGGCGCTAGCGTCTCCGGCTAGGGACGGGTTGGTCGAAGCCCCCATCGCATGGGACCTATCGCTGATGTTCGGGGCCATGGCTCTAGTTTGGTTCGATCCCCACGGTCAGCGCCAACTGTTGGATTCGTCACCTGCCTTCCTACCTTCGCCGGACAAGCCAGAGGAGGGAGGACGAGGGTCTTACCACACAGGGAAAGGAGCGTGGCATGGGGGCATGGTCAAGGTACGGTGGGGCCCATAGAACGGTTTGCATTAATTGGCACTGGAATAGGCACAGTGCTCTCTTCTTACAAGGTGCCCCTTCCTTGGTATTTATAGGACATACCAAGTGTCGAGGGCTTTTTTTACCCTAGGGTTTCCCTTTACATTACGCTGCCAATGGGCTTGAGCAGGGCTATTCTAGTATACGGGCCAACTTGCCTAACTACCTCCTGGTTTCAGTCCGGGCACCACATGCTGGCCTCCCGGTACGCCATGCGTCAACCTCTCGAAGTGCCCCGCGTCAGCCGTCCTAAGGTGCCATGCGTCAGCCTCCCGAAGCGCCGTGTATGGTCTCGCCCTCTGCTCGCGTCGAAGCCACCTCCAGCAGCCTCGCTGCGTCATTCGAAACTCTTGGTGGACCTTCAATACCTGCAGACATGGGTCCAAGCGCGAACATCCTATGCTAGGGGCAATGCGTACCTTCGCCGTGGCGAGGGACCTTGGTGAAGGTTGATTCCTTCGCTGCTGATGCTCATCGAAGATCTTGGCGTCCCTTCAACACGGAGAGGCGCCGTTGGCGGAGTTCTCCAACTCTGCAGTCCATTGTGCCGGGGGGCTTGGCCCTTTGCTGGGCCGCGAAGCTGCATGGGGGCTCCTGGTGGAGGTTGCTCCCCCAATAGAATACCACGACCTGTGTGAGGGAAGGTTGGGGTGGAAACCACCGCCCAACGCTGCTGGGATCCGCTCAGAACACCACTGAAGAGAGGGAAGGAGGAAGGACATGGCTGGATCTCGCCTCCCGCCGCTGCATCACGCCTACAGCCGATGGATCCGTCGCGAGCTCGAGCATGGGGTCGCCGGTTGTGGAGGGCGTCACCGAGAGGGGAAGAGAGGTGGCACTGCCAAGGAGGGTGCCGCCGAGAGGGAGGGCCGGGCTCGCGTTGCGTTGGTCTTCTGTCAAAGGAGAGTGAGCAGGGGATGAGGGAGTACAAAGGCCTAAGTCATGCTTTCTATCATGCCTTATCTGGGCCTCATGGGCCTTGACAATTAACCGTGACGGTTATTTTATAAAAAAATCCACCATTAATTGATTAATCATGACGGTGACATTATATTAACCATCATAGTTAATGAATATTAACCGTGATGGTTTTTTAAAAAACCGTCACAGTTAATGATTTACTGTGACGGTTGCTAGCCCTCCCAGCTCGATCTCAGGGCATCGATTAACCATTTTGGGACACGGGCAGTGACAAGAGGTCCCCTATCATTTTGGGATGACCATTCTGTTGGGAATATGCCCTAGAGATAATCATAGAGATGATGATATTCCGATTGTATCTATGACATGCATTAAGTGTTCATTGAATATCCATTATAGACAACTTGTATTGATTGGAAATTATGTGAATTGTTTGTGGAACTCAATTACTTGAATGGTTATTCTAATGTTGTCCCTGGTCAGCGTCCTTGTGGGAACACACTTGAATATTAGACCAGCACATGTATTAGTTAATGGCTATGTTTCATAAGTCATGGACATGGAGATGTTGAACTAATAATGTGGGCACATGTGAGACATGTAGGCTGGACTGACCCAACATGAGATTGTCTCTATTCACATCATGTACATTATGTCCTTAGACCTGAGATTGTGGTATATACTCAAAATGTGAAATGGCCTACTTAGGGATTATCAAACACTGCTCCATAACTGGGTAGTTATAAAGGTGGTCTTCGGGTGGTCGGGAAGCATGTTATGAGACATAGATAGTCAAGATGAAATTTGCCCCTCTCTACATGAGAGAGATATCACTGGATCACTCAAGTGATTGGATCAATAAATGCACGACCATGCTTGGGTTAAGTGTTAACCCACGAGTCGAACCATATATCGAGTGGCAAAGAAAATAACTTGTACATGGTCATAGTGGTTCGTCTGTTATGATCTTTGCGTATGCATAGGAGTTGCCATGCCAAGCTAGAGGCCGCTGTCAACTATTGGGCAAGTAGGAGTACTCAGTCCATGTCTATGTGTGCGTGAACCCATAGGGTCGCACGCTTAAGGGTTGGAAGCCTAATTGGGGTTGGACCCGAATTAGACAAGGCTTAAGGATTCCTGATGGGCCTCCAGACGGGGTCGCATAGGGACGCCTATATAAGCAAGGGGTAGGGGCGAGGCAAAAGTGATCTGATTGATCTATTGAGACGTCATCGCCCACCCCACGCTCACACCTTCGCTCCTCGTGGACCTAGCAGTCTGGTTGTGCATTGCTTCTTCCCGCACATGTGTGATACCTCGGAGGTGCTGCATCTGCGGCACAAGGACGGCCCTGGTCGATCATGGTGGTCGGCAACTGGTCCGCGACCAGTTGGACTGGTCGGCGACTGGTTGGACTGGTCGAGAACGTGCTCGGATGATCTGCAAGCGAAGGGTGCACTTGACGAAAGACCATGCAACTGCACGACACTGTTGTGATGTGTTCGACTACATCAAGTCTTCCACTGCACCTGCGCGTCTAGTAGTAATCCCGTACCCTATATCTAGCAGTAGATCCTGGTTTATGAGGTAGAAAAGTTTTGTTTTCTGGCTAGCGTAGCACCTCATAACCCAACACATTCTTGAACACTGCCGGGGCCATCATCTACTCCAACACTGCCAAGATCATCTTCAACATCAAGGGAAAGCGAGAAACCTTCTTCTTCAAGGATAGGGTGTTGCAATTTCTAGCACACCCTCAGTACCCTTATGAGCTAGAGAAGGAGATTGTCGACAGAAGGAACCAGACCAAGAACAAGAAAAAAGGGCCACAATAAGAAGGCCCAGAAGATGGAGACAGCGAGGAAGGTCACTGCAGTCCACAGAGAGCATGATCACAAGCTCAAATCTCCGCATCTGATCAAGAAGGATGACCCAGGTACCCCGACCATTCAATGTTCCATCAACAGGTGCTCCTTCAACAAAACTGTGTGTGACACCGGATCGGGCGTCAACATAATGGCCAAGGTAACTTATGAATATCTATATGGTACTATGTCTTTGGACCCAACCTATGGACAGCTACAGATGGTGGACCAGTCCTTTCGCTTCGTGGAAGGGATAGCCAAAGTCGACCCTTTCCAGATCGACGACCACTACATCCCCACTGACTTCCTAGTCATCGACATGGGTGAAGATGAGTATGATCCACCCATCATCCTAGGAAGGCCGTTCCTTAACACTACCAAGGCCATCATCTACATTGGAACAGGGGAGATCCACTTCCACTTCCCCTCAAAAAAGGTACGCCGCCATTTCAATGATAATTATATAATCAACAAGTTGCCCAAGAAAAATAGGTCAAGGAGAAGGCAGCGTACTCGTCGACTGAAGAAGAGGATCATTGTAGATGGGTGGGCTAACTATGAAGGAGAAGTGACAAGATTCGAAGATCGGTACCTCGACAAGGAGAACGCCGCCGAAGAGGTAGAAGAGGTACCCCTAGCAGAAGAAGAGATAGTGATCACAGAAGCTTCCTCCTCCAAGTCACCCTCACCAAAAAAATAGGTATAGAAACCAAAGGTAAACCTAGATTCAAATCCTACACAAGACATAGCAGCACCAGTGACGCCGTCCGACGCGCCCCTTGAACAATGAGCAAACAGTAAGGTCCTGTTCGGAGGACTTAAAACCACCGAACGCCGCACCAAGAGGTAACTTGGTATTTATCTGTATTTTTATTTTCAGCATTACATTTTCCTTTTCCATATCTACTTTTCCTAAATGTATCATTAGTTGCATCTTTACCTTACTGTTTTTTGCGTTAGAAAAAGAAAATAAAAATATGTCATGCATTGCATCCAGAAAAATGCTAAGCCCCATGTGAACAATGTGTGGTGCAACAGCTCACACAGTTATCCACTCTGGTCGCATAAAAATAATTTTTCATCATATTTCTTTTTTCTGTCTGCATACCATAAATATAAAACTATAAAAATATATTGAGATCCTAATAAAAGATAAATGAGTTAGGAAGGTTCTAGACATCCAAGTCTTAGAGATTTATCACTAACGCTTAATCAGCTCCACAAGCTCTGCTGTCTATTTGAGCTTCACAGAACTTAAAGGATCAAGAAGAGCTAATAGGCAGAAGGATGTCCCGTCCCCTATCGGAGTGCTGTCTCCAAGCACTGTTTCCAACAGCAACCACCCATGACACTCCAGGAGGACCAGTACGCCTTTACAGCCAGTCAGCAACAGCAATAGACAATGTCAACATCCAGCTTGGGAAAGAGCAACCCCCGTATATCGAGCTAAGTATCTCTTACTCGTCTGTTTACTAATTGTGCTATATTAAATTTGAAACAATTAAAAAGATGAATAACCTTAGAAACCCAAATAAAGATTTCTCTATTTATTTCTATAATTATTTTTTGTGTGATATTAAATTTGTTAGCTAAATTAAAGCAGAGCTCTTTAAGGAATCTGTTGCTAAAATAAACCCCTAGAATAAACTCTATATGGAAATGATGAATAGTTGCTCTGTCATAATTCCTTTCAAGTATCTAGTTTTCAACCTTGCACTCTCTCGAGTTTTACACAACTGTTTAGATTTAAGATTTGCTCTGAGCCTGAAACCTGCGGGTTGCAAATGCTTGATCTAAGTCTAGGTAGTTAATGGATAAGATATGGGAAGGTTTTGAGCTACTGTCTATCTTGCTCCTAGAGATACTAGAGTTCTGGAGAATTTATTTGTGAAAATCTTAAATTGCTGCATGATGAGTTCCTTTATGATGAGAGTTCAAAATTCCTACCACAGCCAAATACTCATGCTTACAAGAACAGGAAAGCCATCCACTTACATATACCACTCTGTAGGCATTGAGGGTAGTTAAGCTGTGATGACCCTTAGGAATCAGTCATGCGGTTAAAGTCAATACTATGTGCTCTCCATCCATTGATCTATGCTGCTTCTGTCCTTAGAGGTATGCACCCACTTACATCTATTACGCTACACTCACTCTGTGCTACTTCTGTTCCTGGAAGTACCACCCACATATATACACCTCATGCATCTATGTTGTTTCTATCCTAGAAACATGCAACTATACTGCTCCTACCCTAGGAGTACACATCCATCCATTCACATACATATTCCCCATCCAGATCTACCCAAAAATGTTCTAACTCCTACACTGGGAGTGAACACCCAAAAATATTCGTCGCCATCATATCTCTTTTCATTGTGCAATAAAGCTCTGGCTATTTTAGTTAATACTCCCTATTGCTATTTTGTATCAAGAGGATTAGTTGCTCCAAAAAAAAGAAAAGAGAGAGAAGAAAAAGAAAAGAAAGACGATAAAAGTCCCAAGTGATAAAGCAGCCAAGTCCTACTCTTCAAAGAATTTCAGAATTACTAAATAGAGAAGTATGTTATTCCCAAGGAGCAAGTGTAGAATTAGATTTTCACCATCATTGATCACTCCTCATAATTGTCTCCTTATTTATCACCATCATTCGTTCCCCTCATTCACATGCACATATGACTTAATTGTATGACTAGTTTCTCTGGATCCATGGTTCAACTGTGCAATATACGCAAGTAGGTTTTGAGTTATCTCCCCACCTATGAGCTCCACATAAGCCTATTAGAAGTAGGGTGAGAGAGAGAAGGCAACCTCACTATGCCTTAGTTCTACAAATACCACATATTCTGAGAGAAGAGAGAAGGCATAACTTACACTTGGCTTGGAGAGGATCCAAAAATACCACAAATAAGAGACCTAAAAGGGCCATATAAGGAATCTCTGAGTTTTATTTAAAAATCTTATAAAAACTCTAGAATAGTAGTTGATCAAAGAGCGAGAAACATGGCACTTAACTTGATCATTCTGTCTTTCAACTGCTCAAGACCCAAGTGACGGCTACAACCCCCATGGTGAAAGGTAATATGGTAAAGTTTTGAGTCAGAATAGTTCACTCTAATCCAGAGAAGAGTTCTTGTTTGAAAGCATGTGCACTTATGAGGCGTGAAAGCATTGTAGCAACTCATGATCCATCACTGAGTCTGTCTTTGCAAAAGGTAAGCTTGGGGGAATTTGTTTACAGTAGATAAGTATCAATTTTAACCGTCAATATAACATGAGAAAGGATTAAAACATGAATACCATCTAGTTATAGGGGTTACACTAACAGAATTCTATGATTTTTGGTGAATGTCTATTTCTGCAGGGGGTTATCAGAAAAGAACCAAAAGAAGTCCACATGTTGGTGAATGTCTATCTCTGGTTCACGTCGATGGGCCGCCATGGCCACGGGCAAGCTCGTCCCTATCCCTAATCCACCCAATGACTCCTTGGGCGGGTAGGCGTGACCGTGTGTTCGCGCTAGTGACCTCCCTGTGGTCGAGGAACCGAGGAACCTCAACCTCCGAAGGTAGCTGTGAATCCAAGCATCGGACCATGGCGGTGGGGTGGGTTGCTTATTTTACTTTTTGGGTAGGGGGTGGTTTTGGCCCATTAGAGCATCTTCAGCAGGGACCCTATTTAATTTGGACCCCAAAAGCTAAATTTGGGTGTTGAAGCAAAAAATGCAGCTCCAATAGAGCGCCAACCAGAGCCCTTAATTTGGGGTAGGCACTGTTGACGGTAGATAAGTATCAATTTTAATCGTTAACATAACATAAGAAAGGATTAAAACATGAATACCATCTAGTTATAGGGGTTACACTAATAGAATTCCACGAGTTTTGGTGAATGTCTATTTCTACAGGGGGTTATCAGAAAAGAACCAAAAGAGGTCCACATGTTGGATTTACATAGAGAGAATACCTCGTCTAGCAATCAAAGAATACTTTAGAAGACTCGAGGAGGCGACCCTGCGAAGGAGGGCCCACCTGGCAGCACCAGCTGGGCGCCCGAACAAGGGCAGGGGCGGCCGCCTAGGCCTATCCACCAATGGGGAGCAACCTCGCGGATCCTTCCTCCACCGACTTTGAGGATCAATATAAGCGTCCATTTAGGTCGGTTTGATCCAAGGGCTGTGGTGCATCCTAGGGGGCTATATATTCAGGGCCCCTGGCCCTTGGAGAAATGTTAATTCATTCAAGAATTCATTTGGATAATTCATCCTCATCTCCAGAGAAGCCCTAGAGCCACCATCTCAATTAGAGCTCCATAGTTTAGTAGCATAGCTACATAGGAATAGATCTAGACGGAGTCAAGCCTAGCTTGGAGTCCGGATCTGTCAGCATCCTTGGTAATTTATTCTACTTTATTGGAATATTTATTATTGTTCTTTCTACTATGAGTAGTACTTTATTCTATTCTACTACATCAGAAATGACTTTGCTCTATTTGCTTATGTTCTCAGTTATTTTGTTCTTAGTTTACTTTGATTATATGCTTAGCATAGTTGGATTAGAATTATGTTTATGCATAGGATCATATAGCACTTGCTCATTTGATCGATGGCTGAGTGGTAAATATTGTGTAGGCGTGGTGCCTAGACTGTATTTATCTGCGATTGCACCCTATATTCCGGATCGCGAGGTAGATTGTGGGAGTGACAGTCCTGTTGAGTCCTTTGTAGCCCTCCTCCCGAGTATAGGACTAATACTCTATTGAGATGATTATAATTATTTTATATGGCTATGTGCTCTCATTTATCCTTTGTAACTTACCATTCATATATATATACACACACACACTTACCCTGTATGAGAAGATAGATAAAGACACGGTTAAGCTCTCCATTATCACATGCAACGTGTATATATATATACACTTACCCTATATGAGAAGATAGATAAAGACACGGTTAAGCTCTTCATTATCACATGCAGTGCTCATTGCTCATTATCCATAAGCATTCCCTTCCCAGTGGTAAAAATATAAATAATGATACCTAGATTACTCCTGGTTAAAATGCTACATTGGTATTATCTGCGCGCTTGCGGATTCCTTATTTATTTCTAGAAAGCATATGTATTTAATACCAGCACCTCTGGCGTCATGCTGGAATGACAACCTAGCTTTAATGGTGCTAGAGGTGTCAACAGACACCAAAATCCACCCTGTAGACCCAATTCCGGTGGGAAAATGGGGGCCTGTACGGACACACCTCGTAGCATAGCCCGCAGGCTCGGCGGCGCTCGCTCCCTCCTCCCCTCCGCGTCCTTGGGCCATGCCACTTGGCGCCTGACACCTTCCCATGTGCGATCATGAGCACACCCTTCTCCTCCTCCTTCCATGCGGATGCGAGTGCGGCGGCTCCTCCCTTGGCAGATGCGGACGCGACCGCCTCCTCTCCGGCCATGCGCGAGCGCCAGTGCGCCGTTCGGCTCCTCCGCGTGCGCCAGGCTGCACGACATCCTTCTCCTACCGGCTCCCTTCTAGTTCGTGGCTGGCGTCCCCTCCCTCACCTCCCTCCGCTGCACCGGAGTGGCCCAGCAGCACCTCCCTCCGCACGCGGCTGCGCTGCTCGCCGCTCCTCTCTGTGCATGTAGACGGGAGAGGATGACGGGGAAAAAGGCATGGCTCAATGACGGATGGCCCCCCTATGTCACTGCCTGCTAATATGCATTGGTGGGGGCGGGGGGGCTTTGTTTTGGGGCTGCTGCTGGAGTCAAAAATAATATTTGGGCCAATAAAAGTAGGGGTCAGCACCCAAATAAAAATTAGGGGCTTAGTTTTTGGGGCTATTTGAAACATCCTCAATTTTTCACGAAGGGAAAATACACAGAATGGCGGATAATATAATAGTTTGAAGCATCAAACCATCTCATTATCCCGCAGTAGTCGATACAGGATCCATACATCGTACAAAAGATTACAATTAGGGGGAATTACATAAATAATTCATCGCCACACTGGCGGAATCATCAGAGTAGCTGCAGCGTCTGGAACAGCTGCGAAAGGCGGAAGTACAATAAAATCTCCAAAAAGAAGCCTGAGCGTAGGAACGAGACATCTACTCCTCTTCGTCGTCATAGTCGTAGTCGGGCTCACCTGCCAAATAATTTTTAGTACGGTTTGTACTGGCCACATCTTCCACCCTATGCTTTGCTTTTGCTATGTAGTATTTGGTGGGATGCAAAGGATATAATCAAATCGACCTAATATGTGGCTGTAGTTTCCTATGCACACATCCAAACCCATTCCATCACCATCACACACATCTCACCCTCTCGCACTCAGTCGACAGGTCCAACTCCCTCTCGGAGCCTGTCTCAGCGGCTCACAGCCGGAAGGGTAACACCAGGGGGAGAAATAGAAGGACTCCTCTCACTACTCCCGAGAAGCGTGGGTCTTAGGAAAGAGCCATACCAGTGGCTCACGGACTATATATAGATTCATAAACTCTGCAGAGCGTGTACTCCCGTAACCACAAGATCACTATCATCGGCGGTGCCCCGCCTAAGCTGATTCCGGCTGCTTTCTAACCGGTGCGATGCCACCCTACCACTCAGTACTGGGACATCCCAGATAGGTACCACCGGCACACTGAGACTGTGAGACATAGTACCGGGCCCCCGTGGTCACTATGCTGTCTAAGGAGGGTGTGGGTCTCCACGCCCGTACCTCCCGACACTTTCTACTAACAACCTAGTAGTAGTGGCATCGTCCTAGCTAGTCAGACATCCGTCTCCCGCCCATTCAAGAGCGAGTGGTGAGCACGTAAGTCCCAAGGTTCCGGTCCTCAAGAGATATCAGGTCCTAGGGGGGATCAGACAGGATTATCTTCTCTTTTGGGACTACAACAGTCCGTGCTACAACAGCACCTTCTACCCGGGGCTTCGCTCCATGAAGGTTCTCACCCCCGGGATCTCCTTATGCATCACAATGTGCCCGCCACAAGCACCTCACACGGGAATGCCCAGAACACATTCCCCGGCAAGACTCGCCCACATGGCTCATCGTAGAATCCTGTCCAATCGACTCAACCCTCACCACACACCCAAGACGCACGCAGCACTCTCCCCGAGTAAAGTGGCACCACGTGCCTTAACCATATGACCATACTCTCCACCACGCATCATCATCACACAGATATAAGCGTAGTAGAAGTAAAGCATCATAAGTGAAATAAGCAAGTGTCTAGCCTATCAGCAGGTGTGCAGGAGTAAGGTTGCGACAAGGTAAAGGCTCATCAGGCAGTTCTACCATGCAACCTATCATCAGGTGATATTCATAATTAAAGCACTAGCAACTAGATATTATGCCATGCGTAATAGGATCTACGAGGTTGGGTGGGGTGTGGCACCTGTGAAGTTGTCACCGAGCTCCTCCTTGTACTCGTAGTCGTCCTCCTCAAGCTGATCCTCCTCTGAAACGAGACATAATAGCCGTGTTAGCGGCTCCTATAGAGTCAACACAAAGAAGCAATAAAATTCAATAACTCCAAATGCACTCATACATAAGCCTATGATGTAGAGCTTATTTTTATGAAAATTTGGACACTTGGTTCATATTTTTCAGAGTTCGTATGAAGAAGTTATGAATTTCCGAAGTTTATTCTATTTTCAGAAAAAGAAAAAGGGCAGATTAACCTGGAGCTGACACGTGGCAACTCCTGATTGGGCCACGTGGCGCGCAGGGACAGTGTAGCCGGGGCTGAGGTGACGTCAGCACTGACGCGGTCTGGGCTAGTGACGTCATGCCGATGTTATGCTGACGTCAGTGTCGACGGGCCAGTTAGTGGCTGACAGGTGGGGACCACGGGTCTGGTCACTGACAGGTGGGGCCAGGTCAACGGTCAACGTTGACGGTCTCGATTGGGCCTCGGATGTCTGGACGGGGCTGGTTCTGGGCCAAGTTGGGTCGGCCACTGTGCACTCGAGGAGGGCGGTCCGGTCGACTCCTCGAGGACGGAGCTCGCTCGGGCGAACGGACTGGCCTCGAGAATGAAACCTCGCCTGGCGAACGGACTGGCCTCGAGAACGAAACTTCGCTCGGCGAACGGGCATGACCTCGAAGACGGAACTTTGTTCGCACGAATGGGAGCCCTCGAGAACAGTGAGCCCCTCGAGACTTGAACCTCTGGCCTCGAGCCGGAACCTCGACTCGGGCCAGGTCCTCGATTAGAGCCAGGCCCTCGACTCGTCGGGCGGACCCTCGACTCGTCGGGTGGACCCTCGACGAATGTCGGACGGACCCTCGACGTCATCGGACGGAACCTCTACTTCATCGGGGGAGCCTCGACGAATGTCGGACGGACCCTCGACGTCGTCGGACGGAACCTCGACTTCATCGGGGGACCCTCGACGAATGTCGGACTGACCCTCGACTCGTCGGGCGGACCCTCGACTTCGTCGGGTGGACCCTCGACGAATGTCGGGTCATTAGCTGAGCTACGTGGCTGGTCGGTTAGGTGCTCCAACTTGGGGAAATCGACCCTCAAGCCGGTGGTGGTCAGCAAGGCGCGGCAACGGCGAAGCTAAATTCGCCGGCGAAGCCGGGCGTTGGTCTCCATCTTCCTTCTTGCCCTTCGATTGGAGAAGCTGGGATCTCCATGAGCTAGCTACCGGGGCTAGTCGAGGCACGGCGGGGCGTGCGCGGCTCCGCGGCCACGGTGGACGCTCCGGCGGCCAGAGTCCGGGGAGGCCGGAGCTGCAAAAGTGCGTGGCTCCAACTGTGGCCCGTGCTGGCTCCTAGAGGTTGCCAAAAACGTGCTCTAGACTACGGCGAAGCTATCGGTCGCGGTAAGGAAAGAAACAGGGGTAAGGGGAGCAAGAACGTCGACGATGTACTGGCAACGGCCATGGCCGAGCAGGGCGAGGGCGGGGATGCTTACCCGCGTAGCGACGGTCGAGGCAGGTGACACGGGCTTGGTGGCGGCTCGGTGCAGGGAAGGCGAAGCCGGGGCGTCGAGGCGGTTATGCGGCGCTCCCAGGTCCTCCTCAGCGCGCGGACGGCGGCGGCGGCAGCAGCGCTCTAGCTCCGCCTCCTTCCTGCTCCTCCCTTCTTCTCTCTCTCGCTCGACTGATCTGGCGGCGGGTCTCCACAAAGACGGCGGGGCGATGGGGAAACCCTAGAGGCCAGGGTGCTCCTCTTTAAATAGGCACGGCGGCCGGCCATGGACGGCGGAGGCAGAAGATGCCCATCGGGCGGCTGTGCGCGGCCACGATTAGGGTTAGGGTTCGGTGAAGCGCGGTGCAAGCAGGCGGTTAGATGGACGGCGCGGGACGTGGCCGTACTCGGGCGGACGGCGGAGGCGCGCGGTGCACAAAAATGGTGCGACGGACGCGACGCGCGGTCGACCAAAAGTGGAAAAAAGGTGGAAGCTGACAGGTGGGGCTCGTGTGTCAGCGAGACGGGGCAGCGAGCGGCGGAGACAGGCCCATGTTGGGCCGTCCTGGTTAGCTGGGCCGCGGCAGCGCGCGAGCGGGCGTCGGGGCGCGGCAGCGCGTGGCGCGACGCGCGAGCGCGACTGGGCCGACGCTCGAGGCAGGCCGGTCGGGGCCTCGAGCGGGCTGGCAGCAGCGCAGCAGGCCGGCTGGGCCTCGAGCTCGGGCAGGCAGGCCGGCGTGCACGCGCGTGCGCGCGCGAGCGAGCGCGTGCGTCGGCGGTCGAGCGCGCGGCTAGGCTGGGCCAGCGCGGGGGGGTCGATAGCAGGCCTATATATATACATACATTAAAGGTTATTCGGTTTTATTAATATCACATAAAATCGAATAAGTGGCGAATCAAACTCTGGTTATTTAAATGCAATGCTCGGGCTAACGTCGGGTGCTATTTGTGCACTATTGGCGGGTTTCCTACATGACATCCACCATACACTGGTAAACTTTAGAAAAATTTTTGAAAGCCCGTATTTTCGGTGACCGGATTTCTAGGGTTGTTACACTATTGTTGGAGTTGCTCTATGCAGGGGTAGCAGTAGCACTGGCCATTGTTCTTGGGGTCCTACTTGTCATCCTTCTGTCCACCTTCATGATGTATCTCTGGAGAAAAGCACAAGTAGGACAATGTGAGTTGTGTGCCCTGTTCTTGACCAAGTTCTGCATATATCTTTCATATTTCAGAAAACATATATACTTTTAATAAAAAAGAAAGGATGGTAGAAATGAGTATCCATGCAAAAGGAACACGGCAAAAATTCTCAACTTTAATGGTGTATATGCAGATACTGATGAAGCTGACAATAATTCCGGATCACTCCTCTTTGACCCTAGCCAAGCATGTGTTATGTTATGCACACTCCGTTGATGTCCTGTGTTCTTGTCACTATATTAACACCATTAATTATCCTTCCTGTGCTCGACACATGACAATTTGGTAGTATGGAAGAATCTAACCCTGCGATAACATGAATTGATAGACTAGCAATTCCTAATTTAAAACAAAGTTTGCCAACCAACCAGGGTGTACCCTATCCAGCAATTTTCAAAGCTAAGGGCTCATGACATGTTACCTGCCAGAAGATGGAGACGGTTACATCGTACATACAACCAAAGAAACATATATTGCATTTTTTAATTAAAATCATATACATTAACCTAAAAGCTAATATCAGCGCGCGCATCCGTGAGGGACACTGCCTGCACACCCCCCGGTCCCGCACTCGCCTGCATGTCTTCTCGCTCGTGAGGCCATGACCCGCACACGGCACCCGCACCCCCGACCCGACTTCTTCCTCTACCTCCGGCTCTCTCTGTCTCTCCCTCTCCCTCTCTCTCCCCCCCCCCTCTCTCACCAGAGTACGGCGACCGGCGAGCAGTGGCCGGCCCACTCCTCTCCGTCCCCCCCAATCAACCCCCCACAGCCTTCACTGCGTCATACCGTCTCCATTATAACACCCTAAAATTTGCATGGTTTAAAAATAGCCAAATTGATTTAATTATGTAATTTTATGAGCATTTAACCTAGGAGAAATAATAATTTTTATAAAAGTAAAATCAATTATAGACAAGAAGCATCCTTGTGCATTCATGCTGGTGCATTATTTCTGTTGTGATGTTTAGATTTGACCAAATCGGAAAATGAATTCAAAAGGATTTGAAAACCTTTTTTGAAAAGTTATTCAAATAAAAGAAAAGACTTTTCTTTTTCCTACCCCTCCTTTCCTTCTTTATGGCCCTGATGGCCTAGTCGGCCTGCTCCCTCCCTCCTCTTGGCCCGAAGGCCTTTTCTTCCTCAGTGCGGACCACTCACCTTCTTCTCTTGGGCCGGCCTAGCAGCAGCAGCCAGCAGCAGCGCGCGCCCGCCTCTTCTTCGTTGTCCGGCTGACAAGCGGGCCCCGCGCCTTGTGTAGCCGACAGGTGGGGCCCACCGGAGTCGTCCCCTACATCCGGTTCATGTCCGAACAGGACACCGTCGCCGGAGTCCGCCCCGAACCCGACACCTCCCTCGCGTGCCGCCCACGCATCCTTGCACCTTTAAATGGCAAGCGCCGCACGCTGCCTTGCCCTATTGATCCCTAGCACAAGTGCCATCCGTGTCTGAGGTCGCAGCAGCCGCAAACCCTAGCCGCCGCCCAAACTCGACTTCGCCGTTTCGCTGCTCCCGCTTCGCAATTGACAAATCGCCGAGTTTGTTATCATGCTCTCGAAGTCGCCTAGATCAATTTTCCCTTTTCTCATGCTCGGTTTTGCTCATGGCTCCTCGCCAAAATATGCAGGAGCTCCATCGCTGCCGTCGCCAGTCGCTAGCCTGCTTCCGTCCGTCCCGACCTTCGTTTTCGCGTCTGGTGAGTTCTCCTCGAGCTCTGCTGTCGTTTGGTGTAGGTCCCGTGTAGAACCGAGGCCTCTAGGGCTGGTTTTGAATTCTCCAGCGAGTTCCATCGCCGCCGGCCATGGCCGACCATCGCGCCGGTTATCTTCCCCGGCGAGCTCCCTCTCTCTTTTATTCCCGATCTAATCCACACCGTCCATCTCAGATCCAACAGATCTGGTTCACCGATACCCCTTCGGTGGCAGTTTTATAGAAAAACCCCTATGTTTCTTCATATTCAATTAAGAGTCCTTGGCCAGGTCTGAAAATCCTAATTTTGATTTATTTTAATTCCAAAAATAGTTCTGTCTATTTATAATTTTGCCATTGACTTCAAAAGCTTATAACTTCTTCGTTTTAGCTCTGATTCGATCCGTTCAAGTTGCGTTAGGTTTGTAATTTCATAATCTACCTGTTAGTATCATTGTTAGATTTATTTCCAACTTTTGAAAATTAAGATTTATTTTAATCTATTATTTTATAATAGGAAAACTTGTAAAATTCATAACTTTCTCATTATAGCTCCGATTTTGGTGATCTTTACGTCTGTGTGATCTTAGCGACATGTAGAATAGTTTTATAAACTGTTTTCAATCTGTTTTGTTGATATGGGGAACTGTTCTAATTAGATCTATTTTTTTTTGCTCGTGTATGATTTGCCCGTTGTTTGCTTGTTGCTGATTGTGGATTGAGTCTAGAGGGTGAGCCGTTCGTTGGCAAACAAGAGTACTTCTTTCAACCAAGATTAGTAGGTTCATCAGGAATGCTTTGAACAAGGCAAGTATAGTTGGGACCATCCTTGTTACCTATTCACTATACATACTAAAATCATATACATGTGTCTCTTTGCTTCCCTGTTAAGGTTTCCTGGCTTTGATTTCCTATCCACCTTGATAACTGGGGATGTTGCATATGGGTAGTTAATGCTAGTGCTTTATAATCATGATCTTGTAACTTGGTTAATGACTATGCAACTAATGAAAAGATGATTTTTAATAAGGTCCAACCTGTAAGTGATCATCCGGAACATAACGTACATCTGTGGGGACTACATGGCTCTGGCTCTAGTTATTCATGGGACCTTTTCTAGCAAATTAGAGGATCTGCGAGTTGGGTATAGGGCTGCCTCTTCACTATGTGTTATAACTGGGATGTGCCATTCTGGGAGAGGGGTTTCTATATTCGATGACCCTGTGGCCCTAGATTGTTAGACAAATCTATGAGTGGCTTTATATGGTTTATGATGTTTTGGACATTGCAAACCCATGCATTTAGAAATCATGACCCGTAGTGAAAGTGTACACCTCTGTGCAGAGTTAAACCGATATATCGTCCGTGCCCACGATTAGGGCGGCCAAGGGATTCTTATGGAATGGATCATCAACTCAAATTGTGTTAATGTTTTTATTATATTCTTAATAATGTCTACCTGATCATGTGGTTATGGGTTTGCTACTACCTTGACGCTAAATATTAAAATATGACCTACATTAAAAACTAAATGCAGTAAACAGTGTCAACCTTTTGAACTTCATGAACCCCTTTTATGTTTGCAAAGTACGTATGTATTTATACTTATTTTTTTATTATTTGAAAAATGCTGGATGGGTAACATATCAAGATTGGAGTGAGAGTTATCGACACGACTACTAGCTTGTGTCAACCAGTTGACTTGTCCCTGTGGTGGAGCTATCATCTGGAGTTATCTTAAATATGTCTTATTTTTGCTAAAGACAATGTCATGCTATTTATAATTTGTCAACTTATGTGTGCGACATCCTGGGACGCATGTAAGGCTTTTATATATCTTATTTTAGTCCTTTAAAATAAGATATGACATCCATCGTGCCCGGACCCGTGCGCGGCCATGGCGGCGCCGCTGGATTTGGCCGCGGCGGCGGCGGATCCGGCCGAGGTAGGCCTCCTCCTCCTATTTCCTCTCTTCTTCTCCTCCTCCTCCTCCAACTCCGGCGAGCTAGGGTTCCGACGGGCTCTTCCCCTTCTTCCCTAATTTCGGTGGGCTATAGATTGTCGGTCGGACGGGGGAGGAAGGAAAGACAGGCGGTGAGAATGGTCGGCGGGCGGTTTAGGGTGCCCTGGCGGCGGCCCGGCCAAATCTAGGGCGGGGGCGCCACGGCCGAAGCTGGAGAAGAAGGCGGCGGCGAGCTCGCCGGAGGTGGAGAAGATGGTTGTGGTCAGAGGCAGGGGAGGAGGGCGGCCACAGCGGGGGCTCCGGCGAGATCCTGGCCCCTACGGCGGGGTGGTGGCCAGCGGCGGGGGCGGGGTCGTCGGAGTTTGGGAATAAGGCATTTTTTCTCTTTTCCTGTGATAGGAGAAGTGTGCATGCTGGAGGATGAAATCCTGCGCACACAGGCATTAGTAAAGTCCATATATTAATTATATATCTTGCACGAATGATCCGTAGTTTTGGCCAGCTAATTGTTATCCATGTGGCTACCGAATTGAAAAAGGACAACCGATATTTAACAGCAGCCGATGGAATCACGCGAAGTCCAACGTCAGATCAGATGGCCGTACGTCGTGGAGAGAGTTATGCAGTTGGCGCCACCGTGCTTGGAGAATAATGGCAGCGTTAGTATATGCAAATTTAATTTGCCAAGACACACAGGAACGCGCATCATCCGTTATTGGAAGAGAACAAAACGGGATGAGGATGATGTATGGGCCTGTCTGCTGGTTCTCTCTTTGCACACCACAAACACCACGAGGAAGATGATCTCAGGACCTCAAGTGAGGCACAACGGCCACTCCACCTTCTGATGGTCAACCCTAGGCTCCTGCAGAAGATGTCAGAGGCGGTTAAGCACTGTCGGCTACTACCATATCTATATGACGGATGGCACCTAACGGCGCTAAACAACGAAATTCCTTTTCGGCGAACGTTCTCCCGGTTCCCGTCCCCACGAACTATCTTCGACAGTCCCCGCCCGCCTGCCTGTGCATGCACGCATATAGGGAAGAAGTTTAAAAATGCTAAATATTTTTTCAAAATGCGATAATTTTGAAATCATGTATCTATTTACAATTCTGTTTATACTAATATGTCCTACGTGACGAGACGGATAAAATTAGATCCCAATCGAATATGTTTTGAAAAAGAATTCACTTTTTTTCTATACTGCTGTCATTCTGTGTATAAGTTTTTTTTCTATTTTCTGATACCTAAGTTATAAGTAACAGTTATGCGTATAAGTTAGATTTCTAACTTTGCAACGTTGTAAGATCACGTAAGTTTACACATAAGTTAGATTTGTTACTTTGCAACGTGTAAGATCACGTAAGTTATGTGTATAATATTTTCTAACTTCGTGACGTTGTAGATCATGTAAGTTATGTGTATAATGTATATAAAGGGGGTGTTTGGCACTGCTCTGCTCCCTTTTTCCAGCTCTGCTTGACGAACTCTACTATAGAATAGCTCCACCATGAAGTTTGTGCAGCAGGTGGTACTGTTTGGCACACAACTCTACTCCAGCTGTCAGAATGGATTGCTTTTATGCAAATGATCCATTATGCTCCTGATTAAAATTACACTTGATAAAATAATAATAGAGGCCATAATTTGAATACAAATAATTGTCCCATAAATTGTAAATGATAGAAAATTACTTGAAATGATTATCAAGACCTTTTTTGTACATTTATATTGTTCAATTCAAATAAGCTTAAAAAACTGAGATCGACACGGAGCAATATCTGGAGAGATAGATGGATACCGGCACATTTCGATGCCAGACCTATAACTCCAAAAGAAGGGCAGATGGTTACTGTTGTGTCTGACCTCATGACTGAAGAAGGAGAGTGGAATGAAGAGCTTATCCGCTCAATCTTTGTTCCAGTGGACGCAAATGATATACTCCGGATACCGATCAGACAGCAAGATGAGGATCGCTGGGCTTGGGAGCCTGAGAAGTATGGTGTATACTCAGCCAAGTCAGCCTACAGAAAGCTTTACGAAGCGAGAGGCAGACAGAATGAGATGGCACCAGAAGGATCAGGCGATGAGTCATGGAAGAGAATTTGGAAGCTGACAGTCCCCCCAAAGGTTAAAGTGTTTTGGTGGAGAGTGTTGCATGAGTTTCTCCCAGCAAAAGATGTTCTCCATCGAAGACACATTGAACCGACACGTTTCTGTGAATGCTGCGGAGCAGATGTGGAGTCCATCAGGCATGTACTTGTGGACTGTACAGTGGCGAAGCGTTTCTGGATAGAGGTCAAGTCCTTAACTGAAACAAAGTTGCCGGTGCTACACCCTAATACATGGGCAAAGGACTTGCTATCATCTGAGGTCTGCAATGATAGAGATCGAAGCATTTACATCATTGGTATATACGCACTCTGGATGCACCGGAACCAGCGTCGGCATGGTGAGCTAGGAAAACCGATCGGCGTCATAGTCCGGTGGTGCTTAGATACGGCCTTCGACCTGTGGAACTTGCAGGTCACCACACGACCTCTGAAAAACAAGCAACCTCTGAAGCAGTGGAGGCGACCACCGGATGGTTGGCTCAAATGTAATACTGACGGTGCATTCAACCCTGACAAGGGAGAAGGAGCAACTGGAGCAGTCCTTCGTAATGTTGCAGGTGAGTTTATAGGTGCCAGAGCAAAGTGGTAGCCTCATGGCCTTGACGCTTTGACTTTGGAGGCGCTAGCTTGTCAGGATGGTGCTCTCCTTGCTCGAGATCATGGGATCACGAACATCATCATGGAAACATATTGCCAAGTGTTTATGAAGCTCTGGGAAGACATTACCAACCAGCGTTCACACATCGCATCGATCATCAGTGAAACTAGGCTGCTTAGTTCAGGTTTTGCTAATTTCTCTGTAATGTACACGAGCCGCAATTGTAATCGAGTCGCTCATACGTTAGCACATGAAGTCTCAGGTGATAGTAGGGTGGGTGAGTGGCTAGTAGCCCCAGCCTCTATAGCACACCTGTTGATTCCCCGTCACAAAAAAAAAAGACACGGAGCGATCTAGCGTCACATAAGTTCACGCAGCCATGCACCGTGCAACGGCAGGAGAGCGCAGTGCCAGACCAAGCTGCACACTAATGAGTGGCAAAAATAGGTAATTATCCCTCAACTTCATGTGAGAGTACAAAACTCTAAAAACTAAAGTACCCCTTGAGGTGCTCCAGAAAAAACGTGGAGTTGGCCTCCAGCTTCACCTTTTTTACGGAGCAGAGTTCGTGGAGCTGAACATATTTGGTAACGTGGAGCCAGAGTGGAGCTGGAAAAACAGGAGCGGAGCAGTCCCAAAGACCCCCTAAGTTAGAGAATAGAAGCTATGCGCCTGAATTTACAACTTTATTTTTTCTTTACTATAAATAGAAAATTTTTCAAAAAAGAAAAGTTACGGGATTTCTTTTTTACCAAAAAAAAAATGAAAGTTTCCTAGTGTCGGAAATTGCTCCCTGGCGCGCGCGATTTACTAAGGAAGTTACATTTGTGCAAGCATATATATACGGCTGCCGACTATTATACATGGAAGAGAAACAATTAACTAAGGAAGTCCACTGTAACATGATAAACTTGAACATCTGGAGATGCATGTTCAAGTGATGGTTTTCCAAAAATGTGTGTCGTCCTATCTAATATAAGCAAAGCTTGCTCTTTTCCATACATGTATATATGGAAGATATACACCTTAGCCGGCGCCAACGGAGGTGCAACAAGCTTCACAACTGGGCTGCTGTCATAGAAGAGGAACACGTCGAATCTCAGGTTGCACCACACCCCATTGACCTGACCGGCGGCTGTGCCGTTGAACACGGCCGGCATGTCGTCCTTGAGCCTGCCGAGGCACGCCAGGCACACCTGGGGAGCCAGGTTGGGCGTGCACTGCACAAGCCCATAGATGGTGTACACCAAGCTGCTGTCCGTCGTCGTGAACCCTTGGTCGGAGGTCACCACCCCGGCGGCGTACCTCGCCGTCGAGTTCCACGCCGCCCAAGCGGACAGCGCGGCCACGAGGTCGGCCGCGAGACCCACATACCGGCCGGCGGGATCGGCGGTGACGTTCACCTGCCAGTTGGGGCTGTACTGCACCTGCGACGCGGCGGCATCGCCCGGGCTGGCCAGGAAGTCCGTGCCCGAGTACCGGAGGAGGCAGCGGTCGTAGTAGATGGTCGTGTCCCTGACGCCTCGGCACTTGACGAAGGCATCGTCCGACGCGAGCGCGAGGCAGGACGCGCAGCCGCTGCCGTTAACGTCGCCGCGGCAGAGCGCGAGCCCCCACGTCTGGTCTGGGGTGTCGCCGAGCGTGGCGTTGGCGAAGCCTACGGCGGAGCTGGACGCGTTGGCGGACAGGGACCGGAGGAGCGCGACGACGTTGGAGCGGTAGGTGGAGTTGAGGGCGTAGGAGCTGCCGTTGGGGCACCAGTAGTTCATGATGCTGAAAGCGTGGCTGCCGCCCCAGTGAACGGAGAAGAGAAGCAGCAAGAGGAAGGCGAAGGAGGCCATGTTGAGCGTGCACGGTGCGGCGGCCATGAGGTTTGGTTTCCTGCAGTGCTCTGCAGCTTCTTACTGCTCTTGTCCACGGTTGCCAGCTTATTAGCCGCAAAAACCATCAATCATCCTTGTAGACTACCACGAGACTATCCTTATCGGCCGCAAAAATCATCAACCATCCCTGTGGACTACCACGAGACTATCCCGTTGCTGACCCTGTTGCCGACCCTGCAGACCACGCATACCGGAGAAAGAGAATTCCTACAGTGGGTGTCGCTGTTTGATGATTTAATGCAATGCAGAAGAGATTTCAACAGAAATCAGCAGAGGTTACACATCCATGTTATTTTCATCGGTACAAGCAAGGTCCACATGCATGTTGTTTTCAGCGGTAGATGGTTTGTCCTACCTTCATTGAAATTTTCCTTCCCTACAGATGTTTGACAAATTCCATGTACCAATAAGATGATTAACAGTAATCGCATCTGGAAGTCGACGCATAATTAATTGCATACAAGCATGGAATGGACCATCATCCTCCAGAATATGAACTGGGATCTCGATTAATAGCATCAGGGGGTCACACCAAACAAAGGGTGTATGTGTAATGCTGGGGACGTCCAGAGTACTCATTGTTTCAGTCAGACAAGTTCTAAAATCCAGAAGATACTTCAGAAACGGTATCGCCTAAAAACATTATGCTCTAGTCTATTACACGTGCAGGAAAAAAGAACAGAAAGCATGGAATGATCAGTGTACACGAACAGTTCCGGTTCAGGAATGTTTAACTTGTCTCCATTGCCCATTGGCATCATCCTCACTGTCCCTTTTCCTCTTATTTGGCAGGGAAGATCCTGCTGTGCTTTCGATGTTTTCCTTATCTTCTGCGTCTGCATCAAGTTCGTCATCCTCCGCTTCACCGTTTTCGTCTTCAGACCGAAAATGGTCAAATGTATTGTTATTGCAGAATTAGGTTCACCAAATTCTTTGGCCACAAAATCAAGGGGGTTCAGTCGGTATCAGACTGCTCAATAGAACTTGTTTAGGTCACTCAAAACGATTGCAGGGAAGTCCAAGCGTGGCTGCGGCACGGCCAGTGAACGAAGAGAAGCAGCGGTACGACGGAGGCCATGCTGAGCGTGCAGGGTGCGACGGGGGGCCATGAGGATTGGTTCATTGGTTGCCTGCAAGTGCAGCTTCTCACAGCACCTGTGCACGGCTAGGTCCCGGTAGCGTTTGCTTTCTCCAGACTACATTGATTTTGTAGCTCATTTGCTGACGCTACATACTACGCGTACCGGAGACCGAAAATTCCTACGCTGGAAATAGTAGGTGTCGCTGTTGATTCTATAGCCCATTTGCTTACGCTACAGACTACACCTACCGGAGACGGAAAATTCCTACGCTGGAAACAGTAGGTGTCGTTGTTTGATGATTTATTGGAATGCCAAACAGATGAGCCCATGAGCACTAGTTCAACGGAAGTCAGCAGCGGAAACCTAAGGAAGGTCCACATCCATTTTTCACCGGTAGATGGTATGCTGCCTCCATTGAATGTTTCTACCCTACATGCTGCAGATGTTTGACAAAAATTTCCATGTTCTACAATAAGATGATCAGAAGTAATTGCGCCAAAAAATCAATGAAACATATACAGTTTACAAGGATGAAAAGGTCATCCTCCAGAAGCACAAACAGCATACTCCCTCTATCCCGAAAAGCTTGACGTCGGAGCTGCTGCTTAGATACATCTTAGACTGAGTGAACATGGACAGGGACAAAGTCCAGATGCATGCAAAGCTCATTGAATGCAAACTCAGATTTCAAACGCTCCGACGTCAAGCTTTTGGGGCCAGAGGGAGTATGAACTGGGATCTCGATTATTTCATGGTGGGACAATGTATATATGATCCGACGTCACACCAAACAAAGCATACATGATGGGACATCCTACTCATTGTTTCATGGTCAGACAACTTCCAGAATCCAGAAGATACTTCAGAAATGAAATACCCTAAAAACACTATGCTCTAGTCTATCACAGGTGCAGGAAAAAAAGCGAAAGCCTGCGAATAATGATCAGTGCACATGCCGCTTCCAAAGTTCAGGAAACTATTTCCCTCAGACCCTGAACTTTTACTTGTCTCCATTGGCATCGTCCTCGCTAGCCCTTTTCCTCTTATTTGGCAGGGAAGATCCTGCTGTGCTTTCAATGTTCTCCTTGTCTTCTGCGTCTGCATCAACTTCGTCATCGTCAGCTTCACCGTCTTCGTCTTCAGCCTAAAAATGATCAAATGTATTACAATTGCAGAATTAGGTTCATCAAATTCTTTGGCCACAAATCAAGTTTCAATCGGTAAACTACACTGCTCAATTGAACTTGTTTGGGTCACCCGAGACGATTGCAGGGAAGTAAGTCCAAGAATGAGCTAGACAGAATGGTTTGTCAGGCCATGACAGCTACAGTTTTAAAGGTAAAACATGGCCAAGCTCACACTTCAAAGTGCAAACATAGCATCATCTAGATTTCAACACTACCATCTCTAGAGGACCAACATACATAGCATGATGATACTGGTAGCTACCGAGATGTTAAAACAAAATCAAGGCGATAAACATACTCACAGCGCTGTGAGGGATCTGTGAGGTAAACTCAAACTATGGAGCATCAAATCATTTACAATAACAACTAGGTGATATAATACATAAAAAGACAAGTGTCGAACCTTGATGATACACAGAGAAACAATGATAAATATTAAGAAGTGAAAATATTGGCATGAAAATCGCAGGCCCAGAGTAAATCGTCTAAGTAGAAGATCAAGCAGGAAAGAGTTCAACATAAACACAACCTACCCAGATAACCTCAAGTTACACATCTTAGCAATAACGTAATTACTAAGAGATAAAATAATATTTCATTTAGAACAATGCACCTTCACCAGATGCAAAGATGTCATAATTATTATCACCATTTACCCAAAAAAAAACAAATATATAATCTATATGATACTAAGGGTTTTCGTATTGGAATAAAACACCATTTTACTCATTGATTGATTCAATGTGTAATATTGGCACAGAAGCAAACAGGTAGACATATAAAAGAAAATAAATGAATTAGATACATATAGGAATATTGCACACCACTATACCACATGCATCTAATTAACAATGGGCACTCACGCAAATGTAATACCTCAAAGCTAGCATCATACATTGTCTCACTAGAAATGTCAATGTTAGACTATTAGGATCAATAGATCAATTAAGTGAAATCATATCCTTATAACCATCTTCATGAATCTGAACTCACAAATTCATTAGCACATGATTTTACAGCCCATTTCCAAGTTGGGAGTTGTCAGCTAAAGTGTTGAATTGCATTGCCACTTGTCAGGTACTCAGGTATAAGAGTTTGAAGTATATCATATCAAAACACACTAATTGATGCAGACATTGATTGATTGATATAAAGAAGAGAGATTTAGAGCGAAACCCTCACCTCCTCATCACCTGCTTCTTCTTCTTCTTCGTCCCCTTCAGCATCCTCACCATCTTCTTCATCCCCTTCCTCTCCATCATCCTCTTCGCCCTCCTCTCCATCTTCCCCTTCTTCTCCCTCTTCCCCCTCCTCGTCGTCCTCCTCATCGTCCTCTTCGTCATCCGTCTCCAAACTCTCGTTGCCCTCAGCGTCGGCGCCATCAAGGTACTTCAAACTGGGAATCATCGCGAAGACCTTCTCCCTATACCCCTTGACCTTGGTGACGGGGCACTGGTACAGGTCGAGCGACTCGACCCCGACCCCGGCGAGCGGCGCGAGCTCCTGGACGTCCGCGAACCGGTTGTTACCCAGATCGAGGTGGCGCAGCGTGGCGCCGCATGCCTCCGCGACAGCGGCGAGCGCGGCGGCCCCCGCGAGGCGGTTGTCGGGGAGCGAGAGGCGCCGGAGCGCGGGTAGGCGGGGCAGGCCCTCCAGCGAGGAGAGGCGCGCCCCGGCCACGGAGAGCTCCTCGAGGGAGGCGGCGACGCGCTCGAGGAGCGCGGGCGAGGGGAGGCGGCCTGTGGCGGACCTGACGATGCCGTCGAGGGCCAGGGTCTTGGGCGCGGATGTGGCCTTGGTGGCTGCGGAGATGGCGCGCTCCCACGCGGCGTCGTCCTCGCCGACGGCGGCCATTGCTGCGGGCGGGCCTGCGGCGGCGGAAGGTGAGGTGGGTGGCGGAGCGGTTGTGGTGCAGGAGGGAGAAACCCTGGCAGAACCCCTGCCTGAGTGCTACGGCGTAAGGAAATTGGATGGGGAATTGCGGACCGGCGGATCCGGTGGGGGGCGGTGGGCGGTGGGCGGTGGGCGGTGGCTGAGGAATGGGTGTGGTGGATGGGCCTCGCTGCCCTATTCGACATTGATCGTCCTCTTTTTTAGTGGGAGGCCCAGCTGATGCGATGACACCCTTGATGATTTGAGGCCCATGCAGACAGTGAAACCTGGGGGGCATGCCGAGACCGAGAGTAAGCCGTGTGTGGACAAGCACAAGCTCCTCGAACCTGGGCATGCGGAGATCGGGTAAGCGTGTAAAAAAGAGGCAGCAGGTTTCGCTTTCTGCTGTCTTGTTGATTCACATGGTCATTAGTGGAGTTGTAGAGTGACGGTACGTACGTAGTAGACCACAGTGTGGCCGGCCACCATGCATGTCGCTTTTGCAGGATCATCTCAGGCAAAGATGTGCGCGCCGCTATGGTCTGGCGATTCGACGACGAACTCACAATTGCAGGTCACATCTACTGCGTGACCAGAAGCAGGTTGACAACACAGCCACACAGGTGCACCGATTATCGGCGCGCGCACATCTTCTATGTGCAGTATCTAGAGATCGAGGCGTATCTGCTGCATGTACAAGACGTTGGTGCGATGCAAATTAATAAACCACCGCGGCACCGCGCGCCAACCATCCATAGCAGATCACTCCGCGTCTGCATGCGTGACTGCACGGCGGCCCCATCAACCAACTCTGCTTTGCCATCGCAACGTCAACGTCTCTCGGCCCGCGATCGAGAGCGTTGCATTGGATGCATGGAGCCACATGCGTGCTGCATGCGCCAACAACCAGGCGCCGAACGAACCGCGTGTGCTCTGCAGCGCATCAGCTTCGTTCGGATTTGTTTGTGAGCCGGCTAATAATTGTACGAGGAACTGATAATATAGAACTTTTGTTGCGACCACACACAGCGCCGAACGTGTTGTTTTGTTTGATTTGTATTGGTTTCCTCTTCGTGCTCCCCATTAATTGCATCGCATCCACCGCATGAATTTCATATAGCTATACTGCCGACGAATTCCTTAGTGCGGTTTTGTAGGGCCGCATCGTCCGTTCAACGCTGGTCGTTCACCAACTTGCAGTGTGCAGTTTTGCAGGTGTGGATGTGGATGAAACGGCTTCCTCCTCCTGCTGCTCGCATGTGGGTTGCACTTCATATCTGCTTCAGGCTTCAGTAAATCAGCGCCCATCATCACCACCTCCGATCCAACCGTGTGTTCTGTGTTGTATATACACGGCGTACAACCGTGGTTCGGGTTGTAAACTTTCTACAGTTGATGATGAAAAGGCTGGATATCGTGTCAGCTTCCAGTTGTAATTTCCGAAACCAACGGACGTCGGTATATACTAGTTCAAATTCGTAAGTTCCAATCAGATACTTGTAATAACAAAACAAAAGAGGGAGAGGGAGAATCTAAACTCGGGAATAAATAATAAATATAAATACGCTAAAAACTAGAAAACAAACGGAATCTATAAAACTAGAACACAACGACGACAATGAAAGTTTCCGAATTTTTCGACTACCTTTTCCTTGTTGAGAGTTTTTTTTTTTTGTGAGAAGAAAAAAGGTAGGTACAAAAAACGCAGCCGTCTCCTATCTGCATCTTCACTGAACCGTCGCGCCATCAGCAAGATGGCCCAAAAAAAAAAAAAACAAAACCTACTCTAATCCAGTAATCCTATCGATCGGTTTCACGACCCCTCACGAAAAGTTGACGCAGACGCTGCCATTCTTGGCGCACCCGCACGCCGGGCACGCCCTGGCCGCGCCCGCGCACGGCGCGCACGCGCACAGGTGCCGGCACGGCAGCAGCAGCACCTCGGCCGCGCCCTCGCCGCACGCCGCGCACGTCCTCCCGTACGCCTGCGGCGACGACGACGCCTCCCCATCCTCCACGCCCCCTGCTCCGGCTCCGGCTCCGGCGGCGACGTCGTTCTCCCCGCAGCAGCACGACTCGGCGTCGTCGTTCTCCCCGCTGCCATCGGCACCGCAGCAGCGCGCCAGCTGCTGGGCGTCGAGCGCCTGCTGCAGCTCGGCGCGGAGCGCGTTGGCGGCGGCCTCGTTGGACTGCGCCAGGTCGCGCCACACCTGCGCCTCCACGTAGAGCGTCTTGACGCGCTCCTCCAGCGCCCAGTTGAGGCGGCCCATCCGCTGGATCTCCTCCTCCTTGGCGCGCAGCCGCTTCGCCGCCGCGGCCTCCACGGTGGCCACCACCTGCCGCGCGTGCCGCCGCCGCTGCTCCGTCAGCTCCGCCCACATCCTCGTCGTCTGCACTTGTTCAAATCAAAAGCCGGAAAACACAGCTCGCCGTGTACTCGTTGACGACGGCTTAGACGCCGGCATGCAGAGGCATCGACGACCGGCACCGCCGGGGTGAAAAGTAAAACTTACGTGTCGGAGGACGAGGCGGTCGACGTCGACGAGTTGCTGATGAAAGTGCGCCGCGACGTCGGCCGCGCCTCCGATCTCGAGAACCGGCGGCGACAGCCCCGGCTCGACGACGAGCCTCCGCTTCCTGGCGGTCGCCACCGCCATCGCCTCCTGATGCGCCGCACCCGCGCCTCCTCCGAACGTGACGCCGCTCTCCGCGGCGTCGCCCACGAACACCTGCCCACCGGCAGCGTACTGCGCTACCGGCGCGGCCGACGACACCGGAGGCGCCGCCGGCAGGCCCACGCCGACGCACGAGGCATGCCGCTGGAACTGGAACGCCTGTGCCTGTTGATGATGATGATGGCTCGGCCTCGCCGTCGCCGTCGCGCATCTGGCTTCGTCGGCGGTCGTCCAAGCCCATCCCGCCGCCGCCGCGTTGGTGAATCCCTTCTGCTGTCCTTGTTGCGCTAACAGGAGACAGTGTGCTTCCACGGCCATATCCGCCGACGATCGTGGCACGGCCGGCCGGCAACGCCTCTATGTCTTGTCCTCAGGCTCCTCCGAGAACATGCGCCCCGCGCGTCTTATATAAGGAGGGAGGGAGACGAGCACACAGCACCGCACTATATCTTGTCGACTAGCGAAGCAAGCACGGAGGGAGGGCCCGGCGCCCAAGGTGGTGGTGGATGCCCGGTGGAGATGGAGACGCGGGTGGCGCTGGCGGTGCGGACGTTACAGCAGCCTGCAGCCTTGGGAGGAGGGCTAGGCGGTAACAAAGGAACCGAAGGCCCGTATTTATGGCGCTTGCTAGCTGCTGGGTTGGCCGTCTGCGGCCACATGATTTTCGTGGAGCATTCTAATATTTTGGTGGATGATCGGTCTCGGTGGTTTCACTTTTATAACATCTCAGATGTTAGTAAGCAATTAAAATTATAATTAAATTCATTATTAAGAATAATCATTGAGCATCATGACATAAATGCATTCATGTTTTAATAATGTCTTTTATATGGTGCTTTGTTTTATACATGAAATGATGAGTTGATTGCTACTTAAAAATTATTTTTAAAACCTTATTTTATCCCTTTCTCTATATTTTAAAATCTATAAGGAATTTTGAGATACTCTCAAAATATGGTTTGTAGATCTTAACAAGTGCTACAATATTTGTATTCAAAATTTTTCAAGTTTCCAAAAAGAAATTTCAAATAAATTTGAAAATACAGTATTCCAACACTGGTCCCCTTTTCAATTTAAATTCATATTTCAAAAAAATTTCAAAATTTGGGAAAACTTTCTCTATGAAAAGTGTTTGGTTTGATAAGCTAAACATTTCATAGATTGGAAGATTTTCAAGTTGTTTAGAAAAATCAAAACTAATTTCAAATGTTTGTTTCTAGAGTTTTGACCCTTTTTGTATTCTTGTTAAATTTGAATTCATATTTCAAAATCTAGGCAGAATTTGAAAATGTTTCTTAAATGAAAAGTGTAGCTCTTGAAAAGTTATGCAAACTTTATTTTTGGAGATTTTTAAGTTTCTATATATTTTTGGGAGTAATTTACAATTTTCGACGAGTGGCAGTTCTATAATTTTGGTGAACAGTAACTCGCACGAGTTGCTGGTCCGTTCTGATGCCGCGTCGCTGCCGTGGTCGATTTGGCCGCGATTTCACGGTGATTCTCAAGCATGGCCGTGTGGACGAATTCGTGAAGGCGCTTGCTACCTCGCCGTCCATCCTCTCCCTTATATAAATATGCCGGGTCGACCGGTCTTTCTTCTCTTCCGTTGCCGTCATCGTGGCAGCGCGCCGCCGCCATTTTCTACCTCTTCGCGTCGCCATTTTCTTTCCCTTTTACCACCACAGAGCTCGCCTCGACCTGCTCCACCTTCTCCGGTGCTTAATCGATGCGGACGACCAAGGTAATGGCCGCCATGCCTCTTCTTCTTCGGCCGGCCATGGCCGCGGCTCACGTGGCCACACCTCCACGCACTAGTTCCAGTCGATTTGAGTGCATCATCGGATGCGCACGAGTCCAAGGATGCTCCTATGCCTCTCCTTTGCCGCTAGTGAGCACTATCCCCGCCGGAAACGGCCTTCCTGAGCGTCCTCTGTACATGAATCGTGACTAAGGACTTCGTCTGAGAATTTAACTAAAGCCAGGGTCCTAATTGCACAGCCTAAGACTCAGGTGAATAGTGCCCCGAGGACATGTATGTAGCAGTTTTTCATAAAACTTCAGAAATTCATATATGGAGTTTCGTAACTCCGTTTTTGGTGAACCAAATTTTGTTGTGTTCCTTGTGATGCCTAGTTTTTATTAAAAATATGAAACATGCCATGTTTTATATAAAAATAATTAGCTATGTGTTATGCCTTTATTTAATGTTTAAAAAGAAGGAAATTCATATCTCCTGCTATGTGACTCCTTTTGACTTGAAATTTTTATGACATGTTTCATATGCTATGTGTGTATTGTAGTAAAAATATTGTGGTCATTGGATATCGTATGCTTGATCTTTTGATTTATCTTGCTTATTGCTTATTAAATGGTTTATAATTATAATAAAAATATATAAATAAAAAAATGTGGTTCCTTTACCTTTGTATGATTCTGTTATGTCATGTTAACACCTAATATGGCTATATGATTTTAGAATATATAGAGTTTTATATTTATCTTCTGTAATACTTTTAAAATAGTTTATAATTAGCTAGTTGTTTAATCTTGTTATGCTTGCACCAATGCATTGCCGTGCATCATGTCATGAGTTTATCATGCTAAAACATGCATCATTAAATACGTGTAGTTGTTCGAGAGTGAGTGGATCTTGGTGCACGATCTCCGAAAAATGCCATCCACCATCGAAGTGAAGTCGCGGATCCATGATGTGGTGTCGTCCATCCTGGAGTTGTGTCAAGCGTAACACCTGTGATCTTGACAGAAACTAACTACCGCTGCAATACAGGCAAGCCCTGGATGCATTTAAACCCTACTCTATTTATAAAAGTTTTACCACTTTAGCTATGATATGTTGCATTAGGTAATAGGAGTTGAGTGAAAACCCACCCAAATTGCATTACCTGTCTTATTTCCTTATTCCTTGTTACCTGCTTGGGAAGATAAGTAGTAATGCTTAGCCCTGCTTATTTGTTTAAATGTTCAAAGTTAAAAGAATGAAAAAGATGAGCTTGGTTTTTCCTGTTAGAATCTTGATATTAGTAATAAATCGAGTCCGGACGGCGAACTTGCACTGGGAATGGAGTCCCTCTGTAGTGTTCTCGTCTGTTGATGCCCTAGGTCCCGTTCGTTGGTGAACTGGTGATATCGAGAATTTAGAAATCCACATGCATGAAGTGGTATATGGATGGTTGGAGCCGTGTATATCATGGAGTGACCTAGCGTGGGCTAGAGATCCCATCTGTGTCATAGTATGTTTTACTATGGGGTTTAAGTTCCCCTGTATCTCGGTACGCTGGGCCGCAGAGCTCACGGGTGCCATGTGGTGATATACGGCTGCGGTTGTTATCCCGGTATATCGGTTACCTGGGGTGCATCGGAGTTAAAGTCTCCGGTATTCCAGTGACCTAGGTCCCAGCTGGGTATAAAAATGAATTCGAATCGCCGTTGCTTCTCGGAGAAGAAGACTCGATCGGTGTTCATCATCGTAGTAACAACTTGAACAATAAATAAGGATCAATAATGAAGTTGGTTGGTAATTTTTTTAAAACAAGATAACTTTTCTTTCTTTCAAGCTTTAATGCAAAATTTCTTATGTCCTGCAAGCCTTACCTTGTCCCTCTAGCCTGCATTTTCTGAGTCTTCACCCCTCTTTTTTTTGTCGGGTCAGTCTTGTTGAGTACTTTTGTACTCAGGGTTTGTTGAACCCCTGTTGTAGGTGCTAATTGGTGTTTAAGTCAAGTTCATATCGGTGGGCTCAACGTGATCTAGTTGTCCCCCCTCGACTTAGGCGCTCTACCTAAGTTGACTTCTGAAGTTCTTCTCTGCTTCCGCCGCTTCCGCAATTGAAGTCAAGTTTGTAAAAGTTAACTTTTTCATATATTTCGTAAACTTAATGTTATTACTCTTCCGCACTCTGATATATGTTTTATCATAAAGGTTGTAATGTTGCAGCTACTCCTTTGTTGATCCTGGTATGAGTTGACAAATGTGGTTTAATCGGGGTCCTTTGAGGGCACCCGACAGGGCTTTCTAAGTTATCTGGAACACATGCATGGCTATCGGAAGTCTTTGAGACAATGATAGGTGCGTGTAGGCCATATAATTTAGGAGGTTCTGTCACAACTGATCCCCTGACATAGGGTTATATGTCGAAACGTGTCTCTTGGTTTGTGATGTGCAGGTGTGGAGTCTGGAGACGGTGGCAGCGGTCAAGTGAAGGTCAAGTAGAGGCGTGCGTGCTGACGGACCAGGTGGGGTGAAGGACGGACGCGAGGCTTGAACCGAGGGACCAGACGACCGGTTGGTCGGCCGCGGTGGCTGGCACTTGGGACATCGACGAGCGCAAGTGTACACGACGGGGGACGCGTACGAGCTACGCTACTCGCGAAGAGGTTTGGTGGTTTGTCCTCAAAACCATCGGCGGGGGATGCGTATGGCTACGCTACTCGCGGACGGTTTGGTGGTTTAGCCTCAAAACCATCGGTGGCGGGTTTCGCAGGTTTGCGCCTTAAAACCCGGTGGTCCCAGTGTGGACGGACGGCACGTGGCGGCATCGGGAAAATTGCGTCGAGGCAAGGCCACCGGTGAGAAGGTGCGGTGGTCGTCGGATCAGGAAATCCTGAGTTCGACCATAGTGCCCTTGACTAGGTGGTTCGCTCTAATAATATCTAGGGGCAGAAGTGACATTATGCAAAGCATATAAATAGAATTGGGCAGCCTCCAGAAAACCGACCTCTTTCCACCTCTCGGCCGTACATTCCAGTCGCCACCGCCGCTGCTCTGCCTGCCCGTTAGGCTTTTCCCTTTTCGTTCATGTTCTTATAGAGGTCCAAGAACAAAATTTTTACCCATGTATATGTGATATATTTTATGAGGGAATGGAGGCCCGAATCCTCCTCGTGCCCTCTAGGCTTTCTCTGTTTGATCTGCGATTTGTACTCTTTTCTGTGCGCCGTTGACCTTCTGTGGGCGAACTTCGATTCGTCGATTTTGGAGCGTTTTGGCTCAATCTTTTTGCGTTGATTGATGCTTTGTTTAGTGATGAACTAGATTCTTAAGGGGATTGAACCAATTCCACTCTTGCATCAAGAAATCGAGCAGTTTGTGTTTTGGGGAGAAACTGTGTGCTCGGTCCCAGATTTGTGATTCCCGACGACTGTGTTCAAATTGGGTGTTGATTTCTTAGGAATAGCTCTTCGTCTTCCTCGTGAATACCTGTGTGAAATCTGGTGTAAATCTATGCTCGTCAGCTTGAGTTTTTCTTGATTTCTCCTCCCGTGTTCTCGCTGGCCTGTCCCGTTTTCATGTGCTCCCGAGCAAGGGGTCGAGTGAACACTGTTGAGCAGAGGTCGAGGGGTCAAGGTCGAGGGGTCGAGTGAACTCTATTGACTAGGATCGAGTGAACTCTATCGAGCAGAGGTCCAGGGGTCGAGCGGTCGAGGGGCCGAGTGAACTCTATCAAGGGGTCAAGTGAACTCTATCGAGGGGTCGAGTGGACACTGTCGAAAAGGGGTCAAGTGAACTCTGTCGAAGGTGGGGTCGAGTGAACTCTGTCGAGCCGAGGGTCAAGTGAACTCTACCGGGGGGTCAAGTGAACTCTATCGAGGGGGGTCGTCCGAAGCGGAGTTCCGTCCGTCACCCGCGATCGAGGCCCTTGTCGAGGGCAAGGCTCTCGTGGCAGTCGAGGATTCCCGACCAGTGTTTTTCTGTCGACTAGTCCTCGACTTGGTTCTCTTCTTTTTCCTGCTGCCTTGCATTTGCTTTCGGATTTTTGAAGAAAAGTTTTAATGCTCCCATTCACCCCCTCTGGTCGCCTTTTTATCCTTCAGCGTCAGTGAGAATACAAGTCGAGACGAAAACATAACGAAAAAGGAAAATAGTCCGAGGCCTTTCAAAAGAAATTCTTTTTTAATTACTTAGCAGGCAATTAATTAGTACTTTACTTACTGGTGACGTGAAAAAAAAAACCTGGCGCCGGCTTGTTTGGAGTAGAAACCAAGAATCGTTGCACGATTTCTGTGGGCTGATTATTATTTCCGATGGGATTTATTTTATTTATATAGATATATCGAGTAATATAAGTATGCGACAGGAAGTCAGGAAGTGATAGATATGGTAGCGTACGTCTGGTCAGCCGGCTTTTGTTACGGCAGGCAGGTAAGGTGTGATGGTGCTGGACACTCAGATAGGAAAGCGTTCATTAACAATCGATGAACCAGCAGCCCTTTTCCGATGGATTGACGACTAGGAGATCGATTGTCCTGGGTGCTATCCTCCTCGGATTGTCACATTAGTTGGTTGTCTATCTAGCTCTCGTCCTTGATTCAAGTGGCCACAATCAGGAACTTCTCTTTCCTCTCGGCCAATGCTATCTATACATGCCGTATACTATCTGGTACGTATATCTAGAGGTGTGTATAATAATAATAAATTATTATTATTAATAATAATTGCATACATCCAAATGAATTATTATACTTTAGAGCGGATGGACTAGTTTGGAACGTCGATTTTGTGGATCTGCAACACAAATTAGTGTGCTCCTATTAGTCATACTAAATCAATATATTATCATATTAATGATACTAAACCAATCTTTCATCTATTGACCACACTCGGTTTAATACAAGTTTGTAATCCTGCTGTTCGTGTAATCGCATCCGTTCTATCGACTACTCAAATTAAAGTAATATATGTATTGAGACTATAGTAAGCTAAACAAATGCATTTGCATCAAAATATTTGCGCATAAATGGAATTCATAAGGTTACCTGACCATACATGATACAGTGTATACTTGGCTTACCATACGCCATCTTTATTTTTATTTTATTTTTTTTGAAACATACCTATTCCATATAGGTGCGGTGCAAATTAACAGCCTGAATACGGAAACGGGGGATGATGGATACTGTTCCGATGACGATGAAATGAAATGGTAGTAGGAGGAGAGAAGCCGGCCAGTGCCAAATTAGACGGCCGGCCATATATATATCTCTCACCGTTTTGGAACTTGGAATGAAACGAATAATAACAAAACCCTGCCCCTTTGTTGGAAATATATATAGGAGTACAAAAAAACGCGGACAGAATTATTTCCCGTTTTCCTATAAAAAAATCTATGTACGTATATACATACGGCCAGAAATTTGAAGGTGACGCCGATTTCGCGCCACCTCGACGGAGCACAGTAAGCTAGCGGCCAAATCGTCGTGCCAACCCATGCTTGCTTCTGGAAACGGGAACGGAGCGGAACAAAGAGAGCGGGGCAGACCACGGCCCACGCCAGCCAGACGGATCCCTTTTCATTTTAGTAATTTATTTAATATAAATAATTTAATTTAATTTACACATCAGCCTCTGCCAAAAAAAATAGATACGCATCAGCAGCCATGAGGCCGATGGAGCCGTGTGCCCGTGGCCGTGTGGGCGTGTGGAGTACGTGTCGCGCGCCGCGACCGCAGCCCCACGTGCAAGCGACGCCGAGAGGGGTGGCCGGGTGCCTGGGTGGGGCCGCCGGCCAGCCTGTGTTTTCTTTTTCTTCTTTTTTTAAAAAGGGACGTGTGCGCATCGATCTTTTTGCTTGCTGTCGCCGTGGCACGTACCGCTCGTGGATCCGGTAGTCATCGGAAACGAGAGGAAGAAAAGGTCGGAGGGTGACGATTCCTTTGCTGCCTGCTCCGAAAGCGCCGAGTAGGCCTAGCTGTATGTATGTATGTATGTATGTATGTATGTATGTATGTATCCGGAATCCTATCTAGATATACGATCGATGAGATGGGAAATGAGAGAGACCGTGCTGTATTTGATGAGTCGTAGTAGTAGCAGCAGCCATGGACGACGACGGCAGAAAGAAGCAGATCATGAACACAATACAATGGCCAACTAACCATTGTTTTTCCCCTCGCGGTTATATGCGATATATTTACACTTCGAATCGAACAAGACGAAAATTTTTTTTTTTTTAAAAAATGGGGGATTGCAACGAATTCGGAAGGCTAGACACAGAGTCATGGCCTCGCTTGTTTCTTGTATAAATCTGGATGCCGTCCCTGACGACGCATCAAATGCGGTGCCGTTACCTCTCAATTTTCCATCCTTTGGTCGTATCGTACGTACCGTATCTTGGTGGCCACGGATATATAGCGGCAGGGCTAGCTAGCTGTACTGTACCATCTCGATCTGCTCTACTGCTCGCCGAATACCACACCCAATCAATTATCTCGATATTAGTAGCCGTCAATGGTCTAGGGTCTAGCCGTCGGAAGAGTAGATATCACAGGTTGCACGTGACCGAGTGGTAGCATTGTTCATCGGAAGCGATATGAATATGAAATCATCGAGCAAGCTACAGTATTACACATGCATATATGCTTGTCCAGAAGTCCAGACACAGACGGTACCGTGCCGTTCGTGCGTCGTCAATGCGTTCCGAACCGATCCGATCCGATCCTGTGATACGGTGTAGTCAATTGGTGAAACATCCTAGTCTCACAGTAACCATCATGGCCGCACCTGTATTCGCCTCGCCTTTTTTTTTTTGAAACGAAAAAACTCGCCTGTCTGGTTGCCATGTCAATTTGTCATTCAAGTCTAGTGGATTCTCAAGTTCTCAAATTTTACTTGGGTGCTATTATCATTCTGAAATTATTTTAAGACTTAACGCACGTGTTGTGCTTATTAGAAAATGGAGTCTATATGACCAAATCTATCAGATTTTTTTTTTCTTTACAAATGTGACTACGTAGACAATTGTAGCACAATCAAACACGTATAGAAATCTCTTGTCAAAAAAAAAACACGTATAGAAATCTGACAGATTTATGCAAGGTTGTTGTATGTGCCTGCTGCATGCCTCATTTATTTTGTCACCTGGCTATTTTGTGAATTAAATGTAGTAGATTGATGCGGTGCTGTGATTGATATATATTGCTCCACAAGCTTCCTAATATTAATTATTCCGAATTGGTTACTGTTTATTTAGAAACTCCGAATTAATTACTGGTGATATATATGCCAGCAGAATGAGTAAATGCCTTATAAACCTGCCTCCATAACAAACATGATCGAACCAGATCGTACATGGATGTATCTGCTTTGTTTAGCTGCCTATTGAGTTTAAGTTTGATACCACCACAGACCAGCTGGCAATAAAGATTTGGCGACTAGTACTAATGTAGGCACGATTGCTTCTGATCACACGTAATGGATATAATAATTCGTTAAATACATAAAAAACAACTTGTCTATATGTTATGTCTAGAAATGCTAAAACATCTTTTAATTTGAGACATAGAAAGTATTTAAGAAGAACAACTTGTATGTACATCCAAAAACCATTAGGCCCTATTTGAAAGGTAGTTCAGGATGCAAACCCCTAGGATTTATTACACAATCAAATAATCCTAAAATTTCATAAAAAGCGCATCCTTTCATAACAAGAAAATTAGTTGAACAAAACTTTTAAGAGGTCCTGAACAATTATTCTTCAGTGGAATGTCTATCCATCATGCACTTATTAGCCTTTCAATTAGATCAGTACACTCAAAAATAGATCAAAACACACCTTGAAGATGACGACCAAAAGATCCAGCTGCCTACTTGTTGAAAAGTATGCACAAGATGCTTGAATGATAAACCAAGTTTATTGGCATTTTGGTTTCAAAAAAGTTTATTGGTATTTTCCTTTTGAGAAATTTTAGTAGTATAGAGGCGTTAGCATATGGATAGTGTATTTTTTTTTTTTACAAAAGGGAATATATTAATACTCTAGCTTTTGCATTGACCAATGCGCATAGATGGTGTATGTCATTTGTTGTTTTAGTTCTTTTCAGAAGTGGTGATTAGTACAGTATTAATGGTGCTAACACACACAAATATGTACAGTCACTCATTTATTATAGCGTATTGCTTCTTAGAAAATGTTCTAGATTAACTTCAAACTCCTTTCATGTTTTCCTTGAGATTAGGGAAGTATAACATATACAGGTAAACACATATTTTGCGTGATGTTGGTGGGCGTTCATTTTGTTTTCACTAATCATCATTACTAGGTGTTAAAGAGATGTGTGGCGTTTTCTTCTAAATATGTAGCTAGCTTCCTTGATCAGAAGAAAGGGAAATGTTTATTTTACCCGACCAAGTTTCAGTCAATGTACAGTGGTATATCATACGAATCAAAAAGGCAATTGGCATATATAATATAGGCAGAAGCAGGATGGACATGCCACACCACAATCCACATCAACGTCTATCGTCATGTCCTTTTCTTGGTTACTAGTACTTTTTAGGCTCTTCTAGGTTCCAATCGTTTTCACAGGAGAGATCGATAGACTGTCTCCAATTACATTTGTCATGTTTAGCATGGATTCTTGTGAGCTCACCCACCTTTTTCCTAATCTCACAACCATAAAAGATTAGTGAGATATGGTTAACTGTCATCAGTCGCCGTGTGTCACCTTCTTCACTTCGTATCAGTCAACTAAAGGGGTAAAGCGTGATTCCTCCATTTATCTAACAAAGTAAAGAGAGGGCCGGGAGAGAAAGGGAAAAGAAGAGCGAAATGCCGCCCAAAATAAAGGCTTTGTTCCTTCAAAATTTCGCTGGTAGTTCACGTGTGGTTTGGGAGAGAAATGGATGAATCATGCATGATAGAGTGGGCGCCCGCCCCCGCAAATAAAGGTGCAGAATCATATCCATACCAGTGCAAGAAGGCTAAGGGCAGCTTTTGCTTGCCGATGGCTCGTCCATATCTAGAATATTTGATGCCCTGTTCACCTCAGAAATAGATAGAGGAAGAGAAAGGGTAGTAGCCCCAAAGTGCAGACATAAAGCTGCCAAAGTTGATGCTTACGGTTGTTTAACTTTATTTATATAGTGGTAGCGCACCCTGACCTTCAAGTATTATTTTTTCCATAGCGTATACAGTGATAGATATAAAAATGGACAGATTGTATTGGGCTAATCACTAGTCCTAGCCTATCCAAGGAAGACCTAATCTGTCTGAAAAATGATGCAATTCTAGTTCTTCTCTTAGCCATATACAGTCCAAAATTTATTAACCAAGTTTATAAAAAGGACTTTCAATATTTATGATACCCAATACCATGAAAATATATTCCAACAAATATAACGACATTTATTTGGTACCATAGTATCTTGATACTTTTTCGCATAACGTTGATCAAACTTAAGATGTTTTAGACTTGATACAATATTAGAATTGCATTGATTTTTTTTAAACAGAATGAGGGAGTAACTTTTAACTATAAAGTCTGTTGCTATGATTTTTGCAAAAAGAAAAAAAGTATTCTATTGTTTTTTGTTTATAGTAATATTTTTTTATTCGATGTTCGCTCACACGTTGTCGTTGAAGTCTACAAATACCACCTAATATTAGTAATCATGTTTCTTTAAATAATGACGCGTCACATCAGAAACCTACTGCACTTGGAAGGAACCATTTTATTCAGCTAGAGTACTTCAGTTAGGGGGGTGGGGGTGGGGGGGGGGGAATGAAAGAGATGGAACATTGTTTGACAAAAACTAAAGGTCGACGGGTGGAATTTTTCCATCGACAAAAGAAAGAAAACAAGTATATATCTTTTGTTCGTAGCCAATAATACCTACGAACTCATTGTCACATTATATATATAGCACAGCTCATGCTACACCACTTGACCATTTTTATAGTACTAGGCACATAGCCCCTCTATATATGCACACACCACTACACACATGGAACTCAGTTATTACGTTATTCCTCCTTGGAAGGCAAACCGAAACACCACCCAACAAAGATGGCACAGATTTCATCCCATGTCGACATGCTACGTGTACATATGCTGCCTGGCCAATGAGCCTACCAAAGCAGATGCTACCAATTAATGGGCTAATCAGGTACGATGGAGAAGTGTAGCTAGCTGATGACTACTGCCTACTGGTGAGATGAAGATCCTGGAGAACACCGCACCACTTATCCTAAGTTATATATCATCAACACTGCACCCCTGATGGTGGCTAGATAGTAACCAGCATTGCTGCCCACACTAGGTAGCCATGGCTAGCTTTATCAAATGCTGTGTGACTCCGAAGTAATAAACCTGGAAAAAGAAGCTAAAGCCTTGTGCTTTAAGGCACTGATGGCTAGCTACTTTCACATTAGACAGCTGCTGCAAACGATCGACCGTACGGCGGCCATGGCGATCTCGACAACATGGACAATGGGACATGCATTTGTCTATGTCTATGTATATGTGGGACCCGACCAGACACAAGAAAGTGATCGATGCAAATAATATGATATCGCGTCCACTCGTGGGAATCGCCTCTGCTTTCAGCCTGTGACATACGGCAAAGAATTGGGGTACGGTGTGATAATGAAAAGGAGAGGACGGCCGGGCGAATGGAAAGGAGCTAGGAAAAGCGGTTGAAATT
>CM041628.1:29829693-29856477 GCA_023333625.1 Bothriochloa decipiens
AAAAAAAAAAAAGAGAGGCCGTGGGGGTGGTCAGTCACAACAAAACGGAACAGACTGATCGTCCCTCGTGCACTGATCCGCGCGCAGCATCATTGCAGGGCTTACTACTATCCATATCTAGTCTAGCAGACGAATTCAGCAACATCGGATATTTCTCTAGCTACTAGCTATAACCGCTCGTTTCCCACTCATTACTATCCAAACAGAAAAGGGGACCAGGTGATCGTTGGGATCGGGTAGCAGCAGCACTAGGGACTACAGTCTCTCTAGTACTCTACAATGGGCCGGGGTAGGAAAAAGCAACAACAAAAAAAAAAGGCCAATTCCATCATGCCCCCATCGTATCCATGTGAGCCGGCCGGAGGTCGCTCGTTGCATGTAGGCCTGGCCACCCACAGCAACTGTGCAGCTTCAGTGGTGCACCAGCACAAGGCCACGCCGGTGGTGTCATCTGTGACCCGTGACTGATCGATGAGAGCGCTGCGTGCTGCCGTTTCATTTCAACACCCACCGACGCGGCGACGGCAGCGGCCAGCGACGCCACACCGGCAACCACAGGTGGTGGTGCTTGCAGCGCGCATCATTGTTGCCGCTGCATCTCCATGATACCACTTGCTCCAAACACAGACACCACACCACCACCACCACAGCAGGCCCAATGAGCCGCTCAAGGTGCAGCTTGCTACTCCGTCCATGCTAATGACATTGTCGTGTGTGCAAGTCATCATACCGTAGCTTGTTCATCATACCCATTCACCCCATGTAAGCCACCAATACTTATATTATTATTACATTACATAGGAGTAGTATATACGAGTCAACCAGGCCTTATTTCTTTTCATAATCATCCAGTGTAACTGGCTCCTGTTCAGACCCTTTTTTCTAAGCTTGTAATCTAATAGTATAAAATACATCTTTTGGTATTTCATACAATCTATTTTTTTTCTTCTTAGACACGTATAATGTTTGCGCATCTCTTGTATGATTGAGAAATAGCCAAGGTTACGAGGACGCGCCACGAATGACACACAAAGGGGCCCTCCCTAGCAGAAGGAGAGCTAGCCTTTCATTATCACGACATAATATGGTATAGGCAAAAAAGAATTACCGAAACAAAAGGAGCCTTATATAGTACTGTGATAATATATAGTCTTGTGATCTCCATCATTCTACTGAACAACCGAGAGATCGAAGCCTCTCTCTCTTTCTCTCTACGTAACCTAACCTCACAGATTTTTTTTTTTAATGTCAGGACCAGAGTCCCGAGCATAACCAAAAACCAGATCTCAGGGGACACGTCATCTCGTCGCATCCCAACGGTCTCATTTGCATGGCACGGGATGCGAGCTTGGCTTCGAAGTGAACGCTGGCCTCTGAAAATGAGGGTGGTTTCCTTCCCCTCACGCTCGCCTGGCCATCCTCGCAAATGCCAAAATAAGGGCCTCGTGTCGCTCGGAGTGCTGCCGAAAGAAGGTGCCGGACGCACGGCGGGTGCAGCGCAGTGCGCCAGGACCAGGATGCCGCCACTGTTGCCATCAGGCTCTCTCCAGTCACGGATCACACCTTCACAAGCACACAAACGTCAGGACCTCTATTATATGCATGTAGATACATCATAGATGTGTGTGCTGTGCGCAATTATGCACGCTCGCGTCCCTTTCCCTGGATTTATGCGGCCTTCCATGCCCACCATCAGCAGCGTCCCTGTAATTGCTGCACGCATGCAAACATGATGACAGCCAGGAGAGAAAGAAACACCCGACGAAAGCTCCAGAACAAGCTCTGTAGTAGGGAGTACGTATATGCTGAAATCAACCCACTTGCAGCACTGGAGGCGCTGTCAAAAGACAATTATAAACTAAAAAAAAAACTCTACACAAAATTGTCTAAGTTTTTAGTAAAAATAAATAAATAAATGCAAACAGTGATGCGTCGTGCAAGGTTCTCTTCTCATTGCAGCAGTACAACAGAATACACAATACAACAAGGAAAAGGATGGATGCTGAGAGTGAGGTGGACTGATGCTGAAGGAAGACAGAAAATGATGCTGAAGGAAGCCAGGAGAATACAGAGACCTAACGCTAACGCAAAAGCAAATGGCTACGAAAGCGTACGATTCTTTTTTTTTCCTCGCTGGGAGAAAGGTGCAGGTGCATCATGGCTTCAGCATCCCGCAGCAAGGCCGGGCGGAATCCCCACACCGCACAGCGGTCCTCCACCACCACCACCATCATCATTCAGATGAGAAGCGACACAATGCAGCTTGCACGAGTCACTGCCATGGATGCATATGCCCTTGGCTGCTGCTGCTATTCACAGCTAGTACGAGAAACAGACCGATGCTTACTTGGTTAGACAGACGAGTTGGCAATCAGTGATTAGGGCAGCGCATGAGGGTGGTCCGATATGATTATCTTGTTTCGCGACAAAGAAGTACTCACCAAACACCAAAAGAGCTCATTACCTGTTTATCTTTGACAAAACTTGGCCTCTGCTGCACTACAACTTAATTTTTGCAGGTAGCTAGTAGACCTTGTTTCCTGCCAAAGTAAAGTTAGTCCATCTTTTTTTTTTTTTTTGGCCCCCGAATAAAGTTAGTCTATTTTACCACTGCGCTCCATAATCAGCAGCCAGCACAATCTTTATACCCCATGAATGAATCAGATAATAAAGCAGCTAATAGTCCAACCTATAAGATAGGAATATGATTGTTCCAGGACAAGTGTGCCCCCACAAAATGTGCACACATTGAAGGAATAAACTATGTAACCCGTAGATTTAGAAGCTATCTCGAAAGGTTACCTCAGTGGATTGACCCGGTGGGTTTGGTGGTGAGCTAAAGATGGAATGATTCATCTCCCTCTCCAGATGCCTGGCCTGATTGACATGGAATAGAATAGTTTCTTTTATGATAGGCTCGAAGAATAATATGCCATATTTCTTTACTTGTCAACATGACAGGGATAAAGAAAGATGAGGAAAACTTGCAAACACTACCAATGGATTGGGTAAAGAGGGACAGGCAGGCAGGCAGGCAGGCAGGCAGCCCGATTGTATGCTCGGATTGCGAAATCTGAACCTAACAAATCACACAAGGCTACGCCACGATGGACCCCTACTCCATGGATAGAATAAGCACAACACTACTTTCTTCAGATGAGACAAGTATAAAAATGACTTGCTGCTGGAGGAGTTGGAAGAAACCAGACTCCAGGGTGACGCTGATACATAGTCCAAATTCTTGTCCGGGTGGACGGACTGCGATGGCTGAGCAAGCTCAGATGTTCAAATCAGGACTCTTTCACCCGCTAAGTGCCAATTTGATCATTCAAGCAAGCGAAAGAGAAACGGTAGCACAGCCTGAATGAGGTGCTCTTTCCAATGGATAGACATTAGGTGAACAATGACAGAAATAACAGTGATCTGAGCTGGCCAGACCTACTTGTGACATTCAACCATCTAACTATCTAAGAGACGTTTAACAATGAGATTCATGGGAACAAGTGACTTCCTCTAGAGCTTGAGAAACTATTACTTAAGAGCAGAAAAAATAAATAAGAACCAACAAAAAAGTTAACAGACGCCCAGCAAAAATCAAAAGGATAATGATGTTCGAGCAATAAGCTGCAAGAAGCCAGAAACCCACCTAAATGTGGGCATAAAATTAGATTTAGGTCTAAACCAGGTGGTAAGTATGGGAACCGAAGTGAAGGGCAAGTAAAGATAATGCTAGCTTCCTAAAGTCAAGGCAGGGTCCAGGGAAAGGGAAGCCAAAACCAACCAGAGAACCCCGAATAACCCTTGCGATTTTGTGGAAGTTGCCAACCTCGAAAGGCAGGACCCAGCCACACAAAGAAGTTGTTTATCGGATGGGTAATGCTACCAAGGACAATGACATGCAGGCAAAGAACGGTGCAAGGAAGACGCATCAACATGGAAATCCAGATGGGTCACTCACTAGGGGCTGACGGTGACTAGAGGAGCAAAGTAAAAGCATGTGCTCTTGGTGGCCAATAATAGAGCCAACAAATTTAAGAGACGACGATGCAAGGTCCACAAAGTAAGTTGTGGAAGTAACAGCAAACAGAATGGCTACCAAAGAGGCAGGCATAAATGCTTACCAGAAGGAAAAAAGCAGGATACGAAAAGGTCGTCTAGTCTCCATCCTTTGTTCGGATGACTTCAGGATAGGCTTTGCCTAAACTATCAGCCACTAACTCCCATCAAAATCTAGCTTTTCGTGCATCTGACCATGCTCATGACCACTACTATGGGTGCCCTCTTGGTGTCTGCAGAACCTGGTCCTAATCGGCAATCGCTGCACCCCGTATATGCTCCTCACTTTCATGGGTTATAATCGAGCAGCAGCCAGTTGGCATGATTTCACCTCAATGTGTCCACACCATCCATAATTTTCTCTTGATCTTTGCTTGGTATATGCTCATCGGATTATTCCAACAGATCCCACTGAAAGCTCGGTTTAGGGTTGTAGTTAAGTTGAGAACATCGGCGATGCATCTCCCACCAAAGCATTCCTTGTGCATTGTGGACAGCCACTTCGGTACTGAAATCAAAACATATACAAGATACTGAGGGAGGTATGATTGAAAGATCCAAACCTGTGCCTATCAGTAGTTGTGGGGTTGGAATAACCATTGCTAACACTTTTCCCCAATTAAGAATCTGATCCCAGATCAACAGCACTGAGTGCCCCATTCTGTTGATCATTATTCAGCAAAGCAACAGTGTAACCCACAAGCTTTCAGAGAGTTGATGGCATCAGTATGTCAGCACTCAATCAGAAAGTTTCTTTATTTGATAACTGCTGAGTGTATCAATTTTGACCCAAAGCAGTAGCTTCACCAAAAAGAAACAATAGTACAACATACCTGCCATGAAATAGCCTGACAATTGGTAGAATCAACACATGCTAACAAAACCTTGACTATTGGATTGCTAGATTCCATGGACAACCATGATGATAAAGTTTACTTTTCAAGAATGATTGTTATCATACAAGTTCTAGAAAATAACATGAAACAATTACATGGTCGCATACCTATTCCTGACGGATATAGATTAAATAATAATTCATTGGCCAGCATTTCTCATATTTGACCCTATTGTGAGTTCCCTCTGCCCAGCTGTTACTATTGCATCACAAAGAAGTGGGGCTAATAATCCCAGGAGCACAAGTCTTGATTAACACAAACAGGACAATCTGCAACATGAAGTTGATGATTGTACAAGACGCAAATGCTGCAGGACAAAATTCTGAGGAGCACACTGCAAACCATAATGGGGTCTATGGTAGGAAAAATAGATATGTATGCATCAGCTGAAGAATATTATTGGCATCTACAATTCAATTTCACTTATTCTACACAAAACACCTAGTACAAAAAGTATCAGAACACCAGGAATGCAAGGACACATGCGCTAGACTGGCAACAGAAGATGATCATTGTAGTACAGACACATATTACTTTCAGTGCAGTGATAATCCAGGAGCACACAGGAACCAAATGGACCTTCCATACTGGACCAGATGGAATGTTGGTCCACAGCAATACGTTCTATAAATCATGGATGATCTGAATACAAGGCTAGTAATACAACACAATCAATGACAGGGAAGTCAGCAATTCTCATTTTCGTTCTTTCCACAACAATGTGCCATAGACATGTGATGGGTCTGGTACATAGGTAGTCGAAAGTTAAGTTACGTTTGCAGCTATCTAAAATATTACGAAATGTTCTACAACAGCCATCTAAATAATTAACATGTGAACTTTAAACTTTTGGCAGCCCTTAACATATGTGCCCATATGGTTGTCAAATATTTGAAAAATGCATGTCTAGCATTTGAGCATAAGCACAAACACTCATCCATCCTCTATGCTTAATTCAACAATAAGCAAGTAGAAAACTCAGTATTCAAAGCATGGGGATGATGACAACGTTTTCATCAAGTTCACATCTCAAACATGGAACTACAAGAATGTGGTACTGCAATTCATTAAACACATCCTAGACTCCTAGTAATGCAAAAAATAGGTGAACAAGTGTGATCATCCAACGGACATGACTGAAGTAGCTAAGTAACATAAGCATGAAGAAACAATTAGAAATCATGAACATAGAAAGCTTGGCACTGTCAACAAATTCAGAAGCTAGGATACCATTGGATATGCTAGATGGAAGAAAAACTTCAGCTACTGGCATTCGAAGCATATATAGGTGCTTTCTCTAAGGTTCTACTGGATATATTAGTGCTCAACAATATGATAGTGCAGATATAAGTTCACCGCTGCCAAAATCGCCGGCAATATCATCGCTGGAGAACCAGACACCGCTGCCTATGCCTAAGCAAGTCTAAAATGTTGCTTTTCTTGCCTTGTGCCTCCCTCCTAAACAACCAGCTCACCTCCTTGCCTTGCCCATCAGACTGAGGATGATAGGAACTGCCCATAGTCAGTTGCGTGCCTGCCAAATTGAAGAGGGCATGCCAAAGGTTACTAGTGAAAATACAGTCCCTGTCTGAGATAATGGTTTGGGGCATCCCTTGATGCTTATAGACATTCAGCATGTAGGTTTGAGCAACAGTCATAGCTATAAATAGATGAGTCTGGTAGAAAATTGGCAAATTTAGAGAGTTTGTTGACTACCACCAAGATCCATTGTGACTACTTGCCAAGAATGTTCAGATACTGGCAATGGTAACAGCAACCCTGGAAATTTCACATGCTCTGGTTTAGCTTGTTGACAGACCTGACACCATGTGACGAAATCATGGACTGACTGCTTCATTTGTGGCCAAGCAAACATTGTCTTTAATCTTCTGTAATTCACTGGAAAACCAGAGTGGCCTCCCAAAGGTCTGGCATGGAGAGCAGAAATGAGCTTGAGCTGTAGTGCACTGTTGGCACCAATCTAGAGTCTTCCTTTAATTCTTAGAACAGCTTGCTGAAGAGTAAAGTGTGGAACTGTTTGACCCATTGCAAGCTCAGCAAGGATTTGGACTGTGGCAGGATCAGTAGAGTAGCTCAGGATAACCTCTTCCAATCAAACTGGACTGCTAACAGAGAGAGCTGACGGTTCTTAACCTTTGACCAACAATTAATTTAAAATTTTGTAGATTACACCATACAAATTTGGTATTATTGGATCCACTTTTGAAATTTTGAAAACACTTCCATATGTCGAATTCATAGTCACAAATATTATAATATATGAGAACTTAATGGTCAACTCACGATGCTAGAGACCATTCTGGGTCAAACTGAGCTTACAAAAATAAAAGGAGAGAGTACTGTTTAAATGAATGAGCATATGTCTCCATTATTCATCAGAATGGTTCAAGCCAAGAGAAGCAAACCACATGTTATGATAGTAAGAGCTACAGATGCTATAACATTGTTTTGGGATATAAGCTGCATAAAGGAGCTAATGCTAGAACATTCATATGGTGCCCTAGGATCCAAGCCAACAATGGTGGAAAACTGAGGATAAAGATGTGACTTCTGGTACAAGCACTATTTTGCCTAATTTGCAGAGCTGCCACTTCACTTCTCAGATGGCTTCACATTTGAAGATGAGACACTGGCTTTTTTCAATTCTTCAGTTAATCTGTAGCTACTGAGCGAAACGGCAACTGTACACAGGATTTAAATTGTAGTTGCATGTGCAATGAGCTGACCTGAGTTTCAACAAAACAGATTCACCAACTACAGTTTGTTTCCTGATCAGTAAATCCACACTCCAATTATACTGCCAGCATGTTGTCTGAGTTGGAGCATGGTCGGCCAATCAAAGATGCAAACCGATCATGGAATTTCAGTAAAGGACACTTATCAATAAGGTTACTGTTTTCATAAGCCTCCTTGAGGAAGACTGTGCTTCTTGCTCCCTTGTTCGTTATGTAGAAGATGCCATGATTTTTCACCAAAGAAAGAAGTAACTTGCATGGAAGCCTGTACTCATTGTGAAATATGTCTAGCTTATCAGATGTCAATCGCCTCTCCATTGTCAGGCTCAAAATCTCGTGCAGAACAGCAATTGCACGCTTTCGAGCCTGTGGTGTTGCAGAATCGACTCGCCTATCATTCAAATAAGGTGAAGGAAATGCCATCTTCTGCCACCTGACAACCTCCTCAAGGTACTTCCGGTTTGGCCTAAATCCTGCTGGATACTTCAACTTGAAAGCAAAAGGACCCAAGAGATTTCCATCTTTAGGAATCCCTCTACATCCTATCTGGAAACCCTCAAAATTCATTTTTTCTTCTCGTATTGTGACTGCTAGCGAAGAGTCCCAATTCTCCAGACACAAATGGTCCAGTCCCTTCACATCACGGATAGAAAAAAAATCAGGGTACCTTGGAATCAAGTTGTTCTTGAAGTTCTTAGGTAAGCCCAGTTCAGACTGGATTAGTTCAATCTTCTCAAGAGGAATCTGGCAGTCCAACGACATCATCAGTAACTTCCTAAGGTTTCTCACCAAGATCGGCTCCATTAGCTCTCGTGCTTCAGCCTCTTCACTGGATATCTTTCTGGCCTTCTCCGTAAGTGTGACAGAAATGGGCTCTCGGGAAGCACTTCCACCAGAGACATGGAAGATATTGGGGTGGCGCTCGATAAGTGAAAGAAAGTTCCATTTTTGGACAAAGCCAACCTCCTTTTCAAGGTCACGTACAAGTAGTGATCCTGTCTTTTGTGCCAAAATGAGGTCACGCAGATGAAGGAGAAGAGCAGGCTTCTTTTGAAGATCCATGGCCTTGTCAAGACCAGGTTCACGGTGATATAGCTTCTTCTTGGGTCGGCGTCCATGGCCAGCTGAGAACGAGGACATAGCATTCAGTTGCATAAAGGGAAGAGTTCTGAGAATCAAAAATACATGCTGTCCCAATCTCCTTTCCATCATTTATGAAATGAATACCAAGCTATGTAGTCACACCAGGTCCAAGCATTCAGAAGTGCATATAAAGAAGCAGGAAGTTGCAATTTAAATTCTGCAAAAAAAAAGAGTCAAAATTACATTCTCAGCCATGTCAATAGCTTACTATTTGCATCTCAGGAATCAAACTGCAGTACTGCACAGGGGACATCTAAGGTAAAAAAGGTCACTGCTTGCTGTCACCACATTCATAGTAACAACTCTCTCCAAATAAAGCAGAAAGTGAAGTTCAGGTTGGAGAATCCTCGCTCAACATGGGAAATTTGAGCTTATGTGGCAAGATGGTGGGACTTTCAGTCTTTTTGAGGAGATTGGTCCAACACTTTCATCCCAATGTGAAGTGTGATACATAGACGTAGTGCTTGTGTAGAAAGCTGGTTTCGTGACACTGATTGTAATATTGGAGGAGCAAGAGAAAAAAAAAAAGATTTTAACGTCTTAGTCCTCTTCATTGTGCAACTCTACAAAAATCGACCTATAATTACTTAATCATTCAAAGATTTTTTTTTTCGATCGGACAGAACCGGAGAATGGATTCGACAATGGGGAATTTACCAGGGCTCAGACGAGTAGGAGTAGGCGATGAGTACCGCGCTCCTGCGGACTGCGGTCCTGGCGGCTGGCGGCTGGCCGCTGTTACCCTGCCCACGCCGCGAAGGAAATTCCGTGGCGCCAGCTCCGGCTCGCCGCGACGGAAATGCCGTGTCGCCGGCCACGGCCACGCCCAGGTGGTCAGTGCGGCTGCGGCCACGCGGACAGCCGCCCAGCCAAGCGCGCCCGGCGCCTCCGACCGCGGAGCAGAGCCATGGACGGCCCCTAGCAGACGGGGCCTGAGTTGCCGGCCGACGACTGCCGCTGCCTGCTGGGTTGAGGCGGAGGCGGCCTGCAGGGAGAGCCGGAGAGGAACGGGCGGCCAAACGGGGACTTGCGCTCGCGGTCGTGGAGTCGAGGCGAAGGGGACGGAAGTCTGCCGAGTATGGGCCGGTTCGGAGTAAGAAATTGGCCCAACGCGTAAGCCTAAATTGAATTAGGCCAGAAATTCATACTATAAAAAAAGTTTTGCGTCATGAATAGAAATCCCGTTTGGTTTTGGCTCTATGGAATTAGGACAAAAAATTCACATATCTACAAAAAAAAATTGGGCATGTTGAGGGCCTTGTCTCTATAGACCCTAGGCCCAAATCCGTCTATAAATAAGAGCAACTCGAATAAAAACCTTAAAATCAGGATCTCTCTCTTCTTTCTTTAAGGGCTCTCACTCACTGCTCTTGATGGTGAGATCTCTTTGCATCTACTACAGAAGGAGCTCTTAATTCAAGGTCATCAAATCCATTCTAATAGACCTCGGCATACGAGACATGAAAACAGCCACGAGAAGGGCGAGAAGCGTCGTGGCACGGGGACGACACTCATGGCTAGGATCAAGTGCCTTGCTGGCAGGAGAGGAGTTGCATGGAACCTCATAAGGACGAGATGACTCTAGGGTGGAAGGGGATTTGTGTAGCAGGGAGGGGAGCCGTGCCTTCATAATGACTAATAGATACAAGGACCTTGATGTGAAGGTGTCGATAGTGTTGGCGATCATGGTTCATGATGGTGATGGCATCTCTCTATCCCCTACCTTTCCCACTAGATGAGCTTGTCATTGATTTGTATCTATGTAGTTCGATTGCAAGCCGTTTTGGATCCTTTTTTTTATTTGTGTGCACTACGTTTGTGTTTTTGATTTGTATGCCCTTTGTTTCCCCACCACAATCCAATGGGAGCAGTGTAGGACCGGTGCAACTTGATGAACAAAAGCTACTATAAATGATTAGGAGGGTCATCCAATCAGCGATCATAAGAAAACGATGTGAAGTCGAACTGCCCCAATCTTAAGGACCCGTACTTAGAGTAACCGTTGGCGACAACGAAGGGCTGGCTTAGCAGGCCTTATAGATGAGATCATTTTTTTCCTTTTAGATTTTAGGGAAAAAAAAAGAGGCCGGCAAGTAATCTACCTTTGCTAATGACTTTAACATAGGTTTCATGAGTAGAGGAGGATGACACCTTTGTCCTTGAAGTTCACCATGAACGTCGTCCTCTAATAATAACCTCTTTGATAATAGAGGGTTCTTCTTCTTCCAAGCTTTTTTACTTTCCACAATGTCCTCATCGTCCTGCCTGCCTCATACATGACCCGAAAACTTGTGTTTGTATGTATAAGCTAGAATAGTGCACGTCCAGTGATAGTAAGGAGTTTTGTTCCATGACATATTACAATACATGATATGATCCATGAATAATCTTGGAGTAGCAAATCTTTCATGTGACCGTGCAACAAGTTGTACGTTACAATCGTTCTATTGTAATGTGCCAACATGTTTGCTAGTCTAGTATTAAAGTATATAGTGTTTCCATGATACCTCAAGTTTGGCGTGGTCATTGATAGTAATTCTCTATATATGGCTCTTATATCCGTATAAGTTAAAGCAACGCATCCAGGCACGATATTGACATAAGCATCGGAAAATGTTTGATCCACAAGTTATCACGTACAAAATTGCGTTTTCGGTTGTATTACATGGACATGTTTACTGCTCATCATTCATATAAAAATCGGTAAGTACTTCAGTAATCTCGCAAAGGAGATAAAAAGGAAAAAACAAATGATTTGCATGAGCAAGTATACCATAACATTGAGGTCAATTTGGCAATGTATAGAGTACATGTTGCAAAGTAGGCAGCTTATTATATATATATAAATATATATATATATATAATATATATATAGGAGTGCGAAATTTGCGAGGGCAATTCCATGCCAGGTCCAGTGCCAGCAGGCGGTGAAGACACCAATGCCGGTCCCAAAAAGACACGGTCGCCCAGGTAGGAACAAGGAACATAAAAAAACACCAATGCTCGTAAAAGAACAAAAACAAACAAAAACGCGCGCCAGGTAGGTGTCGAAGCTACAGCCTTCTGCTTAGGAAACAGATGCTCTATCCACCGAGACACAGACGCTTGGTGCTAGTTGTGGTCACCCTCAAATTATATTTTTACAGTGGTAACTCAATCACCTATTGTTTCAAAGCTCTGTTCGAATGCCACTGACCTGTATCCACTCAGATTGAGGGAGAGGTATTTCCTCTCAAGCGGTTGCTGGGTGTCGTCCATGTCGACGGCAGCTCCAGCTCTTGGGCGCCGGCCAGTGTGCTCTACGACGTGGAGGAGCTGTTCGGTGCTGAGACAACTGGAGGGAGGCTGAGGCACTATCGCGGGGACGGAGATGGAAGGGTACCCGTGGCCGAGGAACTTGTGAGAAAACTTTTGTGGTTGCTGGCTTGATGCCGTAGTGAGAGTGGGCGGCATGGGTGGCCGAGAAGAACCGGAAGAAGTGAAGAAGAAGAATAGATGTAATGTACATCCCAATATCCCAGCACGGCGGCACGATGAAGCACGTCATTCATGGACCAAAGGCTACCGGAGACCAACGTCACGAGGCACGTAGTGGTACGTGTGAGAAGACGGCTACGGCTGCCACATGGTGCTCATGATTGTTAGTGACAACTACTCCCTTTGTTTTAATAGTTTATTTTGATTTTTTTATTCATATATTTTATTACATACATAGATAAATAATAATATATCTAGATATAGCAATATGTATAAATTAAAAAGTCAAAGTGAACAATAATTTAGAACAGAGAGAGTACAAAAGTCATATAAGAGCGTTTCAATCTTTTTTTTTCTGTTTCTTGCGCGCGCTTTTCACACGTGTAATCTTTTCCCGCGAGTGGACAATCCTGTCGGTGCGAACGGCGGCGGTCTGCGCGGACTGCGGTAGTGTATGTATACGGTATCGCACTAGCCACTAGCGCGTGCGCATCCTCTTAGGAATCAACTTTGGCACTATGGGTGGCAAAGGATGAATAACAAACTGTCAACTTTGGCACTATGGACTAAAGTGTCTGGCTCCGGCTTTAAATAGAAAAGAAGTCAAAACAAAAACACGGTTTGGCCAAATTAAAACCTCACTGGGGACGGGGAGTTATACTTGTTACGGTTGCAAGAGAAGAGATGGCCATGAGAAATGGCTCCTAATTCTTATGATTGCGAAGGTGAGAGACCTTGCTTTGATGCTTCACCTTTTGCGTTTCTATGTGATGCATGGTTCCGTAACTTCTTCCAGATTTGGAGCTGTGGTGTGCCTGCGCTGGTCCGGGAGTTACGATTCCTCAAGTAGGGGAACTTGTTGTCTACTTTCCCCAAGGCCATCTAGAGCAGGTACTCTGAGTCCCATTTTTTTTTTATCGCCAGAAATTTTGGAGTTTGTTTCAAGTATTTGCTGCTTGCTGAATCAGGCGGGGAGAGTCGTCCCCAAGCATTTTGGGGGTGTTGGCTTTGCGACCTCCCAAACAACGCGTCCCTCGGGTAGTAATCCTGATCCCAGTCGTAGGCATCCAAAATCGAATGTCAGGGAGCAACGCTCAGGTTTGCATGGGTGCAAAGCAAACAGTCCCTTGGAAGGTGTCTCCCCTCGGATCATATGCCGTGTTCTGAATGTACAGCTGAAAGCGGTATGCTTTCTGCATGCTTCTACCTCTGATGTGTTGAGACGCCAATTTTTTTTCCATCTCTTGTGCGAACAAGATAACGATTTGTATTATTGTACCTTTGTGCAGTCTGAAACGGATCGTGTCTATGCTTGGATGCTCCTGGAACCTAAGCTTGTAAGGGTGTTTATTAGAAGTCAGTTTACTTCTTCTCAATTCGTTTTTCTCACCACATCACTTTGTTCTTCATATTGCTCTTTCTTAGAATGATGATTCGGAGTTGATCGATGACAAGCGGCCCATGATGCCAAGGCATCCTGCGCCTTACTTCTGCAAGAAATTAGGAGCTGCAGACACAGTGGCCCATGCATGGTTATCTATACCAAGGAAACATGCTGAGAAATGTCTTCCTCAATTGGTTGGTGTCTAACTAACCTTTTTTTAGAAAAGGGAATATTAATATCCTAGCATCAACCAATGCATATGCTGAGACATGTGTATGGTTTAATTAATTTATTGCTTAAAACATGATGGATATACCAGAACTAATACTAATTTACTGGCTCAGGATATGACGCAGATGGCACCGATGCAAGTGCTAGTGGCAAAGGATCTTTCTGGGAAGGAGTGGCGCTTCCAGCACAGATTAGGTGAGCATGAGAAATTATCCTTTTTGTCAAGAACACTGACCCTTCAGCCATGCAAATAAAAGATGCAGAAATTATTTTTTAACACACACAGAATAATACTCAACATACACAATATCAATTTGCCAAAAATATACTCAACATATGTGCCTGTGATATTTCCATCTCTAATTTTGTGATAGCACTCAATCTTATCACTTTAGGTTGTGTTTTGTCTTAACTGAATCATAACAGTTGTTGCTTTGTTTCTTCTTTTATGTCATGCATTATTAGTGGGACAGATGAGGCATCGCCTTCAAACTGCAGAATTCGCAACTTCTAACAATCTTGTTGCAGGAGATGGTATTGTCATTTTGAGGTCAGTTGAATTGAATGATTCTAGTAATTTCCTTTTTCTCTCATTAGATGACTAACTGTTATATGGCTACTTGAATCCTTCTTGAACTATATAATTGGACAGAGGTGTGCTATTTCAGATTCTAATTCGGTCTACGGAGAATTAGGAATATGGTCTCCAAAAAAGTTGTGGTCTTTTTTCTTTCGAATTTGGGAATCTGATCTTAAAACTAAATTTGTTTAGGAATCTGGCCTTCCGTCCGTTTTAACACCTTAACAGTGTTAACTACAGCATAAGACCATTTTACCCCAGAGTTTGTAAAGAGAGAGGAAATAGTGCTCGCAAGAAATGCACGTGAACGCTGGCACATGTGCATGCAACTAGACGTGCTGGCTTGCCTTGCTTGCGTATTTTTGTAAAGAGAGTATTCATGGATTTATTTTCCTATTAGAAAACGGCCATAATTAGCATGTGACTTTGTGATGATGTCATCAAGCTAAGCTAACAAGGCCATGGCTCGCTCGGCTGGCTGCTTTGCATGAGCGAGTGCGTGGGGCTTCGTAGCTTCAGCACGGCGTAGTAGCGGCAAGGCAGCAGCAGCACAGGCACTCGGCGAGGAGCAGAAGTAGCAGCAAGCGATCAGGGGTAAACTGGTCTTTCAACGCTGTAGTTACAACACTATTAAGGTGTTAAAACTCAGATTTCTAAACAAATTTGGTTTTAAGGCAAAAAGAAAAAAAGGAGTCCTAATTTTCCCCTCGATCTATTATCAGGACCTACGGAGTATGTGTAGAAGCCTAATTGGAGCTAAAAATGTCTCTACTCTCAGCCGGCCCAAAACAGGGAACACAGCATCTCGGATTCCCGACTCCCCCCCGTCTCTCCGTGCGCCGAAATCTGAATGAAATCTCTCCTCCTATCCTGTTCCTCCCTCAATCCCTTTCCTTGTCAGACTAGCCGTCGGAGCGCGGCTGCCGCCCGGCAACAGTCGCCACGGTAGCAGCTCCCCGCCACCGCTAGGCGCTAGCTAGATGCAACCTCAAATGGACTGTGCCGTACCTGGCTGCCCGCTAGGGGCTGGGCGAGTGGCCTGCCTCGCCAAAGCCACACCCGTAGTACTGGCCGTCGACTCGGCGAGCTGAAAGCCAACGACCCAGCGTCTTGCCATCACGAACCGAGACCAGAGGCTCACGGACGGCGCGGGCGCACAAATGACACCTTCATAGAAAGCCAGCAAGCACACGCTTTATCTGAGACGGTGAGGGCGATTTTAAATTAGGTAAATCATTCATTCTCAAATCCAACTTGCGAATCTATTTTGATTAATGTCAAACACTCCGGTCTAGACTCCATGATAATTAATTGACTTTTAGAGATATATACAATGAAAAGGACCAAAATATGAAAATCTATTTTTTTCCTAACTGCCGCAACTATACATGCTATTGTTATGAATAGAGTACTCTTATATGAATATATGACAGGTGAGAGCGAACTATACCATTATTGGTTAGGTAATTTCTTTTACCACATCTATGTTTTCATGAATTATATGTTGAAGATTTAAGCATAGATTGAGATATCATGTGAATGTAAACCTATGCATTTGTAATCTAGTTTTCGTATCAATCAGTTTGGACTCAGTGCAGGCATATATATTGATCTGAGTTGAGGTGATAGACATGCTTTGATAATGTCCCTAGACATGAAATTGACCAGCCCCGCCATTAGCTGGTGTGCATAACTAGGGTAGTAGATTCTAGCACAAACAACTATACCAGTCAGGCTTGCCTTCCGTGAACAGAACTGGGATGAAAGAAAAAAAACACATCTGTCATTCACTTCCCCTTCCAGCCATTTTAGCTCAGATAAATATGGCGTTCCTTTTCGGTCAAAGAAAAATGCTATTCCCGTACGAGTCGGCCTGAGTTCTCACTGGATATGTGGTGTACCATGTAGAGGACAGGACGGCGATCTACGCGTTGGAACTAGACGATCAATGAGACAAATAAGGAATGTATCTGCACCAGAAATGCCTAATGATGAAGGCTGTGAAACAGGCATTAGTATTCTTCAAAGTATTAGCCATGCAGTAACCACAAGGTCCAAGTTCACCGTCTTATACAAACCTACGTATGTATCCCTCTGCTTCACTTCTTTTGTTATCCTATTTTCATCAATCAGTTTCTGCATTTTGTTTGACATACCTTAGATTTGGTAAGCGTTCCTTTGGATCAAGAAAACATTAAGCATTCCTACATATATTTTCTGTCAGTACTCAGGATTTCCCCTTACATCTCACCATAAAGCCTCCAAGATGTCAAGGCTGGTCCTGCAACTTGCCAATTTGGTCATACCATCCTAGCCATAATACTCATGTTGTCCTGCATCCAGCGTCTATCATCTACTAGATGGTTCACCATGATTGCCCGTGATCGCTAGCCAGTCCAGTAAATACTTGCTGAATCCTCAAAACCTCGACCAGCATGTTCCGAAAGTTCCTCTCTCCATGCACAAATGAATGCAACTATGAGATTTGTAAAACTCAAACTACTTTAACTTTGACTAAGTTTATGGTCTAACTAGATTTACTATGAAAATATATTTCCATGTTCATCATTAATTTAATGGTACTTATCTTGTATCATAAATGTTGATGTTTTTTTTATATAATTTTAGTCAAACTTTAATTCGTGTTTGACTCATTGAAAAATGAGAATAACATACTTTTGTGGACGGAGGGAGTCATTTGCAATTTTTGATACAACTCTCTAACAATTCATCTAGTCACTACTATGCATGTAAGTGCCAGACAAGGGTTATTATCCACGTTTATGTAAGATCATAGTGACTTGCTACTTATCAGCAGTGCAGCTTGCCGTTTCATGATGTGTAAGTAAAACATCAGCTGGCAAATATTTTTCAGAACTGGTACAGATCAATTTGTTGTGTCATGTAATCGATATGATGAGTCAACCAAAATCTACTACTACACAGGGATGAGATTTAAAATGATTTCCTCGAGGGAAGCTTCCATGAAGGACAGGTATGATCATATTAATGTATTTTTTTCTTGTTTCTTTATATTGTATCTTTTATGGCAGTACATAATTTATATGAGTTTTCTAATGTTGGAACAACTTCACTTACTGCATGCGCTTTATTTACTACTATGATATTGCAGGGTTTCAGGTACTATATTAGGAACCGATGAATTTGATGAAGCATGGCCTGGTTCAAATTGGAAATGCCTAAAGGTAGGTGGTTACAAGCTTTGTCAATAATAGTTCGAAACTGATGGCTTTACTGCTCCTTATTCAGCTGATGGATATTTTCAATACAAAATTCAGGTCAAGTGGGATAAAGAATCACCTGTTGCAATTATTAATAATGTTTCTCCTTGGGAAATAGAACCGTATAAGAGATCATCGAGTTGCATTCTTTCGGGCACTGAAACGAAAAGAACACGTTGTCAAAAAGGTTCGCAGAGAGAGTATCGAAGACAAAGGGCAGAAACCTGTCTTAACAAAGCTAAAAGAGTTCTCCAGTTGTATCATGATGAATCCATGAAGCAGGAACCCTCCTCCATTGCAGAGAACAAGATATACCTCTCAGCTGTTGATGACCTTATCGATCTCTCTCGAGATTCATCTTTTTCTGGACCTTCTGCTGCAGCTGATGATGTCCGTAAGCAGGCACAAGCAGCTCTCGACATTGAAATGTCAAATCTTGAAACGACACTTTATGGCCTCAAGTTGTGGAACACCAACCATTTTGAGGACCTAGATAACTCACCGCATTTTCAAGGCGCGGTCATTAAGCTAAATAGTCTGTTAGCCTTAGATGGGCCTTGTCTGTCATCAACCAGCAGTGAACCAACATCATTTAGCTCCAATAGCACCAGCCTCTCAAGCGGAGACAGTGATTTGATGCCTGCAGAAGACTGCACAACATTGCACAATGTAATATCTTGCTTGGAGGAAAAGAAGGTTGATCTAATCAACACAGAATCTGTGAAAGTTATAGAGAGTATAGCCAGTCGAATGATCAAAGTTGGATACAAGGAGAGATTAAGAAAGACATTCACTGATTTATCCAAAGAGTTGATCAGGTGATCTCTTGGCAACAGTTAGTTCTTTTTGAATGAGTTGATTAAGTTCCGCAGAGGCATTGCTCATTAAATTTTCATTTGAAACTTAGCCTATTCTTCTTTTTTTTTCATGAAGCAGGGATTTCCGTGTTCTTGATTTCAGTTGGAACTTCGGCGGACATGGGAAGGTTGATGAAGGTGACTCCAGGCATGGAGAGGATATTTCACTACAATACTGGAACTCAGCATCACAGTTAATCACAAGAATTCTTCTGGAGATGCAACGGCAGCTAAATGAACAGAATTTTGGTGCCTTTGAAGAGCTCAAGGGGGATTACTTTGCTAAGATTGTGGAGCAGCCGATTTTGAAATTACTGAATGATGCTTCTATGTCAGCTGCTCTTGATAGACTGTTGGAGGAGGTCCCTCATGGATCAGTCAAATGCTTGTCGTCCATCTTCCTGAGAATTGGCCACGCCCTCAGTACACACAAGACACTTACAGATGTTGAGGAGTTAGACTTACCAGAATGTAGAGGATCTGTCTGGATAAAGGCAGAAGCAATACGAGAGAGCGTTGAAGAAGTGGTGACTAGAATGCTTTATTCTCTAACAAATGTGATAAAGGCAGAAGCAATATGAGAGAGTGTTGAAGAAACTGAGGGAAGTGACATTCACCCTGTTGCCAGAGCTGTTGTAAAAGGCATAGGGTGGTTGTCTCAGCACAGAGAGTCACTCAATTTAATTCTTGCTCGCAACTGTTGCCAAACACTTGTAGGTATCTGTAGCACAAAATCATTTGCTTGCTTCATATCCAATCTGATGATGCGTTTGAGATCAGCTCTGGAGCAGAGCAGTAAGCACCTGGTGCACAGAGAGTTGCAGTACCTGTTTTTGTCAAACAATTTGCAGTTCATTCTCCAGCAAGTCAAGAATGCAGTGCCAAAGGAGCCTATTGAATATGACTGGGCCGAGTGGTACCAGGAACAAATTGAGCATTACGTGAAGGAATACATTGAGACCTCCTGGGCTCCTGTATCCTCTCAACTGGCAGATATGGATAGAAAGCACTTCAGTTTCTTGAAGCCTTCGTGTGTGCAACACTTCACCACAGCCTTCCAATCTGTTTATGATATTCAGAGGCATTGGAAGGTCCCTGATCCTCGTCTTCGTGAAAAGTTGAGGCTATATGTATCACAGAAAATAGTTCCTCTGTATAGTGAGTACCTGAAAAAACATCCAAAGGATGAAAGATCTGTAAGGATAACAGCAAAAGTATTGGAGGATCTACTGGCAGAATTGTTTGAAGGATGACATAAAGGACCGTTGTTAATTCAGTTAAACAAAACCGTAGTTACGTCATCTATAACTCAGAATGCGGAATAATTAATTATTTTGCGGCGTTCACAACTGGCGAGCATTCAAATGCCAGTTTTTAGAGAAGTTTCTGTTGTAAAATATGCAGACAGACTCTAACCTGGAGGTGACAAGGGTAATATTAATCCGTTTGTACGCGGACTCTTACTAGACCCTTAATTCTTGACAAGACGATATACTGTGAGATCTCTATGTTTTAATTATTAATATTTCTTCAAGTGGTCGCTGGGTGTCGTCCGTGTCTGGCGGCCGCTCCAGCTCTTGGGCGCGGGCTGGTGTGCTCTACGACGTGGGGGAGCTGTGTCGTGCTGAGACACTGGAAGGAGGCACGACCGCGGCCGCGGGGAACGAGATTGAAGGGTACCTGTGGCCGAGGAACTTCTGAAGAAAACTTTGTGGTAGCTGGTTTGTTGCTGCAGGGAGAGTGGGCGGCGTGGATGGCTGCGGCACGATGAAGCACGTCATTCATGGGGGCTACCGGAGACCGACGTGACGAGGTCGTAGTCTTGCGAGCAGACGGCGACGGCCACGTGACGCTCATGATTGCCGGTGACAGTTGGCGAATGCTGCAAATGGGGGCAAAAGTGCTACTGGTCTGGTGCTCATCGACTCTTTGAGGATACAACTGCGCCTGTCAATAGCAGTGTAGCAGATCGAGAGCAATGCAAACGGCGCAGTGCGCATGTTGGGAGCACTCGCGGGTGCCCAAGCAGAGACGCGCCAGCGACAGCGAGGGAAGTCAAAATCGGTTGCTCAGACGGATGAGGATACAACCTATAATAAAATTAAATTCCAACAGCACTCAACAAAGGTCTTATGGTCTAGCGGTTAGGACATTGGACTCTGAATCCAGTAACCCGAGTTCAAATCTCGGTAGGACCTTTTTTTTGTTTCATATTTTCCTGAGTTATTTTCCTATTTTTATGTTTTTGTTATTATATCACTAATTAATATTTTTGTTTCATATATATATTTTTCTGTTTTTATTATAACACTTTATATTTCTCGTTCCTCTCTCCTTAGATCATCCTCCAAGTTACTAAGGCCATACCATGCTTCGTTCTAATAAATGGCCATCTCCTTTTTTTTGATACAAATAAATGGCCATCTCTTAAAGATCGTCTCGTTCTGTTGTAAAAGAAAAATAAAATCGTCTCGTTTGCTAGACTGTATTATGTAAAGATCGTTTCGTTTCCTAAACTGTACCATGCAAGTACGTTCTTCGTTGTCAAAGTTTCTCCATTTGATATTCTCTCAATAATGCAAGTAACACATGCTTTCCTTTTATTTCCTTTATATTAACAGATGTAACAGTAACACAAGTTATTTTTGAAAATGTCAACTTTGGGGCTCATTTGTAATTTATTTTGTATACCAGCAACATGCTGATATTGTTTTGGAGTTGTTCATAAAGGTAGCGTTTAGGTACATGTGTCGTAAGAAGGAAGAGGGTACATGTGTTGAGTGTATGCCTTTATATACTTGCGCAATTCTAAAAAAATGAAGATTATAGAAAGTGGGTTTCCTACGGTTTGTAAACAACTTATTATTGTAGGTACGTTCAAAAAGAATGTCTAGAGGGAGTGAAATACTCTCAAATTTAGTGCTTCTTAGTAACCCCGGACAATCAACATCTAATTATAAATTGGTAACAAGAGCTTCTACTTGCAAATATGCACTAAAATGTGTCTTATAACAATTTTTAACTAGCCTCACAAGCTAGAGAATGATTTTAGAAAAAAAAAACTAGTGTCACAATTTTCCAAAGCTAAAACAAAATTTTTGTGAATTTTGCAAGAGCCAAGTTTTATGATTTTTAATTACATTTTTCATGTAATACAAATGTTTGAATACATTTTTTACTTTTAAATAATTTTCTAGATATTTTTTTAAATATTTCTAGTCCCTCGGAACTTTTAACTAGTCTGATCTATCTATCTGCGACGTTAGCAAAATCCACATCAAATCCGACCAAGATGGAAAACTTTTAACTAGTTCGATCTATCTCCCTCCGACATGGTGCGACGTTAGCGAAATCACCATCAAATCTGACCTGGATGGAAAAGTAAACTGTTTTGAAAGTTGGAGGTGTAAAAAATGAGGGAGGTAAATCGGACGCCAATGAAGGGTCGAAAAGACTTTTTCTGGGAAAACACACAAAAGACCACAGCCGCAGGGGAGCGCCACAAGGACTGGGCCAGTTAAGCTCTAGGGTGGTCTATCTAGGCCCAGCTCGGTCCATTAGCAGCATTCTGGTCGGCTTGCACATCCATCACACGCATCGGCGAAATATCTAGCTCTCCTAGGGTGGTGTATCCAGGCCCAGCTCGGTCCATTAGCAGCATTCTGGTCGGCTTGCAGATCCATCACGCCATCGGCAAAAATATCTAGCTCTCGGGAACCCTCGGGGGGTCGCGGTGCGGTGGACCCACCTCGGGATCCTTATCCTCCACCGGGCCGCTCCTTGCTCGGTCGCCGCCCGATCCGATCACGACGGCGCCCGTCGCGCTCGTCGCCCTATAAAGCCGCGGGGTAGGGGATTCGTGCTCCCCCGTGCTCTCTCAGAGGTGGGTTGGCTTCTCCTCCCCCTCTTACCAAGTCCTCGTCCTCGGTTCAGGGTTCGTTAGGGTTTAGTGGTGGGGAGGTTGAGATGGCGGCGGCGGACGTGGAGTACCGTTGCTTCGTCGGCGGGCTGGCCTGGGCCACTGACAACCAGTCCCTGGAGCACGCCTTCGCCACCTACGGCGAGATCCTGGACTCCAAGGTCCGTTTCGTTTCGTTTCGTTCTCGTCCGTGCTCGCTTTGTGATGCTGTGAGGCTAGATCCGTGTCGTGGTTGAATAGATCTGCTATGTATCTTTCTGCATCTGCGTTTGTTTTGTCGAACCGAACAATCTGATCTGATGCCGCCGCCATGTGATCCTGCAGGTCATCACCGACCGGGAGACTGGGAGGTCCCGCGGGTTCGGCTTCGTCACTTTCTCCTCGGAGCAGTCCATGCTTGACGCCATCGAAAACATGAACGGTAAGGAGCTCGACGGCCGCAACATCACCGTCAACCAGGCCCAGTCCCGCGGCGGAGGCGGCGGTGGCGGCGGTTACGGAGGTGGCGGCGGTGGCTACGGCGGCGGGCGCCGTGAGGGCGGCTACGGTGGCGGTGGCGGCTACGGCGGTCGCCGTGAAGGTGGCGGCGGCTACGGTGGCGGCGGCGGCGGCTACGGCGGTCGCCGTGAGGGCGGCGGCGGCTACGGCGGCGGCGGCGGCTACGGTGGCAGCCGCGGTGACTCCGGAGGCAACTGGAGGAACTGATGTGTGGGCCCACCCGGCTTCGGCCAAGTTATCCTATCTATAGTAGTATCGTGTTACCCTTCGATGGAATCTGAGTTACCGCTATGTCCGTTCAACCTTTGGATTAGGTGTTGGTTACCCCCGTGGTGATGTTACTGTCCGCTTTGGTTACTTCCGCTATGAAATGAGAATTCAGCAAGGTTTTTTGTTCGCATCTACTAATTGTGCTCTGAAATTATCCTTTTGTCCGCGGACTCTGCTCAGAAATTGCTCTGTCATCGTGTTTGAATTGGTCTCGTACAAATATCTACTGTCTACTCCGAGAATGCAAACAGAACGAAAGCATATAACGCTCCTAAAATACTAAAAGGCTACACCATTCTTGGAACCTGGCTCTTTCAATATACACAATTCTTAAGTTCTTAAAAAATTGTATAATACAGTGCGAGAAAAATTGCCAGCAAACAATTGCATCAGTTTCGAAAGCATGACAACTATCAGACTTTTGCACCAACGATGCTTAGTACAGGTATGACAACTAGCACCGACGCGTCAATAAACTTTTTTGCACTCTTAACGATGCTAATACAGGCACCACAACTGCACCGACGCTAAAAATATCATTAGTCTAGGACGTAGATCCGAGAAGCGACGTCTTGGACCAGCCAGTCGAAGCCCTCCAGAAGCCCCTCTCCGGTGTAAGCGCTGCAGCCCACGATCTTCCAGTGCCTGCTTCTGTCCATCACTTCCAAATTCAGAACCTGAAAGGAAGGAAGGTAGGCGAGTCAGCCTGCCGTGGAAAAAGCTACATAAACGGATTCAGACGAGGAACTCCACTTTCTGCATTCGCACCACAAAAGGGTATGAAAGCCAAATGCTATCGACTATGACAGAAATCTCAGGCCCTGTTACTCTTTGGCTATGCATAAGCAAATTTGTTTTTACAGTGTCATCAGAACAAGAATGTAAGGTCTGATTACGGAATGCAGCTGCACGCAACCAAACAACAGCATGAGACCCCACGTAAGACAACTAATCTTGCTGAATTTAATAACCACATACAGAAGGAATAAGCTTCTTTTACACCAATCTACTCCCTGTTTATGATAAAAACACCACAAGGCCCTAACTGACAGCTGCTTGATGGAATAATGCTATAAGTTTCTCCATGTCAACATCAACTAAAGGCAGAGCAAATCAATTACTGCTTATAGCTGGGACAACATAGTGCCAATAATAGCACAAGCTTATTTCTTGAGAGTAAAGATGTATTCATCCAATTATGCTATATGGATTATTGATACTTCGCCAATTACAAATCCTAATTCTTGTAACACAATAGCTGCTTCTTTTACACTAATTTACAAACAGAATCTGCTTTTTCATGAGTGTTCCAGTCTGAGGACCACATGACAATTTCCATCTAATCAGTGGAAATAACGGGGGTGACACTGTCCCAGAAGAGAACTACACGCCAACAACAACAATCTAATTTATGAGCGAGCAAATGTAAAATATCCACAAAGTACAAATACGTGGGAACCTAATCAGTAGAAATGATGGGGGGTGGTTCTGTTCCAGATGAGAACTACATACTGGAAACAAAATCTAATTTCCAAGAAAACAAAATGCAGAATATGTACAAAGTACATTGAAATTGGATGATGCTTCAGAACATCCATAATTGAGCATAACTGATGAAACTACATTCAATTTGGCATATCCTTTTGCTCCCACATTGAAGTAAGTAAAATCTTGTCAAACATGAGGACCAGTAAAGTGCAATACATGGTAACAATAATTTCAATATGAATGGCTGAAGTTTGCATACCTTTGCAATTTCAGCTGGTTTTAGAGCTCCCTGTATGTCTTGCTTATTTGCAAAGACCAACAATGAAGCTCCAGCTAGTCTCTGTTAAAATCAATATCATAAGGATCAGCGATTTGAACACTTACTGAATAGGTGAACTTTTAGCCTATGGTGGCAAAGACAGTATTCTTTACTGCCAAACACGTGGCATTGTACTTAGTGGTTTGACCCTCAATGTTTGAAATGCTATTTCAGTACAGTTTCAAACTAAAAACAAGGAGATTCAAGTATACAACTTCTATGCACAAAGGCATAGAGTTCGATACCATCGAGACGAAACTATCTATTTTCCAGTTCATTAACCAAGAGGCCTCTATCATTAAGTAAATGGGCATTATTCATTTATATCAATTATAGGACCTCTTTCATTTCGATCCAAATACCAAACAGTAAACATCAGTCATATTCCCATGACATTGAAGGACCAAAATGTTTTTAATACAACAGATATAGAACTACAACGAATATCCAGTTCATCATCATAGCTTAGGGGCCTGGTAATAGCATACCTCTTCTTTCAAGAGATTGTGGAGTTCAGCACGGCAATCGTCAAGCCTCCTTATGTCTGAACTATCAACAACCCAAACTAACCCATCAGTCTGCTCAAAGTAATTTCTCCAGTAAGACCTGATCGTCTTCTGTCCTCCAACATCCCATATGTTCAAAGAGTATCTAAGATAATCAATAAATTTAAATAATTAATCACACCCACCTGCATTAACATGGAAAAAGTATGATTGCCAGATTTGCTATGCCTGGTATTTGGAAAATGACAGGGCTGAAATCTCATTGATTGAAAATTGCCTATGCTTCTGCTGAACTGAATATTCCTAAAGTTCAACACTGTGTACTGAAAACCTATAGTAGTTCAATACTTCAAATGACAAAAATGCAGCTGCAGCAGAGCATTTAGGTAGTTTGACGAGGAAGCCTCAAAAGGCCAACCAGTCTCTGTTTTGCATGAACCGACATGAAAAACTGGAACTTGCTACCAATGCAATTTCTATTTCACTACCATTATTCTACAAACAGAGAAGTAAAATACTAAAATGCTCAAACTGTTTGTCTATGATGGCAGAAATCTGATGGCTACAAAGAAGGAATGTTGAATTTTGTCTTCACATCTTTATAAAACCTTTTATCACATAAGTTACTTCACACAGTGGTCTACTGTAATATTCACCTTAAGAGATTAACAGCAACCAAATCAGCATAATAGAAAAAAATGTTTTGGTGGGTTCTCACTGCATTTATCAGATGAACATGCACCTAAATGGGCCCAAAGCAAAACTGACGGCACTTGACTGGAAAATCTCAACATGCCAACCAGTCTCCTTTTGTATGAACCAAGATGCAAAACTAGATATCATATTGCTGACCTGTGCAATTTTTATTTATATGCAAACAACTGAACTGTTTGTCTGATGTTGAAAATGATCATCCGATGGCAGAACACGTGAGGGATATAATTTTGGCCTTAATAGACAATTTTATCACATGATTTAATAATGTAGTAGACGACGAGAAAAATGTGTTGTTATGATTCTTACCGCGTTATGTCAGACGTACACGCACACATAATCCACTAAACAATCGCAACTAAGGTGAACACTTCTAAAGATTCTAAACTCCAAAATACAACTAAAGGCATTAACCCACACCAACTAAATCAATGTATAGCCTTTATAG